>CM017442.1:7012429-7226129 GCA_007726485.1 Eragrostis curvula
ATCGGGGACTCCCTGTTTTCGCGCTCCTGAACTTCATCCCGATCAGCAATTTCCTTGTTCTTCGCATGATCCTGATCCGGGAACTCAATGCGCTCAAAAACAGATCTCTTGGGGAATTGCAGCCTCTCAAAAACTGAACTTTTCTGAACTTGTGGAAATGAAGAATGAATTCTGGAGAAGACATTGCTGATTGAGACTTGAGTGGTTGATTGCTTCTTGCGCTTGTTGACAGGGATCGCATTGGCCCCTGTTAAATGTGGATCGGATCTGACAGCATCTGCATATGACTTCTTTTTCATTTGCCTTTCTTTCTTCCGATTTGTGACCATAATCCACTCCCTTTCCTGCTCATGTTCCCATCTTTGTACTTCACTATCAGATCTCGGGCCACCATCACTCCACAGATTAAAGAACACTTTGAATTGATCGCACTGATAAAATTTGAGCCCATAGATATGAAAACCCACTGTCTTACAAGAGACTTGGAATTGAAAAACTCGATCACCAATTTGAGATGATTTGAACTCACTAGCAATTCCTCCCAGACATGATTGCAGCATTAAACCCACTGATGATTCATTGAGACGAAACTTGCAGCGGCCAAAAGATGCCAGAAGAAAAAACCTTTTGAGATGATTCCCATCCGTAGCATTGATAGGAAGATTAAACTTCCTCCAAATTGCCGCTTGAAGATCCAAACCCGGTTGAAGATCCAGTTCCGGGAGGATGAGGGGTTGGGGAGAGTGTTGAGCCATACCTCGATGTTTGGGCGAGAATTCACCCCAGAGTCACCTCAGCGATGCGCCACAATGCGGCCGCGCCAAGGATGCAATGAGCGACAGCAGATCAGGAGAGGCGAGAGAGATCACCGGCGACGATGAGAATCCTTAGCAGGATCGCCAAATCGCCATGATCGCCGATCCGAGAAAAACGGAGGAGCTGGTGGCTTTAATTAACCGATCCCTTGTGGAGATAAAATGACATGCTCTTGCAACGCAGCTAACCATACTACTAACTCTTGGAATGTTTGTATCACACTGACAGATTCAAAACAACGGAATTGCCATTAAACGTAAAATTACTACACGTGTCGAAATAGCCAAATAGCTATCTAAGATAGGAATTCCAGACCAAGTCAGCTACAAAGCCCAAGCTAGAACAAAAACTTTTAGTACAGCAGAAAACTAGAAATAAGACAGTGAGGTAAGACAAAACAACGGTGGTGTGATGCACTGTAGCAGAAACGGCACAAGGGAGGCAAGGGAAACAGAGTACTAGAAGCCTGGTGGTCCCGTAGCCGCCCCCCCCCCCCCCCCCCCCCCAAAGAAAAAAAAAACAACCCGATGCCTGAAATCAATGCCCTCTCTTTCATAGTCTCGTTTCAGTGAAGCCCTCCAGCATTTTTTATTATTATTTTTGCAAATAAGCATTTCTAGTTTCTGCATTGATGCTCTGCATAAATTTCAATTTCGGACCAGAGTAAAGATAGGAAGACAAATGCATGAAGAAATCAAATTTTCTGTTCATATTCCTGTCAGTACATCGACCACCAACCCAAGCCAACTTTCTGATCTCACCCTGTACTGACACTGATAACCCAATCATCATTTCTAGTTTCTGTGGACAGACATTCGTTATTGCATTACTAGTGTATCGTAAAATTAAAGAAATCAGGGAAACTTTTTCATTTTTGGTGGAAAATTAGCAGGTGTTCTGCCTTGTTGTTCAGATTTCAACTAACATGTATGTGCACCTATAGCCATCACCAAGATCCTACCAGTATAAAAAATGATCAAAGACGATAGATCATTCTAGAATGTAAACGCAACATAAGGCATATCCTAATATTCCTGCTCTGCTAGGTCACCATTCGTGTCTCTACTTAATAATTTAATTCCTTGATTACTTTTAGTAATGATAGATTAGGCTGCATTACATGTTAGCTGACGCGTAGCACTGATGCACACGGACATATAGCCCAAAATGTTCCGTATGACCCATCCTTATCTGGAGCAGACCTGGCATATTCAGAGCAAGTAAACTGCTGTAGCTCATCTTCAGGATTATTGTGAGGAAAATGTTCAAATATCATAGGGATGAGGAATTTGGAATAAACCCACATCACATCATGTGAAGTTCTTGTAAGCAATCCGTGTGTTCGGCAGGTTGTTTTGCAGCCGGCTGCAGTAGCCGTTACAGTGTTCGCAGTTATTTCTTCAACATCCGCTACAGTGTTCCCTTCTATTTTTACCAGCAACAGCGCAGCCTGCCGAACAGGCCCAATGTATTTCCCTTCAACTGATGTTTTACCAAAGGAAGAAATTTTTCTGATGCGATCCCGACACAAAACAAAAAAAAATCTAAGTGTTATCTGCAAGTAGTAGCTTCTGATTGATACACAAAAGTTATGTACGAATTCGCTAAGTAAACTTTGTACATCTTAGCTTCTGATTGATACACAAAAGTTATGTACGAATTCGCTAAGTAAACTACAACGGAGTAGCCGAGTAGGTTTCAGTAGGGCAACACCTCACCAAGTCGAAATAAGCTACAGTCTCTAGAAGACCGATGCTGCGTGCAGTAACATACAAGTTCTCGTCGGAACACACTCCCTGTCAATGCGGCTTGGACTGGATAACGACAGCTCAATGTAAGTAATTAAGCAATGCATCGTTTGTTACAAAGAAAATACCTTTGAGTAACAGGTGTGTCATCGGAACGTGTTTTAAGCATTTGTATCTACTGAGTGTAGAAAGCTGCTGGATTGCAGTGAGATACTTCTAGTAAATACGGCAATAAAAATGACATACTGCCGTCCATAACAGTGTGCTTGCATCCTTGTATCTTGGATAAGCATTTTACTGTCACTGTCTGCTCAGTACAAGTTGAATAAACAGTGGAACTGTGGATGAAAGCAACTGTTGTCTTTGCCGTCGTAACAGTTCTGCAATTGCAATCCCGAATAGCTAATACTACTAGTTGACCGCACGATCCATTTCTGGATGAGGAATATTTCCTTTTTCTAAACTGCAAACTTTTGTAGTTACTGATCCAGGCTCGAGCTGCATTATTCTCCTGATGTACATGCTTTTGGTTGTATTACGTGTATATAACAACTAAGGTATGCTACATCATTTTCTTGACATGAGCATTTGTCGAATCCTGACTGGCATAGATATTAAGAAATTCTTCAGAGAAAATTGTTGATTGCTGAATACAGGAGCACAAGTATTGCGACGAAGCGAGAGATAACCGTCCCCACAGCGCACGGTGTCAGTTGGACAACAACCATCTGAGCTTTCACAGTAGCGTGGCTCCAAGGAATTGGTGAGAACGACACGTAAAATAAGCTTGTAGCCATCCCTGTCACTCTCCGAGTAATCATCAGCATAAGAAGGATCAAGATGCTGTGGCCTGGAGCGAGAGCCGCCATTTTCTGCAGTACACTGACGAGTAGTGTGTACTTAGCGTTGCGCTCCTGTAGTACGAAAAAACGAGATCGCCCTTGCATTGGCTTGTGACTTGTGAGATCTGCACCCACACACCAATAGGCGACAACCATGAGCCGTGAGAGAGAAGACGAAGAACCGGCCGCCGCCACGAGCAGCAGCAGTGCTCCGGATTGGCTCGATGACCCCATCGCCTTCCTCGCCTCCGACCTCGACCTCGTCGGCTTCGATAGCTATGGCTGGTTGCCGGCGTCAACGGCGCCGGAGCAGCACGATGCCGGCAGCATGCTCGTCGAGACACCGCCATATCAGTCCACCCTGCCCTTGTCCCAGCCAGGGCCGGGCCCTGTTGCGAGTTGTGCTGCACCGTCGCCGGTGACGTCGCCGGAGGAACTTGGGCATCCCAAGAAACGCAAGTCTCCACAGCATATGACTTCTCCTGGGCAGAGCAGCCGGCGACGCCAAGTCGGCTCCGAGCCACCTGACAAGGCAGGATCGAGCTGCGGCAGCCGGAAGCCGAGCAAGAAGGGCAGCGCCAAGGGCGGCGCGGGCGCGGCAGGCTTGGACAGGGACGCGAGGTGGGCGGAGCAGCTGCTGAACCCGTGCGCGGCGGCGATCGAGTCGGGCAACCTGCCGCGCGCGCAGCACCTGCTGTACGTGCTCGGCGAGCTCGCCTCCTTCTCCAGCGGCGACGCCAACCACCGCCTGGCCGCGCACGGGCTCCGCACCCTCGCGCTCCGCCTCCCGGCGGCCGTGGGCGCCGCCGCCGCGGCGTCCGTGAAGATGCCTACGCCGACGTCTCTGGAGTGCCCGGCGCCGGTGTCGTTCGCATTGGTTGAGCCGCGCATCTTCCGCGCCGCGCTCATCAGGTTCCACGAGGCCAGCCCGTGGTTCGCGGTCCCGAACGCGCTCGCGAACGCTGCCATTATCGCGCAGGTCGCCGCGGCGGCGACGACGACGGCGACGAGGGGCGGCGTGGCAGCCGCCAGCACCGAGCTCGAGCCACCACGCCGCCGCAGCAAGATCCTGCACGTGGTGGACCTCGGCGTGTCGCACGGCGTGCAGTGGCCGACGCTGCTCGACGCGCTCGCCCGCGTGCCGCGGGGCGCCACGCCGCCGTCAGTCCGCCTCACGGTCGCGGGCCCCGCGGCCACCCCGCAGCCGGCGCCCTTCTCCGCGTCACCTCCCGGGTACGACTGCTCGCCGCAGCTCCTCCGGTACGCCAGGTCCATCAACCTGGACCTCACCATCGACCACGCACCATGCTTAGACACGCTGCACGGCGTCACCGCCGCCCCCGGCGAGGTGCGCGTCGTCTGCGTCCAGTTCCGACTCAGCCACGCCACCGCCGACGAGCAAGCAGCCGTGCTCCAAAAGGTCAGGAGCCTCAACCCGGAGCTAGTAGTCCTCGCCGAGCTCGACGGCGGCGGCGTCCGAAGCGACGGCAGCGCAACCAGTGAGTTCGCCGCGAGGCTGGATCTGCTCTGGAGCTTCCTGGAGTCGACGGCGGCGGCGTTCAAGGGGAAGGACGTCGACGAGAGGCTGGTGATGGAGGCGGAGGCCGGGACGGCATTGACGACGACCGCGGCGCGGCGCGTGCACGGGCGGGAGGCGTGGCGGGCAAGAATGGCGGCCGCGGGGTTCGCGGAGGCGGCGTTCGGGAGCGAGGCGGTGGAGACGGCGAAGGCGCTGCTGCGTAAGTACGACGGCGGGTGGGAGCTAGCGCCGCCGTCGCCGTCGGTGGGGCTCCGGTGGAAGGGGCAGCCCGTGTCGTTCTGCTCGCTGTGGCGCCCGGTGTAGGGTGTGGTGGCCTGGCCGCGCTGCGTGTCCGTGGGGCGTGGCAGGTTGACCGGCCGCCGTAACCTGCTGCGACGCGGCGATATCGCTTTGAGCCAGGCCAGTGCCAGGCCGGCGCGAGCGGCAGGACGAGCTGGACCGGGCCCTGCGGCGCGCGCGTGATGTAACCAAAACACTTTGTGTATAGCAGTCAGTCAGGGTACCGACGTACTGTTTCTCTAGTTGTTGATGTAAACTCCAGCAAATGCGAATTGAAAATTTTCGGGATACGTTTGTCGTCCAAGCTGCGAGAGAAAACGCTCATAGCGCTGCACTGCAGACGTCATTGACACTAGTACTGCCCCTTCTTAAAAACGTTATAGGATGACGATGATGAATTCAGACATAGGACGAACCGAATAAATCTGGACGCATAATGAAGCACAGTTGACACAATGATACTAGTATTTTTGAGGCAATCACAACGATTCCTTTGTCTTTTTGTCTGGCCTATTAAGATCTAGTCGTGTATACAAAGTCACTCGTCTTAGTTAAGTCAAAACCTAAGGTAGTAGTAGCAGCAGTATTATGGAGATAGAGATATGGGAGCAGACCCATCATGTGTAGCCACTTCATTCAGCAACTGCAATCTCCTAGCTGGATTTTCCTACTGATTGGGCTTGTATGTATACGGCGATCAAATCACGCAAATTCTTCAGGATCCAATACTAGTTCACAGGCTAAAACAGCACGAAAAACAATGAGTGAAAGCACCAAATTGTAAATCAAATATTTTCTCATATCATGTACTTATTGTCAAAGCAACAAAGAACTGCATTAACTTAATTTAGGTACAATGCAACGCAACTTAAATTATGAACTCCCCAACCATTCTTCCGCCTCCACTAGCATTCATCTTACATCACAAAGACGACTTTGGAGCTGGAAGCAAGAAATTCATGAGGGCCTCGTTGAACCGTTTTGGATCCTCCTCCTGAGGCAAGTGGCCAGTGTTCTTCACGACCTCCAGCCTAGCATTTGCACCAAGTTTCCTGCATTTGTGTTGACCTTTCGTAACTTACATCACAAGGTAAATAATGCATCATGTGAAATAAAATTGTAAGAAAATTACAGCGAGGTAACAAAGACATATACTAACTGCTAACCTTGTCACCTCAAATGCCTTCTCTATTGGGAATATCTGATCATGCTCTCCCCATAACACCAGAACTTCCTGAAAGGAAGGGGAACGGATTGACGAAGGACAAACATGGCGTGGTAATTAATGCATTATTGTTGTAATTATCTGTCAAAGGGAGTACCTGTTGCAGAGGAGTAAGCTGGAACTGATCCTTGTTCCCCAGAGTTATCCCCTTGATCAGCTCAATCTTCTCTTCTACTTTGTCGTTGTACAGATACTGCAGCAAAATTGTTTCAGTTGCTATTTCCATTGCTACTCGAATCTAGAGTTAGTTTTCATGCAGAAAGTTCTAAAACTGCAGATCAGAGATAGTAGAGAATAGTACTGGATTATGCTTCATCTCCAATGTCAGACAGGTTTTGATGTAATTTCAGAGGCGATGTTATTATTTCAGTACTTGTTGACAAAGTTATGGCAATGTTATTACTTGTTGAGTTCTAAAAAGATACAGCATACACGGCCACTTGTACTTGCAGCTTGCTTCAAAAGAAAAAGGTGAACTTGCAGCAACGCCAATGGCGGCCATTAAATGGCTATATATGGTTCACTGAGTCAGTGGCCACCAGCACGAGAAGGCCGTCGCCGTCAACCACGCAAGGCCGGCTAAATCCATGTGGAGACGCACTCCTGTTCTTCGGAGAGGCTTGGGAAAAAGATGGCGGCGACGCCTGTCGTTTGTTGAAATGCAGGTAAACACAGGTCGTTGACCTGTACCCTGCTACTAGAAGAGTCTGGCGGGAGTTGGGGCCGACCGTTCGGGATTGATTGGAAGAGCGGCACGGCCGGAGGAACGGTTGGGAAACGCGAGGAAGGGGCCGCCGCCGTTGGGAGTTGATGGCGATGGCGAGAGCACGGCGGTTGAGAAACTTGCGGTGTGCGAGGACGACGATGTCGACGCGACCAGAAACTTTAATTTGGACGCTTCAGGTAGAAGCTTCCCACACACAGGCGGACACGTCATCGCAGGCTACCGTTGGACGCCTGGCACGGCCACGACGTGACGTGGAGGCCGTGCACGCGTGGGACCATACGATGCAACCGAGCTGCCAGCCAGGTCCATGGCCTCTCAGCGCAACACGAAGAGCACGCGAATGAAGGATTTGATCAGAATCACGATTGCATCTATTGCCGTTCTATGGTTGCTGCAAGAATTCAGACACGATCTACAATCAACTTTAGTGTAACGATGGACGCGTTACCTGGACGAGGTCCCGGAGCACGAACCCCGGCGTGAACCGGCGCGGGCGGTGGTACGCGAGCCGCACCAGCCGGCGCATCCGCTCGGGGCTCCGCGGCAGCATCACGTCCTCGACGCGGTCGGCGCCGCCGCGTCGGAGCAGGGCGCGGTCGTCGGCGTCGGCCTTGAGCAGGTCGGAGCTGGCGATGACCACCCTGTCCACGGCGGCCGGGCCCAGCAGCCGCGCCACGTGGTACGCCACGAACCCGCCGTAGCTGGTGCCCGCCACGCACACGCGCCGCGCGCCCGGCACCATGGCCGCCACGAGCTTCGCCACCGCCTCGGCCTGGTGCGCCTCCGACCGCGCGCCGGGCGCCGACGTGCCGGACCCGCCGAAGAAGAGGAGGTCCGGGACGATGAGGCGGAACCGGCGCGCGAGCGGGCCCACCTGCCGCCGCCACTGCCACGTCGCGGGCGGGCCGAAGCCGTGGAGGAGGACGAGGACGGGGCGCGCGTCGGCGTCGGCGTCGGTCACCGGAGGGGGGAAGCGCCAGCAGTGGACCGTGGTGGCGCCGCCGTCGAGCTCGACGGACGCCTCGACGAGGCCCGCCGCGGCGAAGCGGCGGCGGAAGTAGGCGTCGAGCAGCGCGGCGATGCCCAGCGTCGGCATGCGGCTGGCTGCGGCGCGCGTTGGCGTGCGTTCGTTCCTGACGTTGTGGTCAAGAGTTGGGTCGATGTCTTGCGTGCAGGAGCGTGGGGCTCAGATATATGGCTCTGCTCTGTTCTGGGTGGATGGAGACAGCATGACACAGGATTCACGGGTTTGAATTGCTTGTGTTCGTCTTTTCTCAAGAGTCCAGATTACATACAGCTGCAAAATAGAAGAATAGATAAACAGACATCAAAAGAGTCCATTGGCTAGACATCGATGGAAATCAACGAAGTGAGAACTCTGGACGAAATGCCCAACTGTTATTGGCAAGTTCCAGCACACTTTTGACAATACGTAGAACAGGAACTTGGGACTGCTTTCACAAATTTTCTCCACCTACCACAAGTTGTTTGAACGTTGGTCCCAATAATGCGCGATTCACGACACAGATGCAGTCTCCGTGGCTTCAAGGATTAAGTGCTTTCCCCTCTGGGGTTGCAGTCTCCGTGGAGATGAAGACTTATTGTGGCGTTGAAGACTCCATGGACTTGGTGGCGCATCACTTGAAGTGCTCTGATGTTCATTTGTTGTATGCTTGGTCGATTGGATGGTTGTGCTTGTCTTGTTTGCTTGGTCAGAATGGGTTTGTAATGTGTAGCAGCGTAGGCTGGCTTGTGTTGTTGGTCGTAGGTCGAAATGGATGCCGCGAGTAGTTGCTATAGGCATAGGTGTGTGGCCACTTGAAATCGAGTCAAGTTGGCTTGGGTGGTGAAATCTCGATTGTAAGGTCGCACTCTCTTCTTCGTCTTAATGAAAAACGTGCCAAGCACGATCTTGAAAAAAACGACACAGATGCAGGTGTTCAACAAGGTAACATGTATGGGTTTTTTAATTCACAGCCGGAAATCTTAACTTTTAGGACTCCGAACCTGTTATTCCCAAATTCAGATTTAAAAATTTTAGGCTAGGTTACAGTACTTGCATATATCCCTCCATCAACAGCATGGTGCTAACTTCTTAGAGATGATATCTTCATAATCATGCTACCTTATCATCAACCAGATTTGCAGAGCAACCATCTACTGAAACAATCTGGTTGATGATAAAGTGAAAAATGGTTAGAACACATGAAAAATCCAAAATCAAATCATGAATTGTTATAACATTAACAAATGCTAACAACTAACCCAACCCAATCTATCCAGTATCAACAGCACTGATGTTCAGCTGTTCATCCTGCGCCGTTTTGCAGCTGCAGCTGCCATGAGATTGAGCCGGGAAGAGATGGTCCTCTGGGAAGGTTGCTGCTTCTGCTTCTCGCTAGCACGACCAGTGTGGTCTGGTTCAGTACTGGAATTAGGATTGGGAACTTCATCATCTTCCTCGGTTCCTTCAACCTGGTCCGGCGGCGGCTTCATGAAAGGAGCAAATAGGTAGTTTTGGCTCAGCATGGTGTCCTGAAGAGGCGGGAGAGGGATCGATCCAGGAGGAGCACTCGACTTGGGCAGTCGAATTGTGTTCCTACTGCGTGCCAGGTCGAGCATGACCTGTCCAAAGTGAACATTTTCGTCAGGTTGCAGCAAAACTCTCAATCAAGTGTGAAGTTTACAGGAAAGATGATTCTTGAAAAAAAAAAAAAGCAAAGATCATTAGGTGAAAGATCATTAGGCATCAGGCAGAACAAGAAACCGATAGCAAAATAACCATGCACAAAAATTTCACAACAAGTTCCTTTCAACAAAAAAAAACAATCACAGCATTCGTAGCAGAGCTTTTCATGCCATCCTTTCACTGATTTTTTTAGATAATGGAATGAAAATTCAGGCTTTTTTTGTCTCCACGAGACGTCCAGCCTTCACTTATTACAAAATTCAGCACATTGCTGCTTCACCAACTAACAGGGTGGAATCAAAAATAAATCTTTTTTCGAAAGATGAATCACAAATAAATCCAACTAGATCAGTTAGGAGTATATTGCTAAACCTCCATCCATTGTTGGCGAAAACTTGCATCAACATTGCCTCTAAAGCACGACATGCAAGGTTGATCCTTTCACTGATACTAGCTAGCATTACAGAAATGTTGGTCGTGTGCCATTGAATATATAACGACCATGCCAATACAGTACCAAATAAGCGCAGAAGAACCGATGCAATTGCTGATTTTTTTAAAACAGCCCTCTCAGTTATTGCAAAAATTACTCTAGGTTTTGTTCACCGTAACAACGCCAACAAATGAACGATCAGTATGTTGATGTGTAAGCTCCAATTTCAACGCGATCCTATTTCACGGAATGCGCCAATTTTAGCACAATTGTGCAGGATCCCAGATCCCAAGAAACGTATGCGTGATCAAAATCAAATCAATAAATTCGTCAAAATCAAGGAAAGGGGAATCAGAGCTACCTCGCGGCGCGGCGGCCCCGGGGAGGACGCAGCCTTGGCCCGTATGGCCAGGCGCACATCGTCAGCCTCGAGAGACACCCTGCCGGCATGGCCGGCGTAGGCCCTGGCTTCGACGAGCACGTCGCCGGCGTAGCGGCGGGCGACCTCCACGAACTGGGGCACCACTAGCGGATCGTACTCGCCCTCCTTGAGTCCCACGGAGCGCAGGAGCTTTCGCATCATCCGCGCGTCCCGAGGCTCTTTGCCGGCGGCCGCCGACGGAGGGTGCGTCCGTACGTCGGCGTTCATTAGGGCACGGCAGGGCAGGGCCGCAGGACAATGGAATGCGCGATACATACGCGGGAGGTGACTCGTTTTAATCATCTCGATTTTAGATATTCGTATTATTATTGAACTTTCCTTTGTTACTCAACAACGACGCTTTGGCCGAGTGGTTAAGGCGTGTGCCTGCTAAGTACATGGGGTTTCCCCGCGAGAGTTCGAATCTCTCAGGCGTCGTATTCTTTTTTGTTTCATTTTTTTTAAGTATTTTGCTTCCCTGATAAGAGATCCTTTTAGGGTATCAGGAAAGCTATGTCGTTTGATAATTTTGATTTGCAGGTTTTGTAGAACAATTCTCCTTCTGAACTGTAACATCCACAATTCACAGACGCTGAACTGAACATAACCGAAATCAGCAGGTGTGCCTCTTTCTGGAAATAGTTCTCCAAGACATTACCAACTGATAAAATTTCCTGAGTTAAAATCGCAATGTATAGTATTTCATACTAACTTCTTTTGCTTAACATACTAACAAACATACATTCTCTACAGATCTGTTACAGAGTACTCATATACACAATGTCAGCTGGAGAGGTCTGTTCTCCACTGGTCAAGGGTTTTTTTTTTTTTTTCCTCACAGAGCACTGAACACTAGGAGCCATTTTTTGGAGGACTCTAGTTCCTATTTCTCACCATTGGTTATGCTAAACTTCAGGTGATATACACAGCATGTCATGTAAGTATTTACAAGATCTGCTACTCTACCATTGTCAACTCAGCCATGACTGTGAAATTGCAAGACGGTGATCACACATTTGGTTGCACTCCCTCATATAACCTCCAGATTTACATGGAGTTAAAGGAATCAGTTCGAGGACATCACCCATTTTTAACTCCTGGTTCCAGTTGTGGGTGACATGGCAGTTCAACCTCAGCCTCAGTTGTGTGTCGTAGCAACAAGCCCTTTTCAATAGGTCTAATATCGTGAAATTTTGAGGGACCTCTTGCACCGACATCTGAAAATGACACAAGATTAGTACCATCGCCAAGGAATGAGACCACATGATCTAAGAATTAAAATGGGTGTCTGGTTAATTAGACGCTACGATAGCAAGAATCAGAAGGTACCTTTTCGTCCTCAAGAAGTATTACTAGAATTGATGTATTATGATCGCTTCTTTTTGAATCGGAGAATGGAGAGACATCAGACTCTAAAGGAATAGTATGTATATCGCATCGTAAAGTGTCAGGTGCAAGTGATGAAGGATGTTCCATGTGCAAACTTTCACGCTGCCATGTAACAACCCATCTAATCCATTCAACCCTTTCAGGAACAGACCAAAAGCAATTGCGAACACCTTCCTTATATCTCCAATGTGCAGCAATTCCAAACTCTGCCTGCAAATGCATGTCCCTAGTACGAATTTGGATCTCTAGCGGGACTATTTCTTCAGTAAAAACCACCGTGTGCAGGGATTGATACCTACAAGTTAGCAAAATTCAGTTAGCGCGGCGGCTTACATTATTGCATATAGTTGGCATAGCACAATTTTGCAGAGTCGTACCCATTTGTTTTGGGGCTTTTGATATAGTCTTTGAACCTCCCAGGAATTCGAGGCCACAAGTGATGAACAATTTCCAATGCCGCAAAGCAATCAGATTTGTTTTCAAGTATAACACGTACCCCATGTATATCGTAAATTTCATCCATGGCTATTTTCTTCCTGTAATCGAATGGAATGAGATCAGCAAATTTCCTAACAAGTTTCTAAGATGTTATATTAAAGTTAGTCTAGGTAGCCAGGAATCAGTTGCAAGGGAGAGATTAATTGAACAATTTTGGTTGATGACAAAATTAAGCTAAAGTAGATAATACCAAATAAAAAAAAGGCATGATACACTAAATTACCTTCTCATCTTGCTATAGATGCTATACATGCTCTTCTGCCTCCCATATACGGTATAAAAGGATAATCCTCTGACCTCAAGGGCTTGTTCAAGTCGCCTCGTTGCAGCTGCAATCATATCTCTATTGTAGAACTCAAGAAGGTTGGTTGACAGTTCCTCATATTTATCTGGGTTTAGGTACCTGAAGCTCAGATTTTCAAGCTGTTCTTTCCAATTCAATATGCCCAACTGATTTGCCAAGGGGGCGAATATCTCCAGTGTTTCCTTTGCAAAGCATTGCTGTTTGATCTTGGGCAAAGAATCCAACGTCCTCATATTGTGTAGCCTGTCAGCAAGTTTAATGAGCACAGCTCTTGCATCTACGGTTGCAAGGAACACTCTGCGTAACCTGTCAGCTTCATCAGTTCTACTGGCTGTATTGTTCCTACGAGCCAGTTTGCTCAAATGACTTAGATTTGAAACCTATAAAGAAAAGGCAACCAAACTCCTGTTCAGTCAATTCCGTGTCTTCAACGTTTCCGAAAAGAATAGTCAAGACGTCACAAGCAACAAAAGTTCCGCGGCATATAACATAAATATCTTCCGTTGGCAAAACAAACAACAGAATCTTCCAAGGTCCAAATAATAAATTGGTGCAACAACATAGATCAAACATCCTATTGACAAAAGAAAACGAAAGGGAAAGAATGGAAAATAAAAAACACCCCACAGCACGATTCTGATTGGTTCTGATAACCAACATGGCAAGATCGGATTGATAGTACATTACTGTCTGAAAGATAAGTCATTCCTAGCATTCAGCAAGTGCCTACCAAAAATATATTGCTGATGGTAACACAATACCCACTTAAAGATAAAGTCATTCTAGAAGCCCCGGGAACAAAGTAACGATCGGTTAAGCTCTGTCAGTCACAATCAGATATCTAGCAGCACTCAGTTCACAACCATGACAACGACAAAGCCAAAGCGCATTATTATAGAAAGCAGGGTCAATGAAATGACCTATTTATGGAGTTATAGTCGTTCGTGATCTGATCTTACACTCCAGCCCCGCTTAATTATATATTATTGCTCAAGTATACGGCAATGATGTATGCAGGTATGATTGTTTAGCAGTGATGTAACGGTGTGGTGTAGGAACAAGGTTTCTCTACTATTCTATAATTGCGGCAATACTAAATTCAACAAGGTTCCGGCAAATTGGAGTTGTTTTTCTTTCATGGCAACATTAGACTTAAGGAATTATTTCCCCTAAAAACAACGCATCACAAGCGAGCATGCTCGGTCTCCTGAAATAACGACAATTGTTTGGAGCTGAAAGGATGAAATTGATTACCCCCTTGACAAGTTCGGCGACACCGGCACCGAACTGCTCGGAGATGAAACCGTAGTCGAGACCCGCGTCGTCTACCGTGTCGTGCAGCAGCCCGGCAGCAACGACGTCGGGGCCGGCGCCGAGCTCCGCGAGCAGCGCCGCCGTCTCCACGCAGTGCTGCAGGTAAGGGTCGCCGCTCGCGCGCACCTGGAGCAATCAGACGCAAACCCAAGTCCCAAACACAGGCCATTTCGGCCACTTCAGCATCTCAGAGGCAACAAACCAGACTAGCGCGTGCGACATGAGCAAATCAAAAATGGATTGGTCGATCACCTGGCCGCGGTGAGCCGCCTCAGCCACAGAGAAGGCTCTCCCCACGAGCTCATTGCGGAAGATCGCGTGCCGTGCCTGCGCGCCGGCGAGCAGCGCCGCGGAAGAGCGGCCGCCGCCGTCGCTCCCCACTGCCACGGCGGCGCGGGCCCGCCTCGCGGTGGCGGTCGGGGAGCTCCGGCACGGCGGATCGGCGGCACGCGAGATGGACAGGGACGGAGGGCTCCGGCACCGCTTCGGCGCCCGCGGCTCGGCGGAGACCCGGCCGCGGGCGGACAGGGAGTCCAGCGCCGCCGAGGCGCGCTGCGGGGAGACGATGCGGTGGTGAGGGCGGCATTTAACCGGGCCCGCGATCGCCGGCGGCATGGCTCCCCGCGCCGCTGCTTCCCTAGCGCCGTGGCCCGTGGAGGAAGGAGTGGGAGGGCGATGGCTTTGGGTTGGGAGGTTGCTCAGGTTGGGCTCCTCGGTTTCGCGCGTGATGCCGCGGTTATGAATAGTAGCCGGGTTGGGGAAGGGGAAGTTGAGTGCTCATTTGCAGTTCAGGCCTCGTGTCGTTGCCATTTGGTTACATGGACCTGAAAGGAAGCCTTCTGAATATTCGGGGATCGAGCGCTTTTGATCAGCGAATGCTTCTGGAAACCAGGGGCCTGTATGCAAAACAATTCCGATAAGAACTGCACGAGGGAATTAGAACGGATGAGGACGACAGGAGGAGCGAGCTTTCGCTTCGTCCACCGATTCAAACATGCGCGTCTCTCTCTGGGTCGTGGGACCCGAATATAGAGGGTCCCGCGTGTCACGCGCGGCGCGGCTGCCGTCCCGTCCCGGCGGCAACGGAGGGACGGGACGTGCTCTGTGAGAGCGAGCTCGGTTCCTTGTGCGTGCGGACGTGGGTAGCGTGCCGACCCGGCAAGCGCAGGAATAGGAAGGACGCATGGGCGCGAACGCGCGCTCGTGCGGTGCGGTCTCCCCGCGCACGCTTTGGCTTGCCGTGTTTGGCCGCTCGCCGCGCCATGTTTCTTTCATGGCGACTTCGGTTCAGACTTCAGAGTTCGGAACGGTTCGTGTGGATTGTGCCAGCAACAAGGCGACAAACAAACCGTGCACGGCTGCCATGATTGCAAATGATCAAGCCTGCCGCCGGTTGCCACGCGAACCGGCCGGCGGGGCGATCTAAATTCTGCGCATCCCGCGCCGCCGATGATGTGATTCCGACTCCGTGAAACGGACGAGAGCGCCACTCGGGAGTTGGACGTGATGTGATTCCGACTCCGACTTCGAACTTGTTCCACGTCGAAGTGCCCCAACTTCTTCTCCAGTGTCCAGCCGCTCCGACGCCGAGTCACTGGTAGTAACACACCAACAGTGTGACACGCAGCGCTCGTGTAGCCGTGGCTGTCTGAAATTCGCAGAGATTGTTGTTTACGTCAGGGAACGAAAGTGAGAATTGCCGAAATTGTCAACTGTCACGCCCGTGCGGCAGTGTTCCACATGATTCAGTTTCAGTCTAACCAAAAGGTTTGTCGTAATAAAACATGGGTTTCCCAGCTCGCCAAACTCAAACACTGGCCGTGCTCAACCGAAATGGGAAAAAAAAAATCTGAAACAAACAATCCAGATATCCGATTTGCATTTCCTCCCTCTAGTTCTATCGATGATCGTATAACATGTTTGAACTACACATGCTGTATTGATGTCACCAATAAAAAGCAAATAGTACATTGTAAATAATCTACATACCATAGCACTCTACTACGTTTGTCCATTAGGAGACGCTACCGGCAAAATTCGAATTATCATACTTTAACAACAATTTGAAGTCAATTCATCGTATCTCTCAATTTGCAGTTTACACCATCTACCACTACATATACTATGCAGACACCACAGAACTGAAACCAATGAAAAGTAATGCATCCATCCAAATCTAATCAAGACAACCAAGAATCATGCAATGCACCCAGCCTGGAGATGATCCTTACAATTATACAACCAGGCCTGCTTACAAATTCAGATAGCAGCGGCCAATCGATAGATTTGCAAATCATGTTACTTCCAGAATCAAATAAAAACACGAGTGATTTGAATCACAACGAGTTCTTCAAGAGTAAACAATTTGGCTAAGGTTCAATTGAACACATAAATACTGGCACTTGCTTCAGAAACGTATCCAACCTACTAGTACAATAGTAGGCAGTAGACACCATCACCAGAGCATCAAACAAGCATTTGACGAACGGTATATGAAATACCAACATTACAGGGATACAGAACTTATGCAAAACACACGCCTAAGAGTCGTTCACAAACAGCAAAAAGTTGATCGTAATAAACAATGACTACAGGATTCTGGTTGCCCAGACCATCGCACAACTGGGGAAGCAAAAGAGCAGGATATGTAGTGCAGAGTCAACACAACACTAAATCTACCCACCAAACTTCGAAGTGAAACCATATTTGTCAAGTTTTAACAAGTATAAGATTCTTGACCATACACGTCAGCTAAAGCACATTCAATTCAAAGCTTCATCAGAGGCATTGTGAAAAACTAAACCAGAAACAAATTGCATTTCAACCATCTAACAAACCAAACATGCAAGGCACGATAAACTAAAAGTAAATTGTATATGCCAAGACCATAAAACCCATGCAATTTCTCATGATATAATACATTCTTTCAAGCAACAGGCCAAGATTAGAAAATCAACAGAATTTCTCATTGTATATGGCATGTTTTCAACCACATGAGCTAGGTTGCAACAGAGAAAGATTAGGCTTCACAACACACGCTCAGCAGACTTAAGAAAAAGATTAGACTTTACAACGCATACACTCGATAAATGAAACATGTTTTCCATATCACGCCTTTATATTAAGCAGTAGCAATCAGCAGCAAAAAATAGCAGACATACTAAGACAACTGGGTTAACTAAGTTGTAGGACTACCTCAACATGAATTTCATTTCTAAAGTAATAAACAATCACTAGAACCTTGGTAGTAACAGGCAAGACAAACACTATCAGTGCACGTACTACAGGTTTAGGCGTGGCAACCTGCAACACATTCTAAATGTTTCTAGCATGGCTGCAATTTTGAAATTCACGGAAACGAATTACACCCAACCGATCCTAGGTAATGCATCACTAATCAATGATACAGACGACAATAACCCAATGGCATCGAAAGATAGCATTGATATATCTGAAATATTTGATATGAACTGGCATCACTGAGTGCAAAAATCCTCATAAGGCACTGACCAGACAGAAGCCACAACAAATTCGAAACTAACAAGTCTTTAACACAAATAGATGAGACGATAGGCACTACTTGTTTAGATAGAGATCTCAAAACCAAGAGACGGAAACCTAAGCGGTGAGCACGACGGCGCCGCCGGCGGCCTTGATCTTCTTCTCGGCGATCTTGGAGATGAGCTTCGCCTTGACGACGATGGGCTTCTCCGGCAGCCTTCCCTTCCCGAGCACCTTGAAGTAGCCGAACTGGGTCACGTCCACCTGCGGTGCCTTGTCGGCGCCGCACTCCGCGGCCTTGTCGGCGGGCACCATCGACCAGAGGTGCTCGACGTTGACGGCCGGGCAGTAGAACTTGTTGCGGAGCTTGTGGAAGTAGCGCATGCCGACCTTGCCGAAGTACCCGGGATGGTACTTGTCGAAGAGGATGCGGTGGTGGTGCATGCCACCGGCGTTACCGCGACCTCCAGGATGCTTGCGGTGCTTGCCGATACGGCCGTGCCCGGCGGACACGTGACCGCGCTTCTTGCGGTTCTTCTTGAAGCGCGTCGTCATCGCCGCCGCCGCTCGCCGCCGACTTACCTGGGCAACGCCTGCGAGGGGAGAGTGGTGGAGGCCGGGAGGTGTGCGGGAGGAAACCCTAAGATTGGGGAATGGCAAGGTCTTATAAGGCAGACGTGTAATGTGGCGGCCGTTGGATGTTAGAGGGGGCTGCAAGAGCCGTTGATGGGGCTTTCTAGGGTTTTGCGGTTTTCCGCTATTGGGCCAGGCCTGCGTTTTGTGGGGCCTTTGGGTGAGGATATTGGGCTGGGCTCAATCGTTTCCATTATTAGGCCTCTGTTCATCTCAAGCTGCAATTATGGCCCAAACGGCGGAAGAAAAACGATTCCTTGCACATTTACAGATAGACTGGCTCATTTCCAGCTATATGCCACCGTGTCGTGAACTCGTGACGCGATTGGCTGGTGCCTCGTTGGAGCGAAGAATGAAACGGTACTGTGAGTGGGGCCACCTAGAAAAGAGGTGTGATGTCCAATGGTTTTTTTTTTACATCAAGCATGCTCTATTTATTCATGACTTACTGGTTCAGCGAGATCGCGAATCAACAGGTATGTTATAAAGACGGAGAGGGGATCAAGCTAAATATGCAATTGATCCGGGTCCTAGTTCAAATTAGAAGGAGCAAGTTCGTGTGCACAGGTATTACATGATCTGGGCGCATACATAATAGGTTCTTTTTGGTACTCTCGCCATTTAGGAATTCATATTGTTCCTGTCATCAAGTTTGCACTACTATCAACTTAAAAAAAAAGTTTGCAGTACCGCAAGTCATTATTTTTTGTTAGAAAATCGTGGCGGAGTATACCTCAATTTGGTGTGGTCTTTTTGGGCTGTTCTTTCGTCCTTCCAATATGATGATCTCATCACGGTGATGCTCCACACGTGTAAGGCTACGTTTGGTACGGCTCTCATGTGCGACAGCTCCTTCCAAGTGTTTACACACTGTTTATAGGAGCAGGCGGAGCTAATAAAAACTAGATCTTTCAACTCTTTGTTACAGTAAACACAATTTGCACCTCGAAATGAATGCAGTTCCTTCCTATAGTAACAAAATAGTGTTTGTGTCAAGCGGAGTACGATCAGGCAGGAGCGCCGCCAAATGCACCTAATTTGTGAAACATCTATGTTGCAATTGTTGTCAAGAGAAAGCACGCTTTCATAGGTCGCTCCTTGCATTTACTTCATGGCTCACTTTTGTATGCATGATCAAACCTTTCCTTTGTTGGTGCACTTTATTATTTCTCCTTCCTGATTCAAGATGCTGCTCGTAAATAAATCCTGAAATCTATGCATATGAAATTTGGAAGAATAAAGGCTCTCTTAACGCATTACCTAAAGGGGAAATTGGCCACAGGACATTACAATTTGCTGCCTTTTGCTCATTCACACCAAACTTTTTAAAATTTGTTGGGTACCATTACAAAAACACGCTTCTTTGCTAGAACATATGTAAGCCAATATAATAGTGTATATTTAAATTTAAGTGAGAGAACTTCTTCAAAATGACCACAGATGCCCCTGACAGTTTGGTATGAAGCCGCCCGCATCGTCGCTGCCATCCAGGCGAAACTCCAGGACCTAGCCCGCCATGAATCCGGACGACTGACCTGACACATGGCATCAAGTACCCACTAGCCCCCCCCCCCCCCCCCCCCCCCTCCGCGACGGCGACGCAGCATGAGCATGGGACCGTGCACGGCGTGCCGGCGGCCGCGCTGCAGCACCGGAGCCTCCAGTTCTCCCGGCTTGTGCTTCCCGCTCTGTCGCCGCTGCTTATTCCCGAGCGACTCCTGGGCCGCCGCCGCGATGTCATGCCCGTCCCTACTGCCGCTGCCGACAGCGCTCATCCTGACACTGCTGCACTTGCACGAGCTGCTCTGCTGCCCAACAGCCTCGGCGGCTTCCAGTTCAAGACAAAAGCAGCGGCAGTACGTGCGAGTCTTTCACTTAGGATAAATCGTGGAGTTGCTGGTAGCTCAAGGGTAAATAGGTCTTTTCATTATGACTCTCTCACCTCAAATTCTAAAATACACTTTTATATTGGCTCGGATGTGTTTTGGCAAAGAGGCATATTTTTGTAATGGTACCCAACAAATTTTAAAAAGATTGATGTGAATCAGCAAAGGGCAACAAATTGCAGTGTCCTGTGGCAAATTTCCCCTTACCTAAAAGTTGTTGTCCATATGTTCCAGTAATTTTGATGGGTTTTTATTACGTTTTAATTGTATGGTTGTTCTAAAGAGAAGATTGTAAACGTGGTATAAGTATAATCCATCAATGATACTAGCAATGCTGACGTTACACGTGATTCCTAAGTCGTCGCTAACGCAACTTTCCTTCTTAGCTAGATTGTTGCTAGCATGCACTCTTGTGTAACGGGGATCACATTGCTTTATGCCTAGCATTCGTCAGATGTGTTGTAATTAAGAGCATTTATTTACATGTGCTAACGTATTTACGCAAATTCTTAAGGAATAGTCAAAACCCTCGCACCTCTACTAAACCACTTAAATAGAAGATTTACTGTCGCATAAATTGCCATTTAAAAACTTAGGAATCCTGTAAGATGAGAATCATCGTTATTTTTTTGAGAAATATGATGAAAAACCTCATGCCTTCGTTAAAAAGAAAACAACATAAGTTTAATAAAAAAACTCTACTAGAATAAACATGAATGCAAGATCATTTTCATACAAAATGAGGTAAACTCTAAATGAAACCAAAAACCTCAAGCCTAAAAAACCTCTAAACCCAAGAAACCGGCGAGCCGAACCCAAAACAAGCAGCCAAACAAGGAAAGCAAACGAAGGAAGGAACACGGCGAGAGCAAACCCTGCTTGTATATTAACCCCACCTGCGCCTCCCTTCGCCTCTCTTTCCCCGTCCGGCCCCTTCCGCCCCCCAGATTCCTCCACACCGCCATGGACGACCTCGAGCAGGCCATCCTGCTCGCCTCCGACTCCCCGGCCGCCGCCGCCGCCTCCCCAGCGGTCCGAACGGAGGCGCTCGCCTTCTGCGCCCGCGTCCGCGACGAGTCCCCGCCGTCGTCGCTCCTCCGCCTCTGCCTCTCCGGCCTCGCCTCCTCCCCGCACGCGCAGGTCCACTTCTGGTGCCTCCAGTCCCTCCACGACGCGCTCCTCCGCCGCCGCCTCGCGCTTCCTGACGACCTCGCGCTGCTCCGCTCCTCACTCCTCTCACTCGCCTCCTCCGCATACTCCGCTTCGCCGCCTTTCCTCCGCAACAAGCTCGCCCAACTTCTAGCGCTCCTCGTCCGCCTCGATTATCCCCATGTCTACCCCTCCTACTTCCTCGACCTCCTCCCGCCTTCGCCGCCGCAGCCGGGCCCGACGGACATGTTCGCTCGCGTAATCATCTCCCTCGACGATGACCTGCTCTCCCAGGATTATCCCCGCAGCGCTGACGAGTCGGCCGACGCCATGCGGGTGAAGGATTCCATGCGCGCGCAGTGCGTGCCCCAGATCGCGGGCCACTGGCATGCCGCCGCCTCCAACCTCCGTACCGCCGACCCTGTGGCCGCGGCTGTGGCCCTTGACGCGGCGCGCAGGTGCATCTCGTGGATCGATGTTGGGCTGGTCGCGAATGATGTGTTTGTTCCTCTCCTCTTTGACATTGCGATGTCCCCTGGAAGTGCCGCCCCGCTTGCAGCAGCAGCAGTGGGGTGCCTTTCTGCTGTAGCAGCAAAGAGGATGGACTTGAGGGCGAAGGTGGCATTGCTGAGGTCGCTCTTGGCTGCACGGCAGGGGCTTGGTAGTGCAGATAGTGGATTAAAGATGGCACCCTTAGTGACAACATATGCTGCTGAGGCTCTTGAGTGCTATCGCAGGCTTGGCTCTAGTGATGCTGATGGAGCAGCGGCATTGGAGATGCTGGAAGAGGTTTTACCTGCTGTATTTGCAGCTGCGGAGAGCTGTGATGACGACGAGATCGATTCTGGTTCTGTGCTTGATTTCCTATCTGGCTACGTGAGCATAATGAAGGCACCATCTGAGAAGCAGCTGGGGCACCTGGGCCGCATCTTAGAGGTGGTGCGGGTGAAGATGTCATATGATCCAATATACAGGGGGCATCTTGATGCGCTTGACAAGATAGGAAAGGAGGAGGAGGACTTAATGGCGGAACAGCGCAAGGATTTAGTTGCATTGTTCCGTAACATTTGTCGTGTGGCGCCAGCTGCAGTGCAGCTGTTCATAAGAGGGTTGCTAGTGACATCACTATCCTCTGCAGAAGCTAGTGTCGAGGATGTGGAGGTTGCTCTCACTCTGTTCTACCGCCTTGGAGAAGCAGTGGGTGAGGACGAGATCCGTGCTGGGTCAGGGCTGCTAGCGGAGCTTGTGCCCATGCTCCTTTCTGCCAGATTCTCGTGCCACACACATCGCTTAGTTGCGTTGGTGTATCTGGAGACAGTTACGCGCTACATGAAGTTCATGCAGGAGCACGTGCAGTACATGCCACACCTGCTTGGTGTCTTCTTGGATAACCGTGGCATACACCATCAAAATCCCCACGTCAGCAGGCGTGCCGGCTACTTATTCATGAGAGCTGTCAAGTTATTGAAGGCGAAGCTGGTGCCTTATCTGGATACCATTTTGCAGGTATTTCTTTGTCTCGTTTGGTAGATTCGTACTTCAATTGTTTGCTGTTCGAACACAGCTCTTATGTCTATGAGTTACCAGAGCTTGCAAGATGTACTTGGCCGGTTCACTTCTATGGACTGGACAAATGATAACACAAAGTTCCCCAGCTCAGAAGATGGCAGCCAAATTTTTGAGGTACAATGTTCAGTTGTTTTATCAACCCAACTTGAGCTATGTATTCCTGTTTTTGTCTGTGGAAATTCTAACTTTGGCTTGTGACACATGTTCTAATTTCAGGCTGTTGGATTGTTGATCGGCATTGAAGAGGTATCACCAGAGAAGCAGGCTCAGTGCTTGACTGCTTTGCTGAATCCTCTCTGTCGTCAGGTGATATATTATGCTTGTCCTTATATATGGCGGCATCAAGTCCTATAGAGCCGGAGAAATTTTACTGATGCTGATGATAATTTATTCCAGATTGAGTCACTTGTTATGGATGGCAAAGCGCAAGGACTTGAAGAATCATCACCAAGAGCGTTGTGTCTGCAACAGATTATTGTTGCATTGAATATGGTTAGCAAGGTAATTTGCATTCACAGGTTGCAAATATGAGTTATAACACATTCTTTAAACAATGGTTTGACATCAGGAGAGATGGTTTGTTAGGAAAGTCTGCTAAAATATATTGACGCTAAAATTTAAAGTTCTGATTTGCTCATGTAATAGTTTGTACTTCTGTGCACGGGAATTCATTTGTACCCACACTTATTGGATCTGGATGTTGCCTATTTTAGGGCTTTAATGAGCGTCTTGTGATGGGAATTAGGCCAGCTATTGGGCTCATGTTCAAGAATGTAAGTTATAAACCTACTTCATCATGTAGCATATGCAATCGGTTAACTGGGAACCATAGTTGTTCTTGAATTATTCTTGCAATAATAATCAGCACATCCTGGGACTTTGTTTTGTTGTTTCTTCTGTTCTGACATGAATTTTCTTATTGACTTTTCCTCAGACCCTTGATGTTGTTTTGCAAGTCCTTGTCTCATTTCCCAATGTGAAACTTCTGCGATCCAAGGTAAATGCAAATATGTTCCTTTCACATCTTCTTAGTCCCCTGCTTTAATATGTGACTTAAAACTTCACATATTCTGAAATGCAGGTCGTATCCTTTCTGCACCGGATGATTGAGATATTAGGCATTTCCGTGCTTCCATGTATTCCAGTTGCACTAAGACAATTGCTTCTTGATAATGAGGTAATTCAATATTTTTTGTCATTGGCAGAACTCTCTGTTTTCTTGGTTTACTGCTTTGCTGGATTCCTTTTCTATTTCTTTTTAAGGAAAGTATGAAAACATATTTTAGGAGGAAAAAAGAATAAACTCTCCACAACTCTTCCCACATGTTTTCCTCTTATCTGCTACAACCATGTGTTCAGCATTCAATGTATCTTCTAAAACCGTGTGACCCTTGACCCCATCAAGTCCGAATTGTCCTCTTCGTTCACGTATTTCATCACTAATTGCTGAACAGACTCCTGGACTCTGGAGCACCATTTCTTTTTCTATAGATAGAATCACCACTGCCGGTATATTACTGATATGGAGCAAGGATTATACAAGGAACACTGCCATTTGTGCACAATTTGAGTATTGTGCAAGTCAATTGTTGATTGTGGTAGGGTAGTTTGGCCAAGGATGTGATCACGTGGGCAGGGCATACCTGGAGAGATTATTTTTGGTTTATCAGTGTACCCTCCCTAAAAAGTAGTTCATATAACTAGCAATGTATAGTTCTAGCTTCTCAGAAGTACTTGGAGACTGGAGAGCACCAAAGCAATTGTTGTTGTATCATTTTCAATG
Organism: Eragrostis curvula; assembly: GCA_007726485.1. Lineage (NCBI taxonomy): Eukaryota > Viridiplantae > Streptophyta > Magnoliopsida > Poales > Poaceae > Eragrostis > Eragrostis curvula. The sequence goes on from CM017442.1 coordinate 7,037,176, forward strand.
CTCATTTATTTTTTTCTTATGCAGGCAAAAGATATGGTAGAATTTCTCGTATTGTTAAACCAAATAATTTGCAAATTTAATTCTTCGGCTAGTAACATAATGGAGGATGTCTTTCCTACTGTTGCAAGTCGTCTGTCTATGATACTGTCACAAGATGCATTCTCAGATGGTCCTGCCAGCAATACTGAGGTAATGTTGATTTCATCCGTAAACAAGCCCTTGTAGTATATAATATTATTTGTTTTCCGCTTGATATTTATTTTCATCTCTATTTACGAGAACTCTAGTGCCTTTGAAGTGTGCTTCATAGGCATAGGGATACCCTACATTAGTTGTTTTTTTTTTCTGTTTTCATACTATGATGGTGCAGCTTTGGCTAGCTAACATGTTGCATAATTCAAGATGCAAATGGAATTTGCACACTTTGAAAATACTCGCTAAATAAAACTCAACCATATTAAACATGGTGGTATGCTAATATACTTCACTTACCGTTGTGTGGCTCTTATGCACAGTTTGCTCAACATCAATTCCACTATTTTAAGAGGTAAGTGTGCATACAAATCGTGCTCTGTAATTTAATATTGCCTTACCACTGCAGGAAATGCGAGAACTGCAAGAACTGCAGAAGACATTATACACATTCTTGCATGCTATGGCATTACATGATCTCTCTACAATTCTGCTTGTACCAAGCTGTAGGCAGTATCTGGAGACTATAATGCAGGTGCTTTTGTTTACTTCATGCCGCCATAAAGATATACAGCTCCGGAAGGTGAGGGTTATGGTTGATCTTCATTTCCAATCGTCTTTCTCAACTTATCTGCATTCTCTACTTTTACTGTAAGCTCAAGCTGTGGGCACTGCTAAGTGTTTACTCACCCCTTGGCCATGGTCTTTTTAGGCATGCGTTCAAATTTTTGTCAGACTTGTAAAAGACTGGTGCACTAACTCAGAGGATAAGGTAATCTTGTGTTTACTTCTTAACTATGTGTTGCAAAATTTCAACATCTCAGTAGTCAGTATTTGGCATTCATTCATCTTGTAATTCATGTTCTGTTATGTTTTCCTCAGCTTCCTGGCTTCCGAGTATTTATGATTGAGAAGTTTGCTACTGGCTGCTGCTTATACAGTGTCCTTGACAAATCATTTGATTTCCGTGATGCAAATACGGTAAGACATGTCACCATGCTACTACTTGAAGTTACAATCCTTATGTTTGCTGTGTTGAAAGTAGATCTTCACATAGCTTGATGGCTGATTGTGGATGGATCTCATTCTATCTTTTTTAACTTTGATAATCTACATGGTAGCGGGATCTATAGGCCTCAACGTTGTGAGTCCTGAAAGTCTTACCAACTTGGAGATAGTACTATATTTTCTTGATACATAAAAAACTCGGCCCACGCCGGAAAAGGCGCCTGTGTGTTATCTACAATGAGACGTTCCATCACTGAGCCGATAAAAGATCACAAAACCCTATCCACCCTACACGGAGAGCTGCCCTGCTATGGGTTGGGCCTTAACTGTGCTTTGAGGCCCCTTGCCCATACATGAGGTCCCACCCTCCATAGGTTGGGTCTTAACCCGTGTGTTTTGAGAGAACCAACGAGTGACCCTTTTTTTTTATTTGCGTAAATCAGGGTTACTTTGAACCCTGACCGGCAGCCTCCCAACTGGCCGACTTACCACAACACTATTGTCGTGTTTTCTATTGCCTTTTCTACTTGAAGGGTGAAAGGTTTTTGGCCACTTAAAAAGAGAATTTGAGTTCAGAAATGTTTAAGTGGATGTACCCTGATAATTAAATTGTTTCAAAAGACCAGCTCCCAACACATTATTGCAAAATATGTATTTTGGTGGAAGTCAAAATTTGCTGTTCTTTGTCCAAAGGTGAACCAACCATTACTTTTTCCTGTGAAAGAGTGTTTATAACTATTTCGTTTCCTTGCTTTATAGATGTTCATATGTCGAAATATAATGCTGAGTTGACTGGTGCAGATGTGATATGTTCTATTGCTTTCATCACCTCATAGAGATAAGTGCTTGGTGCCCAAACTAGACATTACACACTTCTCAGGAGAATGTGTCTAGGTTATTACGTATTGGATTATTGGCTAGCTAGTTTAGAGCCAACCACACACACACACACACACACACACACACACACACACACACACACACACACACACACACACACACACCGCCTTAACATGCCTGTTTGTTTCAGAACTTTCTGTTGTCAATTTACAATACTACAGCACTACAAAATCTATAGTAATGGGATGGTGATAGATTCGTGTAAGTTCAGGTGTCCAGATCTGGCATGCCCATGTCAAAGATACCCAACGCATAGCAGCTGCAACTATTGTATCTCCAAATTAGTTTGTTTACTTCGTTACCCTCAAAAGTTTGTTTACATCAGGTCCAAGTTAGCATTCAGTTTAGATTACATAAATTGATTTGCTTCAGGATCAGATTTGTTAGCTCTCTTTGTTAGGGCCAGGCCTATGTGGTCAGGGCAGTCCTCATTTGATTCAGCAGAAATAATTAAAGTTCCTATTCTCTTCTCTAACCTTGCCCTTGTGGTCCGGCCGCCGGGCATTGGTATGGTTCCGCTGCTATTCAGTTCTACCTAATCTGTGCACATGACATTGATGGATTAATCTGTTTCCCACTTCAAGAGCTTTAAGTGATTGACTTATTCTTTATTCAGCTTCTTCTCTTTGGTGAAATTGTGATGGCCCAAAAGATTATGTATGAAAGATTTGGGGAGGACTTCATTGTAAACTTTGTAGCGAAAGGTCTTCCAGAAGCTCACTGCCCACCAGACCTAGCTGAACAGTATTACCAAAAGTTACAGGTATGCTAATTCCTTAGACCCTCACATGGTTGAGGATTCTTATATAGATATAAATGATGGTAATTACCGTATTCAAATTTGGAAAGTTAAATTTCTTTTCTTGAACTCAAGATGGGTAGACTATTTTTATGCGCTGTTCATGCTTGGATGTTTTTTAGCATAGCATCAAAAACATCTTAGACTGTGTGGCTTGCACAGTGAGCATTTAATAAATAACTTCTGTTCACTGCAACTGATTGAATGTTTCGTTGACTATTGTTTGTCATGTTTTTGTTGGGAAGAATTGTATCAAGGTGTCGGGCCTGATTTGAAATTCATGATCCAAGGCCCATTTTAAATGAATTATTGTAATGACTCTAGCTTTCTGCATCAACAGGGAAATGATATCAAGGCATTCAGATCATTTTATCAATCGCTTATCGAGAAAATAAGACAGCAGGAGAATGGGAGTCTTGTATTCAGATAGCATAGTTCGTTCATTTTTTAGTATGTTTGCCTGTTCCTCAGCTCATTCAAGTATAGGTATGCCAGTCTTTGCTCGGTTTAATTCTTTTCTTTATGGTTTTCTCGTTTATTTCCACCTTTTTATTTCTTCCCCATTCTTTATGATTTGCAGGGTAGTTGTATCATGGATGTATATAGAGCTACCATTTCTGAGATTGGAAGGTATTTTGTTACCTTTAATTTGACGCAATCCACCTGCCTTTTCTGTTTTGCTATAATTACCCATTGTTTGTCTCTTCCTGCGCATCTTGTTGGGTACTTTCCTTCCTGTTGTCCTCCTCAGCATTCTATTCCATCCCATGTATCGATGTATATGGGTTTAGCTGTGAGCTCCATTCATGTCTTCAATAGCAGTACTTGGTCGGCTGCATTAATTGCATTATCTTGTTTTACATCTTCGACAAAAGAAGAACATATGCGTGCATTTTGTCATCTGCCTTGCTTTAATTTTTGTTGGGTAAGTGTAATTTATCAGAATTTACCTTGTATCTTTACAGATGTATACTGCGGGAATATTTTTACCAAGTCTGGCTATCATGGCGAAGTTCTCCTATTAATCGCTTCACCGCTTGCTAGTGAGATGCTGGGAAGTACACATCCCCTAGAGTTTCTGCTGAAGAAAAGAAAAATACAGGGTTCCATTTGTTTGTTTGATCTCTCCTTGAGTATCTGGGCCTGAAATTTTTGCAAGGTGCTTTGAGTAAACTAGTAGAGGTAGGGGGAAAGGAGTGTTGTAGGCTGTGTTTTTCCTGACAAAAAGTTGTCTGCACCGCCTGTTGTGTGTCGTGTCCTAAATTTTGCGAAACTGCATAGGTTTGCCCCCAAAAATATTTGACACCCGGGGTGCTGTACATATTCTTGTCATTGCGCCATTGACGTCATAAATTTATCTTGTTACCTTTTCCAGTTTTCCTCAGTCTGATCTCTGATACTGTTAATCTATCTCGTCATAAATTTGACATCCGGGTGATGTACATATTCTAGTGACTAGTGACAGCATGTCATGCTGATGCTACCGGCTGGAATACTCCATGATCCATGCCGCTGCTCCATTCAACAGTTGAAAGTTTTGTTCCTTGTTTAGCCCATCGTGTTGAGATGTTAAGGACATCAGAATATCATATAGGTTGGGCTTCAATCTAGGTACTTTAGCACTGTAGCTTAGCTTTTGACGATCTTGTCTCCTAGAAAAGCCGAGTGAAAAAAAGAGAGCCTAGAATGCTTATCCCAAAATCTAGCTTCAGCGATTTGATTTACGGTTGTTGGGTCTGACCTGACTTGCTAAGGCAGGAGAAGCAACGCGAGCCCTACATGGGCTGCTTCTCCCTTCGGTTAACTAAGGGGCTAAAGAAGTAGCTTCACTACCGTACCCGGACACTGGGTGTGTAACCAAATTTTCCGGCAAATAATTACCTTGACGACTTAGTTCTTTCTTTGATCAAATGTCCGAAATGGATTGCAACAATTGATAGGCAGCATATATATGGCAGTCTTGCTTTATCATGTCCTCTGTTCTATCTCGTTCTTTTCACCCAATAACTTGGCACGGAGCACACCTGCGTGCTAGAGAGGGATGCATGTGTAATCATATAAATATCACGGATCAAATGTTTTGAATACTGCACTTCGGCCTTAAAACCTGTATCAAGACATGATTTAATCTTTTATATATGGTGGCTTCTGCCATGTCAAACCCATCCGCGCCGGGTCATATTTTGTTCCGTCACCCTCTCGGGTCAACGCAGCACTTGTTCATGCCGCAAAAGCACAGGCCCTCGCCAAGGGAAATGCCAAATAAACATGGGGCCGTACAAATTCCGATCGAACTATGGGACAGGGCATACAAACAAACGCCAAATGTTGAAACCGGGGGGGGGGGGGGGGGTCTCAGAATAAGCCAAATAATTGAAATGAAAGTACTGAATCGCAGAGAAGTGACAACAGCAAGCTGAACTATCACTTTTTGAGTCCACCACAAACTTGCGAAGAAAAACATCGGCATGCGTGGAAAATATCTAGCTCGATCAGCTCGGCTCGATAATTTTGTATATCAAGCTTATTTTCTCGGGGACGCGTCGCTTCCCACCTGTTCAACAGCCGGTCGGTCTCCGCCCACCCCCGCAGCACTCCCAGCCCAGAAAGGGCCCAGCAGGGAAAGAACTGGCCCACGAAGGCGAGCAGCCCAGCAACGTGTGTCGTCTACCTTCCGCTATCGAGAGTTGTCAGCTCCTTTCTCCTCTCTCTTCCCAGCGACCGGTTCTTTGCGCAGGGGCGGTGCTAGTGGCGTGGGCATCGCCGGCAAGGAGAAAAATGCCGGATTTGAGATTGGAACAAAGATTTTGCCAGCTAGAACAAAATTTCTCTTTTGCTGGAACAATTGTTCTAAGAGCTTCAAACATTTGTTCCAAGAGATTGAAGCAATTGTTCCAGGAGCTTCAAACATTTGTTCCAAGAGATTGAAGCAATTGTTCCAGGAGGTTCAAACGTTTGTTCCAAGAGATTGAAGCAATTGTTCCAGGAGGTTCAAACGTTTGTTCTAAGAGATTGAAATAATTGTTTCATGAGCTTCAAACATTTGTTCCAGAAGATAGCTCACGGAACAAATGGAAGCTCGGGCGTAGGGAGTTTGGGCGCGGGGGGCAGCAGCGGTGAGGCGGCTCGAGCCAGGGCGGCGCTCGTCGGGTGGAGCAAGGTAGACACGTCGGAGCGTCGCGTGCAGACGAGCGGCGGCCAGAGGCGGCTCGGGCAAGCAGGTGCAGGCCCACTGGGCCAGTTTGTGCGGGCGAGCGGTGACCCGGGAGAGAAAATAGAGGGGTGGGCGGAGGAGGCGCGGGCGTTGCCCTGGGCGGAGGCGACGGTTTGCGTATTTTCTCCCCCCACTTTCTTTTTGTAAAGCGGGGAAAAGAGGTGTTACTTGTATATTACTCCGCAAACTTTTTGTCACAAAAGAGTGGTAACAGCAAGCTAACGGTGTAAATAAATTGTTATTTTGGCGCTAATTGTCTTGTGTATGACTTGAACTCAACGCACCTACCATGACACGTTGAGGTTGTTGACATGTACTAGTGCTTGGAAGTTGGGAGCAGATGTTGCATGCTGATCCGTGTCCTGAAAAACAAAGCATGCGTTGACATACAAAGTTTACTAACAGTTAATAATGACTATATGCCGAAGGATGTTGGTAATGGAGTCAGGTTGATTTAAATGCATATATTAAAACATAAAGCTCCTGCTTTTGACAAACAGAGGATCAATTGCGATCGTATGCACAGAATAAAGTATTGTGTGTGGAACTAGTCCAATGGAAATTTTTGCATAGGAGACGACATTTGTTCTTGGATTCAAATGTCAAGTAACCTGTCTATCGAAGAAATATGCATCGCCTTTCAAAAGGAATGGTCGGTATTCAGTTCAGTGTATATGCTGGTTGACCAAATCGAGCCGGGGGATAGTCTCTGATTTTAAAAAGTAATCAGCCTAGCTTTTGAGGAACCGTGTTTGCTTGTAGCCGACAGATTTGAAATGCTCCAGATCAACTAATGCCTGCAGCAACTAATCAACACCAATTTGTAACACGTATGCCGTTTGAGATCGATGTATCAACCCAACAGAGCTACAAATCCATGCAAAGGGATATTGAGGAATCATCACCAAACTTATCCTAGTCTGATTTCCCATCTTAAACAATACTGTTCAATTAATGTGCTCACGTCGGGGAGCATGAATGATCCATATTAAATCACATGTATTTTGAGCTAAGTCAAGAACCCTACCTAGATTTTTTTTTTCTTTTATCCCCCCTGCTTAAATCAGTAGCCGTTGATCTAGAAATTTTGCTCTCATAGCTGAAAAAGACAGATGCTATAAGCGTAGAGATCATATCTTATAAGCCTGTGGTTGTACCTGCCAACGTGTCTATCTTCACACACGGGGAACTAATCAGCCGGGAGCAAGAAGTGCTTAAGAAGCTCAGCGCATATAATAGCATAATATGCATACATGTATTTATGCCACTATATCATCAGTTGGTAACGGGTCGTCGTGTGACGCTTCAGCTCTTCATGGAAAGAGATCGCGAACCTACCCAGCCCGTATGATCTCGTCACGAGGTTAACCTGTCGCTGACCTGCAGGTGATCGACCGTGCCATTTGCATATGATGCGATTACCACATTTTATTAGGGTTTCTAGAACGTGTCAATTCAGGAGCTAGATTTCAAGCTTACGGATTCTTGTCGGGGGCTAACTCCTTTTGGTCCAAATACTGTACTCGCTGTTGATGACGCCGCAGAGATGTTGATAGCTGGCTTGGCCTCGTCGATGCGTTGAACATTCGGGTTGATGTCATCGACCCAATGGAATAGGAACACTGGGTCTCTCTCTGTCGAATTCAAATAATTTTGCCGGGTAACGTCTGCTTGCAGTGCAGTTCATTGTACGATATAGATTAGGTTAAATAACACGAGTTTAGTAAAAAAATCGCAGCCCTTCTTGGTGATGAAACAAGGAAAGAAGTCTCTTCTCCGTTGCAACGAGCTCTCGCCTGACAATTTACGGCGCTGGGCAGTCAAATGTAATCAATACATGGATCGATTAATCTTGAAGCTTAATCCATCACGTGAACGAGGTTTTGGTTTTTCTAATCGTCGTAACTAACACAGAGGCCCCGATCGGTGATTCGATGCCCTGCACTGCAGAAGTCAAAAGGGGGTGCAAGGATTATTTCTCCGCAGGCACGCAACGCATGCTGCATGAACCGTTTGACTGTCACTGCACGTCCACTTGCTCCGGGTGCCGGAGAAAAACTAGCCCGGCCGTCATGTCGTCGTTGTTGGTGCAGGTGAAGACCCCGTCGTGGCAGCTGCAGGAAAAATAAGCTATCCTGATAGAATAATTCAATCTTTACGTGGTCTTAAATTTGTGCAATTTTATTTCTTTCTGGTAAGACGTTAGAGCGCATGGATAGATGCTGGAGTTTACTTTCAGAAGAGGGGCTTCGCGGAAGTTATTAGGAGAAATATCTCGTATTTTCAGATTATAAAAGGCGCTAACCTAACCCAATGTCGGCGTAGCTCGAACTCGTCGCATTTGACTCTGCACTCTGCAGGGAATATCGATTGAACATGCATGGAACTGAAGTAACATCAGTTGCCTGAAAGCATGCAACATGCTTGCACGGGCATCACAATTTCATAATTAGATGGCACTGTCAATTCTTGGTGACCCGTTCGAAACCTGAAAATTAAATCATCACGCGACTCGCAGGAGTTGAACAGTTTCTTGCGAAAGTTCATGTGCTAGAACTTGGAAGGGAACGACGAAGCCAGAGTGTCCGAGACCAGACTGCATACCCGGTAGTACAAGTCACACGGCTGGTCGGCCGTCACAATCCGTCCCCGTGCCTGTGTACACGCCCATTCGAAGCCTCCTCCGTTCGAACACACACATGCATACAAACGCATGGCCGTGTGCATCGCCACCAATCCTGTGAGCACCGGAGAAGTTTCCGTCTTTTTCTCTCTAGAAGGAAAAGGAAGGGTTGGTTCTCATTTCGTTGTGTCTGAAACTCTCAATATAATTCCGATAGGCATCGATCGACATGCGACGCTGACGACGGACGGAGGCTCTTGTCCTCTCCTCCCGTCCATGCTGCCGCGTGAGCCGCACGAGGCGGAACGGGCCAAACCGACGCGAATATTTGCGGGGCGCCAGGACGAGTGAGCGAGCACAGGATTGACGATTGGTTGTGCCGGCCGCTACGAGGGAGGCGATCAGATACCTCACTACTAGCTCGATCGCTAGCATGCTAGCTAGCTGCTGCGTGCCGGGAGAAATTCAGGTGATGATCGAGGCGGTGTGTCAGGCTGTCTGTATTCGCGTTCTCTGTTGGTATGTAAAAGTCAAGCGCGACGCGTATGGTCTAGACCTCTGGTGGTAGGGGGGGTGGGGTGTAGCTGCTATGTGAGCATGGACGACGGTCTTTTCGGCGCGGTTTTGTTTGTCAAAGCGCCTTTGCAAGTTGATGCCGATGGAGCTGCTTGCGGAGACGAGCTTGCAGTGTGAGCGTCGTGTTCCGGATAAGTCGTCCCTAATGCACTGTTTCCTTGAACGATAAGCTGGAAACTGAACTGACTGTAATTATCTTCCTGATATAAAATCGACACATTTGGTAAATTTTACTTTGTTTCGGTCAACGTTTTTCATATCGCGATAAGTAATTTTTGATGTTGCAATATAATTGTCGATGGATGTTTCAACAACTTATTTTCATCGTCCAGTTCAGTGTTGCATAGCATGTCGCAGTAACTACTGTCGCATGTTGCATATTTTGTCGTGGTGCAATAGTTATTTCCGCAGTAAGAATTTCTTTTTTTTTTTGTTACATTGGTTATTCTTTGTAGAGGTTTCGACTGAAAATTAGTGAAATTTCAGGCGATAGAACGTAGCTTCTCCCTAAAATCAATCCCTTTTCTTATACAATTATCAAATGCCATTACCTACTCGCAGAAAGTCATGCTACCCGGTAAAGCTCGATCGATTCGAGTAGGTAGGGCTTGAAGCAGCCCGCACCCTCGTGGACGTCGTCACCTCTGAATTCTGAAAAACCCAACCGCAAAGCAGCAGTACTATACAAAACTCCCAAGAAAACCCGCATTGAAATGCTGCAACAGCGACAGCATCCGTTTTGTACTTTTTGTATAGCCCCGTTCCACGCGCCACTCGTCGCAACCAGGACAGGCAAGGCCTGCCGCGCGCACGGTCGCGCGCGCGCGCCTATATAGCCGCATCGCCCCGCGCCATCCATCGACCTCACCACAATCCCACCACACCACAGCGATCGCCCCCAAAAAAACCCAGCTTTTTGCACAAGCTTTCGATTTCAATTTCCCTCGCGGCCGCGGCGCCGGAGGCCAGAGAGAGACACGCCGCGTTCAATTCGTTGCATTCCGCAGCCCCCGCGCGCGCGCCGGTAGAAGAGGAGCAGGGATGAGGTCGAGGAAGCAGACGAAGACGCCGGCGTGGAGGTCGCTGCTGGGCGGGTGCCTCGGCGGCGGAGGCGGCGGCGGCGCGGGGGACAAGCAGCGGAAGGTGCGTCCCGGCGGCGGGCGGCTGTCGTTCACGGACCTGAGCGGCGCGGCGGAGCAGGACCTGTCGGTGTCGCTGGTGGGGTCGAACCTGCACGTGTTCAGCGTGGCCGAGCTGCGCGCCGCCACGCGCGGGTTCGTCTCCGGCAACTTCCTCGGCGAGGGCGGGTTCGGGCCCGTGTACAAGGGCTTCGTCGGCGAGGGCGTCAAGAAGGGGCTCAAGCCGCAGGCCATCGCCGTCAAGCTCTGGGACCCCGAGGGCGCCCAGGGACACAAGGAGTGGCTGGTATGTGCCAGCCTGCAGATTACTCTTCTTCCTCTCCTCTCCTGTTCCTGTCCTCCTGATCGTTACTGCACGTGTTGATTACTCTTCAAAAATCGCGTACGTGCACGATATATAGGCGGTCTCGATCCAGTGACCAACAAGTTTGTGATCGGTTAACGACTTCTAGACTCTTACACTACCGCTCTCCTCCTGCTTCTTCTAGATTGATACTACTAGCATAGATAGCTTTCTTGCAAGAGTAGTTTCGAGAATTTCAGCGTGTTCGTCTCGCTGCTTTGCAGCGGTTGCTTTGCAGCAGCTACAGTGTTCGCAGTTATTTCTTCTGCAGCAGTTACAGTGTTTCTGCAGCAGCTACAGTGTTCGCAGTTATTTTTCTGCATCCGCAGCTGCAGCGAAACGTAGCTTGTAGTAAAATACGAAGGGCTTTCTTGTAGTAAAAGAGTGAGCTTGTGGTTAACCGAAGCGTAGCTTGTTGTCAGTTCCCTTACAAGGATCACTAAACCCAATTCTTATGGCAAACCCACACCAGTTCACGACTGGACACCTGGCGCGACGTTGAGTACGCAACCCTGCAGAAAAATCTAATTCTGAACGCTAGCGAGTTGGCTTTCCCTGAAGAACTCATCAACCCATTTTATTTTACATTTTTTTATGAAGCAATCTTTGTTTTGTTCTCTCGGAAAAGACAAACTCTGCTACATACTAGTTCCAGCAAATTATCATCCCCAGTAATGATATGATTTAGCAACACGAGTATAGTACTGAAAAAAGAGAGAGAGAAGAGACGCGGACGTGTGCGGCGGAAGCCAACACGGTGGTGGTTGAGCGACGTGACGGTTCCAGGGTTCCGGCGGCAGCCGGATAAGTTGGGTGGCCCAACGCGGCCCACCGGTCCGGCCAAGTCGATCGAGCGCACGGGCACGACGGCGGCGGCGGCGATCGAAAAAAAAAAATTGGATTGCGATGTGCTGATACTGACGTGTTCCTTTTTCCTGGTGCGGTGCAGGCGGAGGTGATCTTCCTGGGCCAGCTGCGGCACCCCAACCTGGTGAAGCTGGTCGGCTACTGCTGCGAGGACGAGCACCGCCTCCTGGTCTACGAGTACATGGAGCACGGCAGCCTCGAGAACCACCTCTTCAAACGTAAGTACTCCTACCTACCTGATGAAGCAAATACTAGTATATATCACATTAATAATCAACTGGATGTTTGAGACTCATACCTGGTTAGAAGATGATGTGTCGATCGGATGCGGTTGACAAGTCTCGTGCATGTTGACTTGGCATATGGTCGGAGGGAGAATTAGCTTCCTACCTAACGAGTGAGCTCACGAGATTAGAAGAAGAATTGTTCAGAAAACTGAAGTGTGTTCTTTCAATTAAGTAGGTGACTGTAGAAGATTTCAAAATGGTTTAGTAATTAGGGGTATTCAAGGTTTGCTTCACCCACCTTCCAAACGTTTGAGTTCGACCTGACCAAACTAGACTTGACTGCATCTCTCTGTTCAAATGCGAGAGCGTGGCACTGCTATTTTTATTAGCCAAAAAATATGGAGCTAGCATTGTACAAGAAACTGGGTAGACAGTGTCAGATGCTAGTGAAGTCACGAGATCATTGTAAATCAGTATATTAGCCTTGCCGAGTCATCATTGTTGATCAGTTCTTGGTCATGATTATTAAGGAAATAGCCTAACACGTTGACTTGATTGATCTCCGCACTATTTTTTGTATTGCAGTTCTAGGTTACCTATTTTAAAAAGAAATCAAATTTCTATAACACCGGCAATACAGTCGCCTACAACGGCTATTCTTTTTCCTGAAATCTCGCTGCAATAATGCTGATAAACTCATCCTATGATGCGTGTGCATACCAATAATACATCCACGAATATCATTCTTTATTTTGAGTTCCATCTTCCATGTTGTAAAGATCGTACTGAACTTTCTGATATATCTTTTCAGAGATTCCTGCCGTCCTGCCGTGGTCAACCCGGCTAAACATCGCAGTAGGCGCGGCCAAGGGTTTGTCGTTCCTCCACGATGCAGAGAAGCCGGTGATCTACCGTGACTTCAAGGCCTCCAACATCTTGCTCGACTCGGTGAGTTGTTTCGCTGATTGGCCTGATCATCTTAAGGTCTTAACTACTCGATTTGGTGTACGACAAGTATTATTTAGCAGTAAACAAATAAAGAGCATGGGCATTTTTCAACATAGTGAGAGTAGATCAAAAGACATTTTCTTTATGGAATCTTCTGCGACATGAAAATGACCTCTACGTCTCGAAGATGGTTACATTATAGCCAATTCTTCAATTATATAATGTATTCGCTAGCTTTTCATTTGGTCAATGCCTAATGCATATAGACCATAGTATCGTCCTTCTCTAACTGAGTAGAGAGGTCATAGAGGAAAATTTGAAAGAGAAAAAATGGGAGGACATAGTGATGTGGTCTAGTGTTAATTGGTTTGGGCTGGTCCTAAATTTGGTGTCTACTGGAATAGCGTAGACTTTACAAATCACAAGCCCGACTATGAGGATGCTAATGGTTTTCTGTCCATCTCTCTTCAGAATTACAAGGCCAAGCTCTCAGACTTTGGGCTAGCCAAGGACGGCCCAGAAGGCGACGACACCCACGTCTCAACACGCGTGATGGGCACCCACGGTTACGCCGCTCCCGAGTACATCATGACGGGCCACCTCACCGCGAAGAGCGACGTGTACAGTTTCGGCGTGGTCTTACTGGAGATTCTAACGGGCCGCCGGTCCGTGGACAAGACGCGGCCCACGAGGGAGCAGAACCTGGTGGACTTCGCGCGACCTTGCCTGAAAGACCCGCTAAGGCTGGCCCGGATAATGGACCCGGCCCTGGAAGGCCAGTACTCGGCGCGGGCGGCCCATCAGGCGGCCCTGGTCGCGTACCGGTGCCTGAGCGGCAGCGCCAAGAACCGGCCGGACATGTCGGCCGTCGTGGAGGCCCTGGAGCCGCTCCTGAAGCTCACCGACGACGTGCCGCTGGGCCCCGTTGGGCCGGTTGTTGGGCCGGTGGTGCTGTTCGTGGCGGCGCCGGAGGAGGAGAAGAAGCAGGAGCAGCAGCGGGCGCCGAGGAAGGTCGTCGACGGCCGCCGGCGCCGGCCGATGTCGCCGAAGGTGAGCCCCAGGAAGCGCGGCGCCGCGCAGAAGGAGGAGTTCTGGGTGTGGCACCTGCCGGCCGAGCAGAAGGCGTGATCACGAGTTCGTACGTCGTGGGTGTGTGTGTACATAGGAGATGGGTGGCGAGATGCTGCTGCTGCAATTTGGTTAGGGTCGTCGATCGTAAGCATCCCTGTAATTATCTGCTTGAGTTTTTTTCGTTTGAGTCCGTTGTTACAGTGAGATGCAGAGTGTGGTGGAGGCTCGTAACAAGAGCGATTTATATACATCGGAAGCTTCTTCTTTTTATATAAAAAAAACACTTGTATATATCAGATGAAGCAACAATGGCAAGTGTACAAGAACATGCATGTAGTACAGCTGGCCATGGGCATGTGACAAACGAGGAGTGATCGGACTCTCACTCCGTTTTGGCCTCTGGCGCTAATCTGTATTGCTAACCAACGAAATGGTAGAGAAAGGAACCTTGTGCACTTGCACCGGAATCAGAATTAAGAAAGTTCCCACATGACTTTGAGCAAGTCCTAAACATTTGAATCCAAATTGTCTTGTCGGCACACATGATTTTCAGCTTCCCTGTAACCACCAAGTAACCTCCGGCAGGCAGCTCTTGACTCGACATTTCATAACAGACATCGCAATATCCAATACTCTCTTGAGATTAGTTTACGGTTGATCCAGTCTGGATCGATCGCTGAGACCGGCAAGAACGTGCCCAGTGGAACGCCAAGTCGCCTCCCAAGTCGCTCTCTTTGAGGTCGCATGCCGCCGGATCGAAGACCTGGCACGGAGTCGACGCCCAAAGACCATTGGCCTGTTCTAATCCGCATCCATGCCCACGCCACGATCAGCTCATTCCGCACGCTGAATTGCATTCCATAAATAAAGCCGCGCTCCTCTTGCTGCCTGACATACATGCTAAAGAATGGATAGTGCTAGCGCCAAATCGTCTTCGTCCTCCCTTCTTAGCTCGTCCGGTAGCAGCGCGGAGATGAAGCTCCAGCAGCCGCAGCTGCCGCTGCCTTGGCTCGAGCTCGTCGTGGCTGATGGCGATCATGGCCGTTCCGGTTCACCTGCGGCGAAGAGGACAGGGAAACGGCGGGCCGGCGTCGTCGCGCGCGGCGTGCGGGTGTTCGTTGGCGGGCTGGCGGAGATGGTGAGGAAGAAGTTCGAGTGCTCGATCCCGGCGGTCAAGTTCGGCCACGTCGCCTATATCAGATGAACATGTGGCATGCAGACATGCAGTTCATCTGCTTTCTGATGCCAGCGGCCTGTCAGTCAGTTTTGCCATGGGTACTCTTTCCTCTTGGGAACAGTCTAGCAAATACAAGTGCACGAGTTTTATGGCTGTGTTATTTCTGACGACTTGTACATAGACACATAGTCTTGTTTGTGTATTATCTTCTTGGTTAACTCGTAGTACAAGACTGGCAGAAAGTAGCGAGGTGTTCGCCTTCGCCCTCCAAACTGTTCTGCTCGGTTATATGACTAGCTGCCCTGTTTTACTTGTAACTTTATTTTCTGAACACGTTTTGCTTCTAAGTTTCATCAACCTGCTTCCAGCGGTTCGGTTACCGCGTCCAAAGCATTTGAATATCATCTATCGTACCTAACTTTGTTGTGTGTGATCTCTACTTCTTAATCCATAGTGATACTCCAAACTGTCTGCTCTTGCATGTATGACGAGCCTGGCGTCTGTTCTGAAAATCGTACTACAGTATAACCTGCTTCCAGTAGCATGCCGTGCAGTTAACGTCTGCTGATCGTGCGTTCTCCTGCCGACTCTTCGATCTTAAGGTTATTGCTGGATTTAAGAACGAGTGGTTGCTTTTCTCTGACAATTACGTCATGTGATCTTAGATACGCTTTACACTTGATTTTTTTGGGTAACAGTTCGATGAGACCTCTTCCCATCAAGATTAGTTGCACAACGTGTTACGCGTGGCATGTTGAGCGTTTCTGGATCAAAACTTGCCAGCCCAAATACAAATTATGCTGTTGCAGATCTTCCTGTCACTGTCCGTGAAATGAGTACACTACACACATGTACTGATGCGTTGCTTTCTCTGAATATCTGTTTCTTTCAGACTCTGTTTCAGAAAACAGTTTCAATCGCTATCAACCTGCATCACGGTTGCCATCACCGATAGGAAATTTATTCCATACTTTAGTCCCTGTTAGTTTTCTTTGGCTAAAATTTTAGCCCTCTCACATTAAAGAGAATCTTGTTATTTAAAAGTATTAAATAAAGTCTAATTACAAAATTTTTTTAGAGATGGAGGCTAATTTACGTGACGAATCTAACGAGCCTAATTAATCTATATTTTGCTACAGTGATGCTACAATAACCATCTTCTAATCACAGCTTAATTACCCTTATTAGATTCGTCTCGCGAAGTAGTACAAGGTTCTACAATTAGTTTTGTAATTAGACTTTATTTAGTACTCTTAAATGACAAGATTCAAAATGACTAAAATTTTAAGGAAAAAAACGACATGGCAAATCGACGAAAATCTATAGCGCTCTGGCCATACATTTCGCAGCTTCCATTGTACAAACGACAATGACAACCGCAAAACAGACCACAGATGTTGGATTGGAGGGAAGATAGGCGCAACGATTGCTCGTGTGGCAAATATGCAGCATGAGAGTACCGATTTGTAGACTCACGACATGCTGATATTATCACTTCATTTGGATAAAGTAATACTAGCACACGCGAGCTAAGGATCTACTAGTACTTGATCAGACATCAGCTCAATTAGCCCATCCTAAGGGCGCGTTCGTTGTACCCCTCTAAACTTTAGCTCTAAAGAGAATCTTATTATTTAATAGTATTAAATAAAGTTTAATGACAAAACCCTTTTACAGATGGGTACATCTTTACGAGACGAATCTAATGAGCCTAATTAATCTATGTTTTGCTACAGTGATGCTACAGTAAATATCGTCTAATCATGCCTTAACTACCCTCATTAAATTCGTCTCGCGATTTAGAGGAGGGATTCTGCAGTTAGTTTTATAATTAAACTTTATTTAAGACAAGATTCTTTTTATTTAGACTCCTCTAAATTTTAGACTCTAAAACGCCGAACACCCCCTAAGTTGAGTAAACCTTTTCGCAAAAGAACTGGGCTGGCTGTGGACGATGCCATGGTCATGTCGTGATTCCACTTTACAAACATAGTTGCACTGTACCATTCGTTACATCACATCTGCATCTGATCCAACTGAAGACTGAAGTTCACATGCACCGTGCTGACAGACATGAGACACGACCACACTCATCGCACTGTTCTTCCCTGGTCCGGGCCGCCATCCTATCCTGACTGCCTTCTTGTCACTTTCAGATAGATGCAGGACTAGAGTAGCTGCTGCTTGTACTACCATCTGCTGCTCGACTGCGTCTGGGAAAATGCAGCACGCCACCTTTCATCATAAAAAGAGGCCTTTGCTATTGCCCTTTTCTCTTTCCCGACACGAGCCACGGTGATGGTCGTCACGATGCTCCATTTCCGAGGCAGGCAGCTCCGATTCCGTCTCATCCGTATCGCCCGCGTGCTCGAGCGAGCGTGACTGATGCCCGCCCATCTCGGCCTCAATTATTGGCAGCACTAGCACAAGTTTCCGACGACTCCTTTCTCTCCCAGACTCCCAGTCCCAGGCCCCATCGCATGTTGACGAAGGCATCAAAATTTGCACAAGCGTTTGTCTCGTCCTGTCCCTGCAATCGATCGATCTCTGCTCCGCTTGCCATGTGTGGAACTGTGGGTGGCTCGATCCATCGCTTCAGGGTTCAAGGCTTTCTAAACCTTTTTCTCTGTGGCTGCTGCTGCCTGCCATGCATGGCGCGCGCGGCGTCGTGTCGAGAGATCGCGAAGCCTCTACGGGAGCACGCCAATCATTGGCATGGTCACGGGTGAGGTGAGCACACAGTTGGATCAGCTCGATCTGGAGCCCTGGTTGCTGCAACGGTTGCACCCACCGCTGAGTTTGTGCATGCCAAGCTTCCAACATCATTGAAATGCGCCCGTACCTCTGTTTTGGGACCTCTATATCCGCTAAGTATGTAGTAAATTACTCGCCTTGATCTCGTCTGTGATAAACATTTTGTTCCGCAAAGCCTGCCAATTAAACCTACTCAACCGATGGGGGGATTGGTCCATACTTCATATCAGTATGATCGGTACAGTACCAGCAGCATGATCAATTGTCTGTCTGAAAAGAGGCTACTGCTAATTCTAGAGAGGGGCGAGTGGTGGCTAATGACACGGGAGTCGGTCTGCCTGGGCCTCCGGCTAAGCAGGAGTAGGGAACAGGCGTTTGCCAATGGCGATGGCTGGATCCGCGGAAAAAATGGAAATCGTGGGGCGATGAGAGTGACCTGACGTAACGTATGCCGGCTGTTGTGGATACATGAAGCGGTAATAGCTTGTCGACAGTCGACACGTAGTCGTGCAGTAGACACTGGTATATTTTGCGCGGGCAACAGTGGCAGTTGTCTACTTGTCCCTTGCTGCCTCGAACAGTATATATCTCTTACGATTTTCTAAGTACTACTAAACTTCTTGATGACATGCTTAGAAATTTCATCAGCAAGAAACCGCGCATGCTAGCTCCGTTACTTGAACTACTGGCTAGCTCCATACATTCGTCGCACGAGTAAAAACCAAAACTTTTTCGAGCCTTCACTACGATTATAATGTTGATATCATGGATTCGGTAAAAAGAGAAATGTTCGCCACCCAGGATTATTCCACTCTTTTACGGCATGATACGGATTCTGAGTCCACATCATCACCGGGCCATGCTGATGTGGAACCATCGTCGAACCGGTCATCTTCTCTCTTTTAGTATTTCCACCACTATCACCCCAGTGATAAGATCAGAGGAAAAGACTATCGTCATACCTCAAACAATCACCAGAATAGAAAACCACGGTGCTTCTGGTATACTAAACGCCACGTCAAGAGTTGCACAAAGCTTAAAACAACAACCGGGTTTGTTGATCCTTGGGTCAAGTCGTGGTCGTAACTAAATGCCAATCATCCACACGTCGACCTGTTGCTTGGATGGATTAGCATGGAATGGGACAGTGTCTGTGGCTACGTCAGCTCCGCTAATAGTGACCAGTTAGTAGTTTGGTGTGAATTAAGAGACGGAACGATCAAGATTGAGTACTGCGACACGGATTGATAATTGCGAGGTTGGGGACTTGGCTCAAGGCAGCTCGACACGGTGTACGAACAACACCGATTGAGCAATCAACGTCAGGGAGCTGTAGGTGGACGCGCTCGTGTACCATGCGCGTGCAAATACTACTGGTATGTCGCTGTGCTCTGCCGAATTGGCCTCGTGTTGATTCGTTTAGCGTCCATGACCGGTTGAGGTTCGTATGCACACTCATGTACAGATAGGATTTATCCTCTCTTTTTTTTTTACAGCGTCAACTTTTTATATTTTATCATGAGATTATCCTTGTTCCAAAACTTTTTTTTTTTTTTTGAAATGATCCTTGTTCCGAAACTGATATGTGGGGATAGGAAGGAAGTCCCTTTTCTCCCTGCCAAAGAACGGCATCGATGCAACAACGAAAATGCAAGGAATATGATCATCAAATCTAATGGCTATATCTGGCGTGAAAACTCGATAAATCAAAATGCAAATGACCGCTTTACGCATAGTAAACTCTAAGCAGAGATACACAACACAAAGGGAGAAGATCATGCTTTACTCAGAGGATGAACTGCGTCGGCACAGTAATAGTATAATGCAAGCATCCGGAACCCCAGATGACCATCAACTTCAACAGCAGCATTTCTCATAAAAATCCAGAGATCATCGCACCGCAAAAGGACCCAGAAAGAAAACACAAGTGTTTGCACACTGCAGTGGTGAAGCAGAAAACAGAGACAATTTATCACTTCGCAAAACAATATATACACCGATCCATAGCTGAGAAAAACACGGAATTCTTCCATTTCTCATATAATTTTCTTTTTCGCTCGACTAACCAGATAAGTATGTACACATGTTTTTATTGCTGCTACATCCTAGCAAGAAGTAGCTAGAAATTTGACAAGAAACGTAAAAGCATGGTGGAAAATTTACAGTGCATTGCAAAGATCTCGAACAAGGAAATGGAACTGGCAGCAGAAGGGATTACTACCATTTCTCTGTTTTTTCTTCTTTTTCTTCTTCACTCGACGAGCGCGGCGAAGCAGCTCTCCGTCCGCCCGAGCGAGCTGCCTGCGCCGGCGGCCACGGCCGCGACGGAGGCGATGCCGGCGACGGCGTCCCGCCTCGGGCTGCTCGGCGTCGAGCGGACTCTCCTTGGCGGCGGCGGCGGCGAGCCGAGCCTGCGGCGCAGGAGCAGGCGCAGGGCCTCGATGAGGTCGTCGGCGCCGCTCCCGGCGGGGGACGGCGGCGCGGAGCCGCGGCGGCAGACGCAGGCGTGGCGGTCGAGCGCCTCGGCGGGGGAGATGGGCGGCGACGCGCGGCCGAGCTCCTCGCCGACGGCGTCCCCGCACAGGCCGCAGATCCACCGCCCGCCGTACCGCGCGCGCACCCCCGCGATGTACGGCGCCGTGCACTCCTCCGTGAACCCGCAGCACTCGCACGCCACCTCCTCCTCCTCTTCTATCACAACCGCCTCCCTCTCCATCTCCTCCAGCTCACGGACCGCGCCTCAGACAGGCGGCTCGGCGGCAGCTGCTGCTACAACCGGTGGTGGTGGTGGCCGTGGGCGCCGCCTCTGCTTGTTTCCATCAACCGATTCCTCCTTCCCCTTCTCTCTCTCTCTCTTCGCGCGCGCGTGATCAGCGACGCGGCGCTGGCTTTTATCGGGGTGCTCCGGCGCGGCTCACGCGGGGCGTGAATGATGGAGCGGGGCCCCGCGACGCCCGCCACGTCGGCTCGGGAGCATACGATGCGGGTCGGGTGGCCAGCTGTCGCCAAGTGGGCGGCGGCCCCAGGTCGCTTCGTTCCGTGCTTGCTTGGCGCGTGCGGTATCTGCCTGCCTGCCTGCCTGCGCGCGAGCCGTTTCTTGCCCCGGGCTTTGCTTGTTCCATCCAGCAATTCACGGCATTTGTTTTGTTTATCTGATGACAATTATACACTTGTTTAATCGACGGTACTGATGCAAGTTTCGTCATGCTACTACGGCACCGTATTTTAGACGAATTAGTAGAGTCTTGTTAATTAAGTTTCGGCAGTTTGGCGTCAATCAAAATTAGAGTCTTCTTAATATATACGTGCGCCACAAGTAGCTCGGACAATTTCCAGCCCGTTTAGCGGTTCTCTCGAACATGAAATGCATTTATGTAAGGAAAATAATTGCATTTAATAATAAACAAATAATAAAGAAACGAAGGGAAAAAAAAGGGGAGGTTTCCCGTTTCATCCTGTTCGCAAAATCGGCCCAGGAACACGCCAACGGTTTCGTGCAAGGAAGAGGTCGGCACGCCCTGCTGCTGCTTCGTTCACACCGCATCGCATTGACTTTGCGAGTTCCGGCGGCTGCCAATGATCTTCACGTTTTCGCACCGTGCAACACGTACTGCTCCTTCGCTACTCCATAACGACAAGCGGCTGCCGTCACCGTCCGCGAAAGTGGTGAAATTAAGCGCGGGCAACGTGCGTGTGGATGGGGACGGGTCGGGAGGCGGCCGGAACGAACGAACACAAACAACATGGCCGGCGCTGTGTTTTAAAATTGCTTTTCCGCAGGCACGCCACGCATCGCGCCCGCGTACGCTGGCTGTAACCGGACGTGCTCACGCGGCCGCCGCGCCCGTGTCTCTCGGCGCGGGCGGCAGCCGGGTGGTGGCGGATGACGCGCGGTTCGCCGACCAGCGACCACGCCGGGATGCAGTCGAGATTAGGTGCGCGTTCCCAGCTCCCGCGCCAGCCGAGAGGAGCAGGCAGCGGGCGCGGCGCGACGGTGTCAAACTGTCAAAGCTGCGGGCGGCCCAAAAAACAAAGGTAGCTATTGGGCTCGCTAACTGTTGTTGGGCTAGGCTTGTTGGACATGCCATTGGACTCGAGGTACCTACATTGCAGCCCAAAGCCTGTTCACAACATTGCTGCTTCGGGCGGCCCACGCAAGTATGGCACAGCTTGCGTCAGTGTGTGTGTGTGCACCAGGGTTCCGGCGGCACGAGGTGTGACTGAACGAACACACTGCGAGATCTCAGGTCCACAACAATGTGGTCGTCCTGTACCTGTCTTGTCCTTTCCCTGCCCACCGTGCAAGTCATGTTGATCTCTGGAACAAAAATGACAGGGAAATTCACGGTGTCCTTGCAATGGTGCCTGTCGTTTTTTGAGGTGGAGGTGGTTGTAGAAAATTTACCAGCCCTACGGACCAATCGATGGATACGTGTGTGACCCGCGACTTCATGAGTTTGAAAAGTAAAAAAAGAAAAAGAAAAAGAAAATGAATCAAGTTAAAATAAAAAAACGTGGCGCGGAACAAATATGCGCTCACTCTAGACTCTAGCGGGACTGCTACGCACGCTAGAACAGATAGGATCATAGGAGCACAATTGCTGGCTTCAGTCAGTAGACACATGTTCGGCCAACGATCGCCGCTCGGCACCTTATCTCACGCAGTCACGCACGTACTTGGACCAGTCCTTTCGTTGCGTACGAAGCCAGCCGGCGAAACTGAAACCTCAAGCACGGCGAGAACTTGGGCCAGCCGCCTCCATTATTTGCCGGTCTTTTGGTCCCAACAGGATTCTTCCCCGGCCGGCCAGTGTCACTCACTCCTCACTCATCCACTTGCAAAATATCTAAGCGCGCCGGCGCGCTTCGTCGTCGATCGGTGGGGTCATGGCGCCTGCTGCTGGTCTCCTCGCCGCCGCCGTACTCGCCGCGGTGGCGGCGCTCGCGGCCCACGTCGCGTTCAACTGCCCCATCGAGCCGGTCCCGTTGCCGCCGGCGCCCGCGTCACATTACCCTCCCAACAACCTCCTCCAGGTGAACGAATTAATTAAAAGATTTGTGGATTAAACTATTCTCGTCTATCCAATCCAGATATATACCAAGTTACCAACGTGCCTGACATGGGTTGCGTTTTGTTCGCATTTGTGTACGCGCGGGGATTGGCTGGTTGCGCGCAGAGGCTGGAGAAGCTGGGCGAAGGGGTGCTGGACGCGCCGGAGGACGTGCACGTGGACGCGGCGGCGGGCGGGGCGCTCTATACGGCGACGAGGGACGGGTGGCTTCAGAGGATGCTCCCGGGCAACGAGTCGTCGTGGGAGCGGTGGCGTTTCGTCGGCGGCACGGGGTTGCTCGGGATCACGCCGTCCGCCGACGGCACCATGCTCGTCTGCGACGCCGACAAGGTAAACTGAGAGCATGGAACTTCGCCACTGTTACCGTACTACGTGGAGCCTTTTTCCTGCTCGTACGATCGATCGACTCTTCTTTTTTTACGAGACCAGAATATTTTGATTCGCCAGGGACTGTTGAGAGTTGGTGAGGACGGAGAAGTGACCCTCCTTGCCTCGGAGGTGGATGGCACCGCGATCAGGTTCGCGGACGCCGCGATCGAGGCCTCCGACGGCGCCGTCTACTTCAGCGACGCCAGCACCAGGTTCGGCTTCGACCGGTGGATCCTCGACTTCCTCGAGTCGAGCGCCACCGGCCGCCTCCTCAAGTACGACCCGCGCACCGGCGAGACGTCCGTCGTGCTCGACCGCCTCGGTTTCGCCAACGGCGTCGCGCTGTCACGGGACGAGACCTTCGTCGTGGTCTGCGAGTCGAGCAGGTAGCTGCACAACAACGTTCACTCTGGCTGGCACCGGCACTTCACTCCTCCGGTAGTAACGGAGTAACCAATTAACCAAGTGTGGAATTGCAGGTTCAGATGCACCAAGGTGTGGCTCAAAGGTGAGAAATCTGGCCAGGCCGAGACGTTCATCGATAACCTTCCTGGCGGTCCAGACAACATTCGTCTCGGATCAGACGGTTCCTTCTGGATTGCAGTTCTCCCGGTCAGTCTGCCTGCCTTCTTCCACTGGCTCGTCCAGTGCAGATCACCCGTATCCATCCTCCTCACGGCTTCCAGCGTTCAAATTGCATGCAGGTGCGGTCGCCATGGCTGGACTTGGTCTACCACTGGGCCGTGACGAGGCGAGTTGTGGCATCGTTCCCGGCGCTCCTCGAGTGGAGCAAGGCGACGGCGAAGGGGGCGATGGTGGCCCAGGTTACGGAGGACGGCGAGATCGTCCGGCTGCTCGACGACTCCGAAGGGAAGGTGATCAACTTCGTCACTTCAGTGACAGAGTACAACGGGGACCTCTTCCTCGGAAGCCTCGCGACCAACTTCGTCGGGAAGTTATCTCTGGCACGGGTGACACAGGAGCAGGATGCAGTTTCTTACTAGAGATTTTCTGTCCTCGCCATCAGCTTGTAGCGGGATAAAACCCGGGAACATTCCACTCTTACATCCGCATTTCCATTGGTGGCCACATCTAAGGGCAGGTCTCATAGGTCGTCTCATGCAATGTTTCGCGAGGCAACCATCTCAAGCGCTAAAATTTAAGAGTATAAGACGACTTACATACCATTGTACGACTTATAGTTGCCATGCAACTCAAAAACATTCTTTTTCTCATCCATAAATTAAGGAAAGATGTTATTTCTACTAGACAACTAAAACAATCACTCATTATATCTGTTGTCTGATAAGCAGTCTAAAAATTACGTGGTATGTATGAGGCGGTCTCATAAACAGTTCCATTGTACCTGCCTTAAGCTTGTGTCGTACTGTCGTGACAAACCCAAAAGGCGTAGTACCGTGAACCTAATAAGGGAGGAAGTAATTAAACAATCTATTAGTTTGCTAGACATGAGGAAGTTGAACTTGGAACTTTATGTGACGAGTCGATAAAAGATCAGGGGAAGGAACTTGGAATTTTTTTTTGACGAAAAAAATGGCAGGTGCTCTGTCTTTGCATTAAGATAGAAGAGGAAGCCTCGAACTCCAGGCTTCCGAAGCGGATAACCTGGTGCGGAGGGAAGAGCGGGGCGGGCAAGAGCACACTCTCGCCTGAGTTGGCGACGTCGCGAGCCGTCCTGCGGCGTGGCCCGCGAACGCCGTTCGTCGACGATGCAGCCGCCATCCAAGGCGGCGAGAATCGCAACCGTAACGCGCAGAGGTCCCCTACCTGGCGCGTCAACTGTCGGCGTTAAGAAATCTGGTCGACGAGTGAATTTAGACTACGCGCCACGGTTGATTGAGGGAAGTGAGGATGACACAAGTGATTATACTGGTTCGGGCGATCGAAGTTCTACGTCCAGTGAGTTGGTTCGGTTCGTATTGCTCGTGGTAGGGGTTACAAGCTCTTGCGAGAGAGGGAGAAGCTCCCAAGTCTCTAAGTGTGTGTGTAGTTCATCCTTGCGTGCCTCGCAAGGCCGAAGCGAGTGTGTGCGAAATGAGAAAATGAGGATGCGGTCCCCCAGCCGCGAGTCAAGCTTTCCCTTTTATCTGTCAAGGGAAAATCGACTGTACAAGGATGGAGGAAAGAAGAAAAAGAAAGAAAGGGAATTGGTAAAACTAGCTCGATGTAGGTGGGGGGCCTTGCAGGGAAGGGCGCGTCCGTCCTCGACGCCGTCTCCTTCGGGCGTGAGCGGCGACGGCTGCTACAGCTCAACTGCGGCGGGGATGTCCGGGTCCTGTTTGAGCACTGTGCGACCCTGTTTATTTACGGCCCGCACTGTTACCGTGCGGCGAGGAGGTTTGACCGCTGTCAACCGTCCCTGCGAGACGTGCGGGGCTTGCGGTTCACGTCTTCGGATAGTGCCGAAGGACGTCCACTTGCGGCCATTTAAGACGCTCCACCGGCCAACCTCCGACTTCGATAGTCCGACCCCTGGGGTCGGAAGGCTGGGGTCGGGCGCCCGGGGTCGGCCGAGGCGGAGTTTTCCTCCGACCCCCGGGGGTCGGGAGGCGGGTCGAGGAGTCGGGCCTTCCTTTGCCCGTGCGGCCTCTTGGCTGCGGTCCGTGTCGCGCATCGTGGGCTGGGCTTTGACCTTGGTGTCTTTGGGGACAACCACGGCCTCCGGCCCAGTCCTCAGTCATTTGGGCGTGATTGCGGGATTATGTGGGTAATCGCGGGTACCTGGTTTTAGGTACCCGACACCCCCCCCCCCCCCCCCCCTCAAAAAAAAACTTCAACGATAGGGCGCTTTAAGTATTTGACATTTGAACGAATTTGAAAGTTTGAAAATTTCAAAACTGGAGAAACAACCGATAAACCCGACCATTTTCTTTCAAATTTCGTTTTTGGACTTTTGCTTAGTTTACTGACCGGTTTTCACGAGAACCAACAAAATCGGTCCAGTCCGGTAGCCACGGTTCAAATGGTTTTTGAAACTTCACTTATCGTCTATGACAAAATATTAATTCACATGAGTTAAGACGATAACAGAACATCATTCAAATATGGACATCGTTGTACTTGTAATAGAACCATTATGATCCGCTGAAGACACCGTGAGTAGACCAGGGGCTCACCTAACCATTCTCTTAAGCATCATGGTTGAGGTTTCCATTCTGCTACGCAACTATAGTTTTTTTTTTTCAAAAAGTCATAGCAAAGAATGATTTAGGTGAATCCTGATTTGGCGTGCAAACAGGAGTGCATCAATGAAAGAGTTGGAGGAACAGCCTTCCTAATTCATATATAAATAATTATTTTTGACAGAAAAGACAAGTGCTATGATGTTTCATTAAGAAGGAAGCAATGGTCCAGAAGCAGCTCAGGGCTTAGGCTGCACAAAGGAGGAAAAACAAAAATGATAGGAATCAACTAGTCCCAAGCTAACCTAGCAGCCAAACATATGGCCAAATATGTAAATAACTAAAACCAATGCATTCTCAGCTGATATATATTCAATAGACTTTGTGTGAGGTAGGGGGGCATGGCCCCCCTCACCCCTTTCCCAACAGCACCGGACCAAACATCTGAATGTTAACTGGATAGTACGTTTGATGTGGCTTTGCTCTCTCTATTAGTATCCATCACCATTCTACACGTTCTAGAGCTTGTCCCGTAACGTTTCATTTTTAACTTCTCCTGTAGTAAATGATTCTTTTGCTACTTCCTGCTACTTCAAAAGAAGGGGGGGGGGGGGGTCCATGTATGCTTTGTGCCCTTAAAATGGCATATAAATTAGAAAAAACAAATTTGACCTCACCCTTAATGAGTCAAATTTTGTTATTTGGCCCTCTCATGATCAATTTCTGGCTCCGCCTCTGTGAACGACGAACAACAGATGTAGACGAGTCACGTAAAAATGTCGAGAGTGTACAATGCCTCTATTTGGAATCACACATTTTACATGAAGATGGGCAGAAGTTGCTGAACGCCGGAGATTTCTGCATGCACAGCTTGAAGCAGTCATGCATGCTCGTTCCAACCCACATATATACCCGAAGCAGAGCAGCTACATAAGTACATAGTGTGTCCATCAGGGAGAAACTCAGTAGTTTATACATACGCATTTGAAGGCAGCAGAGCTAAATTAGGGACAAGTCTCCGGCCACCATGCCATTCATGATCGGAACTATACAAGTTATTGGTTGTGAGATGTTGGAGGCCAACAAATCCGCTCAAGTCATGATCAACGAGTGTGCCCATGTCCTCGAGCAGTGACCTCTCGAGCATCAGCCATAGCGCCGGCCCTCCACGCGTCGCAAGATGTGCCGGTGGCTTCATCGTCTCACCGTCGAGTGGAGGCACCGCCGTCGCAGGCACCTCAACGGCTACTGCAGACGCGCTGCGCGTTTCAGCACAACGCGTGGGGTCGCCGAGGGAGTGCCTCCCTAGTGGCTCGACTCGCCGCTGACCCCGACCCGGCCTCTACGCCGAGCTTTGGATGGGGACGCACCCAACACAACTGTCGATTCTCTTTGTGGACGGCATGCTCTTTAAAGATTGGATCCGGCGCAACCCCGATGCGCTTGCGAGCTTTGCTCTCGCCATGGCTGGCGAGATCTCCCATTTCTCTTAAGGTAATGAACCGATCAATGTTTTCGTATGGTGCTTTTGCTGCCTCACACTGGCAAACAGAGTTTGACGGTGGCATCTTGTTTTTGTTCGTCTGAAAAATTACAGGTCTTATCAGTGGCGAAGCCGCTGTTCATACAGGCATACACGCGACCGAGGCGGACTCCGCGGGACATGGTACGACGGAGGAAACGTGGAAACGCGGAGCAACGGATCACGCGATCGAGGCGGACTCCGCAGGACATTGAGCACTGTCCAATTCATGCTTTGGGGAAGGTTTCGACCGATGCGAAATGGAATAGGCGTGGAGCGAGGCGATTTTCCTTCCTTTATGCCAGCAACAGAGAAAGAGATTTGATTGATTTGCATGCAGAATTCGCCATGCATCTGTTAGTTTGCATAAGAATCGTGATCCAATGACGTTTGCCATCCGTTCGCAGGCGTCTGGTGTCATTTATGTGCTCTTTCCGCCTGTGGTTGTATTCCTTTGCATTGTGTTTGCCGTAGACACTGAACTAGTGATGCAGCTAATGAGCAGCTACACCAATGGCCCCCCAATGGCCTGCATCCACAAACGAGAGCAAACATGACAACCCAATTCATCTAAGAACAGCGATAATATTTGCAAAACTGTCAATCAGTTCAAAGAGAATACCAAAGAGTGATCGACATACTGGGCTTGGAAAGCCTGACGAACTAAGCTCTGTAAAGAGCCACTAATTGCCTTATCAGAGATAGAACATACCAAATAAAAATGTGTAACAAATTCAAGTAGTGATTGTAGAAAATAGTGAAAGCTTGCACATTGTCCTTGCAACCAAACGTATACAAGAGTCACACATTTTAAGCTCAAATTTAGACGAATCATAGTAATTAACCATTGTTCTCGAAAAGCATATCCACAGGGTTAGAACTTGCAAGTCTCATCTGATAGATAAATGACACACTACAACATTAGCACATCTGTCATGACTGCCAAAATACCCATGATGGGTGGTAGGGCACACAAATGCAAAGTTTGTTACATCCCAACAATCAGATTCATTGACCAGTGTATACTCCTAGCAAGCATCAACTACTAGTGCTGCATATCCATGTTGCTGTGTTTATTTTTGACACTACTGTAGGCCAATTGGCCTACCTTACCTTTATAGATGGCATAAAGAGTTTTACATGGCAGAACACAGAGTAAGGAAAACATCAAACAACAACGCTAAGATTACATTTGGAAAACTGTGGTTCTACTACTAGTTCTGAGGCGTCGTACAAAATTAAGCCGGAGAAATGAAACGGCACGACATGGAATCGAGTCAGAGTTACAAGTGGCAGTTTCTCTCTAAACCATGCTACGATGGCCTTTTCGAACCACCTAATGATTACAAGCTCCAGTGTCTCAATTTCACTCGATTTGGTTTGCTCCAACATCTCAAACCAAAATAACTTGTAATGGGATAGATGTTGTCGATGTTCCATTTTGAGTAGTTGCCAATCTCTTGTCCATGGGTTCATATATAGATCTTGTTGTGCTGTTCCAACTAACCATGAGTGACAATTTGAGTTTGCAATGCAGCAGGTGTGAATTTGTCACTCCATTAGTGTGAATGCCACTTGTTGACAAGTACAATTATTCTATTGAAACAAGCTACAATTATGAGATCTCTTCCGGTGTTTGCGATTAACGTGGGCTGTCTATTGCCTTAAATCCGATGCTCCACAATGAAAGGTACCAACCAAAAGGTACAAAAGTATTGATAGAGGTATTTAAGTATGGAGGGTAAAAAGATAATTTTATCCATGACTAATTTGGAAGGCTAGAGGAAAACTTGTCAAGGAGTATACGTGACTACCTCTTTCCTATTTACACTGATTTGTTAAGATTTACTCAGTTACCAAAAACACATCTACACGTGCGCGTGATGACTGGTGAGGTAGTGCAATTATGTCATTGACATCTCTTTCCTATTTTGTCTATTTGCATTGTTTTGGTAAGGTTTACTATGTTGTGATTTTTTCCTTCACGGGAGCCCAAAGAACACATCTATATTTTTGAAACAAAGTTTTCAAAAAATAAAATAAAATTGAAGCGAGAACACATCTATATTTACTTGATTTCCAGCAGTTTACATGTTTTTCAAATATTGTACTCATGTAGGCTGCCTACCATGTTCCAAGATTAACAAATACTATTGTAGATGAACCTTCTGCACTTGCGAATCACTTATAGTATTGTAAAGTTTCATTTATTTTGTTGCATGAGGAATGGTGAAATTATGTAAGCGAATAGGAAATCATGTAAATAAGAGAAGAACAATCGTTTGCCAACCACTAATTGCACGTCAAATGAAACTTGACCTTAGCATGCATCATGATTCAAATTCAATCAAAACTATATGTCCCTCAAGATCCCAGTCAATTGATTTGAGGCAACGAAAGAAATAAGACTGAGTAATGAAGAAACAAATTGAGTAAATAATTGCATTTTCACGGAGTTTAGTTGTCAACCATGCCTTCATAGTTGACATATCATTCATAGGCTTTCACGCATTATATATGATGCCTGCTCAATAAAATAAAATCGCGCAATGAGAGTCCAATCCTCTCGCATGGCACTCGGATTATTTTGATGCAAGGAATTTAAAAGGATGGCATCAAACACGTGAACAGAAGAAAGAAAGGACGTGAGATGAGAGGCATATCTCATTGTGAAATTAACAAATGGCTCTTAGTTACCATGTCATTACTCACTTGCCATAAAATGTTAATTTTTATTCTGTATCTTACCCCTCTCTCAATCAACGGTTCACGATGAGATACCTCTTGGTACCTCTAGATACTTCGCAAACACCGTAAAAGATCTCTACAATTATTCATAAAAAAATTAAATATTGCCATCATGATTGCTTTTTTCAAATAGGAATAAACTAGCAAGAGGGCCCGCGCAAATTGCGCGGCTAGCTCGATTAACTTAGCTATTTGATACAATAAATTTATAGTATTACATAGTGGGCATGTCAAAAAATTTCATTTCAAAAAAAGTTGCTTCAGTTTTTTTTTACTTCAAGTCATGGATATGTTGAGAAAGTACGACACATATTGAACTTTTTATTTTTAAATGAATCGTTCTCCCTTCTTTGATAATTAATCATTTCTTTCTTTCCTTCTCGATTAATATATATTATTACTTCAAGTCCTTTGAGGCTTTGAGAACCTCCACATTTTGGGACACGGATCCCCTGACGTAATTTCACATGCTGTGGCCGCTGGCTCGTGGGGGCAGGCCCATGGGTCAGTGACAGTAGCTCACGTCAGGAATTTTGATACTTTCTCTTAAGAGCTGAAGCCTGCATTTTAAATTACCTTCGAGTAAAGTCCAAATTAAATAATACAATAATCAATAATTGAATTATTCCCTCCCTTTATTCGAAACAAAGATTGCATAGTTTGTTGCACATGTTCTTCTTAACAACACTTACCTTTGCATGTATCCAGTTATGCTTGCCCAAGAATATTCATGCCATTGCGAAGTTTTCATGTCAAGATCAGCTAGACCATGGATCAGCGATCATAGATCTACCTTACTAACAGGTGCCCGTCTCACCGTGCACCATTAGGTTGCCCCTCCTCTCTCTAGTTGTTCGCATTGCGGCTCGACCACGTACTACACCATTACGTACATGCCTAAAAGCTGTCATAAAAACTTGTGGAGGATTGGCTATTAACATACTCCTTTTTCTGGTGTTCTCGTCACACCTCCAACAATATAAACTTATGAAGTAATTCCACATCATCTATATATCTTCCTTTTTTTCTGGTATTCTCGTCACAACAGCCCTCTATTTGTGCTTGCCAAGGTGTGAGGCTTCTTGCAGATAACGCCATCAATCAGTATACTTGGTAACGTGGTATTCATCCTCCTTGACCTTGAGTGCCGTGATCTGCAGTGCATGGAAAACCTAGATGCAAGCCTCCGTGATTTGTAACATGATAGCATCCTAGCGCTCATCTTTGCCCCCAGCGCTCACTGGACAATAATGAACTTGTGCATGTGGTGCATGAGTGTTCTTGCCTAGTTAATTAAAGAGCATGCATGTGGCTTCTTGCCTGTGAGAATAGCCATAAGCAGGCCAGAGATCCAAATTAAGCCATCAAAAGACCAATATCATGAGCATGAAGTTGTGCGCTGCATGCGTGCTTTTCTCTTGATTGCTCTTGGACATCCCCAGTCTCCGGGCATCTCAGTGGACGTGGCAAGAGCGGTTCATATATTAGATAGGAATCAGGAGGTTTGCCTGCAGTATTTCCTTGATTGGTTGATTGATTGGGTCACCTTCATGCTTCATCCGAACTCGCTTCGCTCCGTAATATAATCTTGATCACTTCCCCACGAAGCAGTTTTTTTTTTTTTTTTTTTGAGATATCCCCACGAAGCAGTTTGATTTCATCTTTGGAAGAATAGACCAACCTCATGGCTAACTTCCTCTGCCTATTGGCCGTATGTTGCGACGGTGTCGCCGACCAATCTTTGCTTCGCCATTGTACCTGCTGCATGCCCGTGCGAGAGTTGTAATCAGATCAACGTATATCAACTAATATACAGATGTAAAGATAGACTCCTAAGTTCTGATGTGTATTGTATCTGTATGAAATTCTATATTTATATGTAGCCGAACCTATCATGGAATCGCATGCCCAAGAGTTCAACGTCAAAACACATTACGTCTCTCCGCACAATAGCTCTCGTGTCTTACCGGTGCACGGATTTACCAAAGACTGATTGCCGTATCAACAATATTTTACCTGGACTCTTAAGCTACTCTCTCTTCCAGGCATGAGCTTTTTTTTTTTTTTTTTTGCGAGTGAGGCATGAGCTTTAACGGTGCTGCACGGGAGCCGGTTCCACAGGGAACTTTTTTCGGGATCAAGAAACAATCATAACTCTCCTTCCCCATAATCTATGGACTTCCAAAATAACGTGTGGTGCTATCTATGGACTTCCAGTTTTATTTTTTTCCTCATTCCGACATTATGCTTAATTCTTTGATTAATCTAGACCGTTCAATCCTCATAAAATCCAACGGTTGACACCTTTGTTTTTTATCTGATTAACGTGGAAATTTCGTAGCCTTGAGAACGAACGTGAAGGCTTCTTTTTCTCTTCAAATACTAAGATAATAGATGGGATATTGTAATTTTGTATATCTTGCTGGGTTGATGCTGCTCCACTGCTGCTCCACAGAGGCCAGACAAACTTGCTAGCTCGTCTCCAACAGACGAGCAGTGTGATTTTGTCACACCGAAGCCATGGCCGGACTCGGTCTACCGCTGGACCTCGACGAGGAGGCCAGGAGGGTTGTGGCTTTGTTCCTGTGCTCCTGAGTGGAGCAAGGCCACGGCGAAGGGAGCGATGTTGGCACAAGTTTCGGAAGGCGGCGAGATAATCGGGCTGCTTGACGACTCCGAAGGGACGATGATCAAATCAACTTCATCACTTCAGTGACGGAGTACAACGGGGACATCTTCCTCGGAAGCCTCGCGACGAACTTCTTCGGGAAGTTATCTCTGGCACAGTTTTTTTTTTTTTTTGAAGAATCTCTGGCACAGGGTTTTTTTTGTTTTGTTTTTTGAGCAAAATCTCTGGCACAGGTGACACGCGAGCAGGTGCAGGATGCAGTATCTTCAGCCTTGATGGGCCTTTTTGCAGCGATTGGGCCAGAAGTGGCAGCTAGCTAGGCCCCCAAATTCGCGCTACCATCAGATAGGCGGAATTCGGTGTACTGTGAACCTCATGCCTTGGGCCAAAATCGGCTTAAACCACGCGCGCGCAGTGTACATGATTTCCATTTTTTTTTTCTTTTTTGAGACGGGAGTGTACATGATTTCCGGTCCTCCAGTCTTGACCTTTCTCTGCTCACCGTAAGTCATGTTGATCGATGCGAATTATTCTTTTTTAAGAACAAAAACAACCTGTCGTTGTTTGAGGTGCAGGCGGGCACCGGGGCCTGTCGTTATTTGAGGTGGATGTGGTTGTAGAAAATTTACCAGCCCTACGGAGCAATCGACGGGTGTGTGTGACCCGCGACTTGATAAGTTTCAAAAGTATAAGATAGAAATGAATAATTAAAATTTTAAATCGCAAAAAGAAAAGAACGCGACGCAGAACAAATTCTAGCTCAAATGGCACGTTCCGGCCGTAGCATAGGCCAGATACAACAGAAAGGAACACTTTTGCTGGCTTCAGCAGTAATTCAGCCAACGATCGGCACCTTATCTACAGGGCCACACATATCTCAGCAGTCCTCGTTTGCTTAAGCCAGCGAAACTGAAACCTCAAGCACGGCGAACTTGGGCCAGCTGCCTCCATTATTTTGTCTTGGTTGATCCAGCGGGCGCGCTTTGATCGTCGTCGTTCGATCGGTGGCCATGACTCCTGCTGGTCTCCTCGCTGCCGCCGTGCTGGCCGCGGTGGCGGCGCTCGCGGCCCACGTCGCGTTCAACTGCCCCATCGAGCCGGTCCCGTCGCCGCCGGCGCCCGCGTCGAATTATTACCCTCCTAACAACCTCCTCCAGGTGAACGAAACATTATATGTGGATTAAATTGTACGAATATGAATACCAACTTGGTTAACGTGTGTTGCGTTTCTTTGAATGTGTACGTACGTGTTTAACGCAGAGGCTGGAGAAGCTGGGCGAAGGGCTGCTAGACGCGCCGGAGGACGTGCACGTGGACGCTGCGGCGGGCGGGGTGCTCTACACGGCGACGAGGGACGGGTGGCTTCAGAGGATGCTCCCGGGTAACGGGTCGTCGTGGGAGCGTTGGCGGTTCGTCGGCGGCACGGGGTTGCTCGGGATCACGCCGTCCGCCGACGGCACCATGCTCGTCTGCGACGCCGACAAGGTAAACTGGCATGAGTCCATGTAAGCGTCTTTTTCTTGTTTATTAGTTTTGACAAATCTAACAGGGGCTGTTGAGTGTTGGGGACG
This sequence comes from Eragrostis curvula, assembly GCA_007726485.1. Lineage (NCBI taxonomy): Eukaryota > Viridiplantae > Streptophyta > Magnoliopsida > Poales > Poaceae > Eragrostis > Eragrostis curvula. The sequence goes on from CM017442.1 coordinate 7,072,068, forward strand.
GCGGAGTGGACCTTCTTGCCCGGGAGGTGGAGGGCACCGTGATCAGGTTCGCGGACGCGGTGGTCGAGGCCGCCGACGGCACGGTCTACTTCAGCGACGCCAGCGCCAGGTTCGGCAACGACCGGTGGATCCTCGACTTCATCGAGTCCCGCGCCACCGGCCGCCTCCTCAAGTACGACCCGCGCACCGGCGACACGTCCGTCGTGCTCGACCGCCTCGGCTTCGCCAACGGCGTCGCGCTGCCACGCGACCAGGCCTTCGTCGTGGTCTGCGAGTCGAGCAGGTAACTGCACAAAATATTCATTCTGTCTGGCCCCGGCACTTCACTTCACTCCCCTCCCCTCCCCGGGCAACCAACCAATCAACTGTGGGACGCAGGTTCAGATGCACCAAGGTGTGGCTGAAAGGGGAGAAATCTGGCCAGGCCGAGACGTTCATCGACAACCTTCCCGGGGCCCCAGACAATATTCGTCTCGGATCAGACGGTTCCTTCTGGATTGCACTTGTCCCGGTCAGCCTCCCTGCCACTTGTTACCTATCACTCTCATCGTCCTGCGACCGACGTTTTCAATGCTCACGATGCAGGTGCGGTCGCCATGGTTGGACGTGGTCTACCGCTGGACCTTGACTAGGAGGGTTGTGGCTTCCTTCCCGGCGCTCCTGGAGTGGAGCAAGGCTACGGCGAAGGGAGCGATGGTGGCTCAGGTTTCGGAAGACGGCGAGATCCTCCGTCTGCTTGACGACTCCGAAGGGAAGGTGATCAACTTCGTCACTTCAGTGACAGAGTACAACGGGGACCTCTTCCTCGGAAGCGTCGCGACCAAGTTCGTCGGGAAATTATCACTGGCACAGGTGACACAGGAGCAGGATGTAGTATCTTCCTAGACGTTTAGAGTTCTCGTCATCAGTCTACTGGAATAAAACTAGGGGACGTTTCACTACTTGGCATAGTACACGGCTCTGATGTACAGTAATCGGTTTCATTTCACGAGTTGTAAAAAGATTCAGAAGACTACTAGTGGGCGAGCAACTGTTCTGTTCGGCCTTCAGCTCTGCTTCTGCTGTTTGATGGCTTTCAGGTGCTCGTCGATTTCAGATGCTATCAGCATTCTGACGACTGGATCATCTTTCCTGACGACTCCCACCTGGAACAGTGGTTATTTGATTTACTTGCATTTTTTTAGAGTACTTTGATGCACGAATACAAAAGCATATCTACCTCAATCTCCTTGGCTTTGAGGTCCATCTTCAAGGCGTATTGTAATGCAGCTATAGCCATCTGGAAACAAGATAAGCCAAAGAAAATCAGAACAAGTTTCACCCTCTCCCTCTGATTCAAGAAAAAAAAAGATAGCTGGAATGTGACTGCAAGATTAAAACTGGTCAATTTGGCTTCGTGTGGAGCTAACAGCTAAAAGAAAATATGGTTAATGTCTAATCCTAGATGCTTTCACAAATTAATATGCACATAATACTAGATCCCATGTCAGTGCGGATTCAAAGTCATTCAAGCTCTTGTTTCACTTAAGTATTTTAAGAATAAAGGAGAACTCCTTAGTTGTTTCCAAAAGCAGAACTCCTTAGTTGTTTCCAAAAGCAGAACTCCTTAGTTGTGTCTTCAGATACAGCTTTAGTATTTTAAGCTATTTTTTAACTTAAGTATTACTATATTTCAGAAGTACTATATTGCTAAAATTTTACAGCCAACATGTTTGAGGATAACTACAAAAGTTGTTCTCATATTTGCAATTATGCAGTAATTTTTCCCTGAAAAACAGCTAAGAACATTACTAGTGCAACTCTAATAATGATAATGCATAGCCACCCTATGCAAACTTGTGACCTGCACAATGCATGTTGTCAGTAAAAATCCTCCTGTTTCATGACTTAATAAGCATTAACAGTATTAGAAAATATGTAAATAAGTTTGAGCTGCTTTAAAATGAAAAAAGGAAGATGGATGATGCATTGATAAATCACAACATTCCTGTCTCTATTTGTTCAGACAGGCTGTTGCATATGTTAATTTGCGCTTAGATATGAACACATACCTGAATGGTTTCATCAAATGACAGTGAAGGATTGTTTTTCATTTTCTTCTCAAGAAAGTTGATAGCTTCCCTATCCTTGAAACCCGCACTTGCTGCCTGAGAAGAGGACATAAGAGAAGTCATGTCTTTCTAATGTAAAACTGTTTCAGCATAAAATTAGATCAGATGCGTTTCTATCAAGAATATTAATTGAGCCTATGAACCAACAAAGTTCTATAGTTGGTTGAACATTGACAAATATAACAGGTCTTATTTTCAGCTGTCACAATCATCGAAAAGAAATGCAGTTAACTTGCACCATTCGGGTAAACAACAGAACTTAATAGATGACAACGAAATTCCTTAACAATGAATACCTTGTGGCCTAAGAAATATCCTGCAGGATCAGATGTAAAAAGCTGGGGAGTTTCTTTCTCTTCGTCAATACCCAAGATCATCGCAACTGTGCAGGAAATGAGAAGGATGGACTAAGAAATGAGATTGCTCTGAACTGAAAGGCAGTAAAAGTTAGTGGCAGGTTTCACCACTCCCAAACAGTAGTAAGTTTGGTTGTACTGACCAACTCCAGAAGGTCTCTTGGAAACATGCTGGGTGCAGATCTGTGCTCCGTCAGCAATCCTACAAGCCAAAATAATGCAGAACATCCTAGTGAAATGGTGAATAATACAGCGCATATATGTAACTTAGCAACAACAACAACACGGTCTATGGCACATACTAAAGCACAAACATAATTTAGTACAACGGGGACCTCTTCCTCGGTGTAAGAACAATGCATCCTGATTTAGTAAACGAACATTATTCTGAAACTTAATATGCAGGGTCAACAAGATAGGCACGGTAAATACTTTCAAGAAAGTTTAGGCGCTGATAAATGCATTCGAATGTAGCCAAGTATTTTCAACTGCATCATGTACTTCATAAAGGTCAATGCTTACCATTGTGCTAATACATCAGGAGGCATCTCATATCCCCATTTGAAACGAAACTCTGCAGCTTGATTCCTTGCCTGATTAGCTAATGTCATTCCATCACCTGTAACGACGATCTAGCAATTACCATTCTGAACAAGGCACACAAACACAACACAAGACATTATATGTGTGTAATGACCTGGTTTTCTCCTTCTTGTTCAGTGTTATGCAGTGGCCAGGCAAACATACGAGTTATTCCAGAAAGGTTTCAGTGCTCAACTTAACCATTAGATGTTAAGTGAAAATCAATGGGTGATGTGCAACTTGGTGGTATTGAACTAGTGGTTTAATCAAAATTTAATCGTTATTCAGACAGAAATGGCATTAAACTGTGGAGCTAACTTGCCACAGGAGACAGAAATCATGCAGTTACTACTAACATACACAATCGGAATTAGTCATTTCAGTAAAATCAAACAAAGTGATTGAACAACTTATAATCACTAATTAAGACATTATACAAGTGAGGCAAAGGTACCGATGTTTCACCCCATCAAATCGAGAATGAAGTGAACTCGATTTATCACACTAACTCAGTCAGTGACAGCCAACCAAAATGCAAGTCTAAGGAACTCAACTAAAATGCACCATACTGCATTGTAATATAGTCAGGAGACTCAGGACGCCAATAAATCAGTGAGTGGCAAAGAGTAAATACATTCACAAAAGAGACCCGGTTCCTGCATTAGACAGTAAGTCCCTGGCAGTGTGAATTTATCAAATCGTAACCGATCACCAATCCTATAGCAGAGTGGCAATCAAATTGCGATGTAGCAGTTGAAATGAATCGATTCGCGTGCAGCGCAGATGTGATAAACGGTATAGAACTAGTGAGCGATGGTCACCTGCGTTCCCTGTGGTGAGCAAGCCCAGCCGCTCGGTGATCGGGAACAGGCTGGAGCCGCTCGCCGGATCCATCAACTTGTCCTGGAAGCAAACAGAGCACACAGCCATCACCAACCAGTTAACCATGAGCAAGCAACATTTCCGCCCCGATCCCCACTCCACCAACCCCCGCGGACAGAATCCAGTGCTCACCTTCGTCTTCCGCTGGCCGGCGACGCAGACGGAGTCCGCCCCGCGCACGCCGACGGAGGTGAGCCCCGGAAGCTTCACGGCATTCAGCGCGTAGTCTGCGAGAAGGAAGCGGTGAGAACCCGTGGGCGCTGTCGCCTGCCCGCGAGGAGGTTTGTTGTTGGGTTCCGTACTCACCGACTTGGTAGAGGCGGCCGTCGGAGGCGAAGATGGTGACGCGGCGGTCGTAGGGGGCGGCGGTGTCCCGGCCGCGGCGGCGGCCGCCGCTCCCGCCGCTCGACTGCGGGGTCTGCATCGGTGCGGGCGGGGTGGGAGGAGGAGGAGCGCTCGCTCTCGCTCTCCTCTAGGCAAGCGTGGGGACGAGACGAGTGGGGTTTTCGGACGGGGAAGGTCGCACACGCAATGACGCAAGGGTGCGGTGGGTGGGTTCTATGCGGAACGCTTGTTCCGTTGGAGACGAAGCAAGTGGGGGGTGGACTGGGGGATGCGTCGAGCAGTGGGCCGCCGTCATGTTAGTGCAGCCCAGTTTGCTATTGGGCAGCATTGGGCCCATGCTTTTGCGTCCCCTTCCAGGCAGGCCTGGGTGATCGAGACGATGACAGAGTTGGTGGGCCGGGATGAATGGGCCAAAAGAGGCCGTTTTCAGTGGAAAAGTGGAAATGGCAGTTTCCGCTTTGACCGGCCGTTTCTTTCGCTCGCATCATCACCAGCAGGTCCAGCATCATCACTAGATTCTCTTTATTTAGAAACCTCTAAAATTTAGCGTTAAAAAAACGAACAGAGCTTTGCTCACAGTCACCGGGCCAGACTACCGTTGAGCCGAGTAGTTCCGGATCAGAAACAGTACATTCGTCGGGCGAACAAATCGGGCGCGGAAGCTCTGGGAGATCCCATGTCGTGCCGGCGCCGCCAGACACTGCGTGTCGGCATGCCCATGATCTCTTCTCCCGAAGCTACTAGAACTCCAGAACCGTCCAAGGTCGGGACCCGCACCCCGAGAAGAGGTCCAAGAGGACAACCAGGTGCACCTGATCAAACGGTCTCCTACCGCCCTCACCTCACATGCGCACAGCCAGCCACACAGGAAAAAGAATGCATGCACCCGCTAGCTAGCCGTTGCAGCCGAGGCGCCCGGGCGCCGCGTGACGGTCCCCACGCCGCGGCCGATGATATCGAAGGCCGCGCATGCCCACGGCTACACGTGGCGCGCGGCAGGTCGGCCGCCCAGGCGGGTCAGTGTGGAAGGCCGTTGGGGCCGGCGGGTCTGGGGTCCGTGAGCAGCGACCGAGATTCTGACCGCGCGAGTCCGCTCACCGCCCGGGGAAAAGAGGCTCCCGCCGTCGACGTGGCCACCGGCGGAGAGCTCCTTCGTGAGATCAGAGCTAATCTCAATCAGCCTAACCGCTGATGTGATCAACTACTAATAACATCTAAACACTTGTATGGGTTGCTGGAAGCAGGTCTGATTGGACGGGATAACCAATCAGCCGGAATGGATTCTGCCGATCAATCTGGGCGCCAACGTCTGCACTTTTACGATTCTTATCCGTGTTGGATGGCAATATCCAGCTTATCTTAGCTCTTTTCAAAGGAGGACGTTCTTATCAAGGTGCTTCGGCGATGCTTAGTTGGAAACCAGAGCCGGTTAACTTTATGATATTTAACTAAAAAAGTATTCTAATGTTGCCCATTGCCTAAGCTAGGGAGAGACTCCTGCTCATTCAACAAAAAAATGTTAGTATAATTACCACGGTAACATGGCCGCCCATTTATCTGGAAATCAATTGCTGACATCGGAAAACTATTCATGAGGCACCTATTCTTCCAACATCTCTTGTTGTGGAACTCACAATCATTTAAACTTTTTAAGCCATGGGACTTGCCTCTATGTTCTTCCAACTTCAGGCAATTGCATCTTGCAGACATTCAGGAGTAGGCAATGTGGATGCTGACACGGTACAAAAACAAATGGAAAGAAACGGCGAGAGCCAAAGAAAGATGCCAGCCCGATCTCCACGATAGCAAAACAACAAACCACAGCACTACACCACCACCAACCCAATCTCACTGTGCAACGGAAGGATTAACGAATCAAACCACCAGGCCCCTTATTCTCACCGCCCACGCAGCCCCGACCCAGCTCCTCATTTCCACCCTCCCAGGCCAAGCCAAAGCTTCATCATCAATCACCACGTCCCTCCCTCCAGCCTCCCAGGCCTTCTACGCCTTCTACGCCTTTCGCCTTTGCCCTGACGCGCTCCCACCCCCGCCGCCTCGTCGCGGCGCCGTTCGCCTTCCCCTCTCTCAAATCGACCCAACGATCGCGCCCGCATCTTCCTCTCCATCTCCGCGGCGCCTTCTAGGCTCCTCGAAACCCTAGGCGATCGCCATTCGCGCGCCTGCCCGTCCGTCCACCATGGAGGACTTCGCGCGCGCGGTGGAGGACGGGCTGAAGCTGTCGAAGCGGCTGGTGCTCCCCGGCGGCGCGCCCCCGCCGCGGCCGCCGGCGGGGATGCAGCGGACGCTGGTGGACGCGCCGCCCGACGCCGCGGCCGCCGCGCTGCTGCTGCCGTCGGCGCCGACGGCGTACGCGGTGGTCGTCGACCCGGCCGCCGTCGACACCCCCGACGTGCCCAGCTACCAGCCCTACGTGTACGGCCGCCTCGACCCGCCCGCGCTCATCCCGCTGCAGATGAAGGAGGTCGACCTCGCCGTCGACTGCGCGCTCGACGTCGCCACCGTCACCGTGCGCGCGCGCTGGTGGGTGCACTGCGTCACGCGCAGCCGCGAGTGCGACGTGCGCCTCGTCGTGCCCATGGGCGAGCAGGTGAGCCGGATCGGATCCTCTGCTTTGTGTTGGCATTTTTTGTTTCTCTGGTTCCGTTGACCCGCATCATAAGATTTGGTTTGGTAGGGTGCTTGAAATGTGTGTTGTTGCGGCGTGATCGCTGCTGTTTGACAGGACCGGTCGGTTTGGTAGGCCCATGGATTTTGTTCTCGATGCCGCTTCGATTTGTGCATACCGCCCGTTAGTCATGCTTTTCATTTGATAACATGACTGATGATTACATCGATGCGTGTTTTGTGTTGTCTGATGCTGGATTGGCTGGTCAAGCCATTACTTCAGGGATTTGCACATTGCAGCGTATGCAGAATCCGTATTTTTTGGATTGGGAGGATGCGTGTTGTTGACACTGCTTTCACACTGTTTTCATTGGTCTTGTTTTGTAAAGAGCTGACTGGCATCTTTGGCATTCTGTGTTAAAGCTAAAACAGAACTGAGCCATTGCTAAAGCTTAGTTTGTAAATTCTAGATAAGCAGATGAAGGTTCTATGCAGTCTTTAGCTAAAACAGAATGGTAGGTTTAAGCGTAGTTGCATAAGCAGTTGAAAACAATTATTTCCTTTATTCATTGCAATTTAAGCACCCTGGAATAACGTTCAACTAAGTCATAACCTAACTTGGATGAACATAATCGTGTAATGGAACAAACTTGTTTGGTGCGCAGATTATTTTCTTGCAATGCGGCTGTTTTATTCATGGTGCCTTTCTGTTTGGGGATTGGTAATGTTTTCTTGCGGAACAGAAAAATTGTGAGAATTGAAAGAAATAAAAATGATCAGTTCTCTACAGCGTGAATTGCTGTACTATTATTGTTTGGTTGCTCAAATTTTTTAACTCGATTGGTACAACTGACAAATAATCTTTAAGCTACTATATTTTCAACATGTGCCATATGATTCCTTTCCATGCATTATTGATAATCTCAATCAAGTATTGATATCTCACATAATTTTTATAGTGGAATATTCATATTATATTATATTAGCTACTTCAGTTCCATGTTTGTTGTATCGGTCTCAACCTAAAAACGGTTTGGCTAATAGGGTTCAATTCTAGGCGCTGAGGTTACTATTGGAAGTAGAGCGTACAATACTCAAGTAATTGAAGTAGAGGAACAGACCAAGGTGAATTCTGCAAAATTTGAAAGCGGTGGCCTTCTGAAGCCAGGATTGTTTTTCTTGACAATACCCCAGGTATGTGTTCCTTACCTCACTACCTAGTTTCATTATGAAAGTGCTGTCATCCTTGCTGATTGACCATGTCTATCTTTTCAATCAAGGTTGAGGGTGGAGCTGATATTTTTGCTACATTCCGATGGTCCCAGAAGTTACTGTATGACAACGGGAACTTCTCTGTTGACATACCTTTCCGTTTTCCATACTTTGTCAACCCACTGCCAAAAGTATTCATGAAGAAGGAGAAAATTCAATTGACTGTGAACAGTGGTTTCAGTAAAGAGGTTCTATTGCAGGGAACAAGCCACCCATTGAAGGTGATCAAGTTTAACTTATGTATTAGTAGATTTTTTGTATATGCATTTTGGAGCATTAGGACCTTGCAGAGGTTTACATTTCTTAATTTTCTGTTGCAGGAAAAGGCTAGGCAAGGTGACAAATTGTCTTTCAGGCATGAAGCCATTGTTGAGAACTGGTCGAGCAAAGATTTCAACTTTTCATACAGTGTGAGTTCTTATGCCTTTTTTTTATTAGTTATACCCAGTAACGATTACCTAATGCTTTTGTGATCTCACTACTTTCTGTCATAATCTGACCTGTCAAAGGGTCTTGAATAGAGTTGTAAATACTATTGATAACTGCTTTGTAAATTTAGCTTATCACAATATAAAATGACTCAAAACTTGCTATATAGCTGAATGTGCAGTTCTTTGCCTAATTTGAGTTGATATGTGTAGGTTTACTCTGGTGATTTGTTTGGCGGTGTGCTTGTGCAACCCTCAACGCTCCGTGACTACGATGATAGAGATAGATTCTGCATTTATTTTTTACCTGGAAACAGCAATAAAAAGGTTTGTTGCTATTTCCTGTAAAATTATCTTCCTCTATTTATATATGCACTTGGAGGTCTGTCTTTCCCAGGATATCTTGTGGCCACCCTCTTGATAAGTCTAATGCAATTATTATTGTAATGAAAATCGTTCAAAATTGCCATTCAGTTCTATATCTTGCCAAAGAGAAATTGAAATTATTGAAGATGTACTCAGTACTCACAGCTAATCTATGCACTCCTGACCTACATAAATACCAGTTTTTGTTACATTAACTCAGATGAAGCTTATTATCACTTTTACCTATTCTGTTTGAAGAAATATGCCTTATTGGTCATTTAATTCACCCGAGCTGTGTCAATAGGTCTTCAGAAAGGCAGTTGTGTTTGTTGTTGATACAAGTGGAAGCATGAAGGGAAGGCCTCTTAAGAATGTGAAGAAAGCAGTTTCTACTGCTCTTTCAGAGCTTGTGCAAGGAGATTACTTCAACATCATAACGTTTAATGATGAGCTTCACTCATTCTCTTCATGTTTGGAGCAAGTGAATGACAAAGCAATAGCTAGTGCGACTGATTGGATGAACTCTAACTTTGTTGGTGAAGGCGGCACAGATATCATGCATCCTTTGAATGAGGTATTGGATTTTGAATTATCTCAGTTGGAAATTGGCTCTGGGATTCTTTCTTTCTTCTACTATTTATACTGCTATTTGTTTCTTCATGTAAGGCAATGGCGCTACTGTCAAGTGCTCATGATGCACTGCCACAAATATATCTTATGACTGATGGATCGGTTGATGATGAACATAACATCTGCCAAACTATGAAAACTGAACTCAACAACAGAGGATCTAAATCTCCCCGGATTTCAACTTTTGGACTAGGTAATATTCTGGCATACATTAACACAATTTTTGTTGTTCCTTTACTTATATAGGTGTTTTTTGGACTGGGATGAAAATTTCCCTGTCGTCTGTTTCCTATTGACCGTCATCATTTTATACGCAAATATTCATTCTTGTGCTAACAAAACAATTCTCGCAAGTAGGAAGGCCTGTTAACTGTAACGATTTAAAATTATAACTGTTGCAAATCAAACAATTAACTCGTTGTATATTTTGTAAAGTTTAACGTTGATTATTACTATCCTTATTTTCTACGTTTTCTCATTCATCGCTGGAACATTTTAGGATCATATTGCAACCACTATTTTCTGCGCATGCTAGCATCAATTGGCAAGGGACATTATGATTCTGCACTTGAGACAGGTATCATTGGCTCTTGTCTTGGCAAATATTATGCTTCTATCATTTACTGCTTGAGCTCTAAATTTATCTTTACACTTTATTATCTGGATGCATGGATTGCTATTTTTGTTATTGAAGGTATATATGAGGTTGTATTAGTTGAATGTTACAAGATTTATATCCCTTTTGCCTTTTTGGTTCCCCTTTCAAACTTTTGGGATTGGGCTGGAGCAAGTTGTTCCAAATTTTTCTTCAAGGAAGCTTGTTATCTAAGTCATGGATTTACTTTAATTTTGACCATACATATGTTTCTTATTTTGTTAGAATCAACAAATGGCATTCATCTTTAAGCAGTCTTTGTTATCTGAGTTAATTTAACTCAATAAACATATCATCTCTAAGTGGAAACAGTTTTCATTGTTAATTTGTTATCCAGGAGCAATTGAGAGTCGGATTGTTAGCTGGTTCAGGAGAGCATCAAATACAGTTGTGGCAAATGTCACAATTGATGCTACGACACATCTTGATGAATTTGAAGTAAGTTTCTACATGATTAATCAGTAATCTCTTAATTTGGATAACTCCATGATGAACGCGAATAATAAAGTTGTGTGCCTATGCTACACACCCATTTCGGTGGCCTCAACTTTCATATTGAGGTTCTTGCTGCTGCCATATTTCATATTTGGTTATAACACTCTTCGATAACTAAGTTGCTATTGAATAAAGAAGTTCCTATATTTTTTCTTTTGCGGTTCGGATAGATTGGACAAAACTCAAGATTTTGCTAGTATCTCCTAAGATAGTGCATCAATTGATGTCTAATTACTGTTCTTTTTTTCTTTTCAGGTGGATTCTGAATACATTCCAGACATTTCAGCAAAATCGCCTTTATGTATATCAGGAAAATATCAAGGCAAATTTCCAGAGACAGTTAAAGCTAAAGGCTACTTGGCTGACATGAAAGAAATTTCGATTGAACTGAAGGTTCAACACATAAAGGAAATACCTCTTGACAAAGTAAGAACCAAAGCTTCACATTTGTACAATGTTTACAATTTCTCTACTTAGTCATAGTAAATTTTGCAAAACTACAAACACTCTGACTAAGCTATCACAAAACTATATTTTAAATGAGTCATCACAGATCGACGTATTCTTTTGGACGTGTCTATCATAGCACCACACTCCTAAACCTAGTCTACATGGTGTGAAATCAATTTCATTTATAGATGGAATACGTTTAAAAGTGATGTGTTTGGTGACAATTTTTCTTATAAGTGTTTTGTTGGGTCTGGGTCTAACAAGTTTGGCCAAAACGTGTGTTATGCTATTGAATTTGAGGACATATCAGGTGCACATAGAGTATTTGGTGCACATACGCACAAACTTTTTAGACCGTAAGATCTAATCTTGATGGCCTGAAATATTGGAAGTTTGGAAAGTCTGAGACATGATTTTAGCAACCATAAATCCAGATTGTGTTTCTAAAAATTATTTGCTTCATCAATGGAAATTCCCACCTATGATTTTAGATGTGTAGATGCAATCCAATGGCTCTCAACGAGTTTGTGCATATGTGCACCAAATATTTCTTGTGCACCTGATATTTCCCCATTGAATTTATATTCATCAAAGGTCTTTCTCAATATTTTAAATTTAATATTGTCTGTGGTTCAAAGCTTGGTCTAAATTTGTAATAAAAACGAAGTATACTGTAATCTCGTGTAGTTTTTTTTGTTAATCTTAGAGTCAGATACATGGGACCATCACTTGTGATATTATGCTGATAAGATATGCAACTATCCTTTGTGTGTGTGTTTCAGGTTTTGGCAGCACAGCAGGTTGGTCTTCTGACAGCTAAGGCCTGGCTTTCTGCAGACAAACAACTGGAGAGAAAGGTGAGTTGTAGATCTAACCAATAGGGACAGTAATATTTCCTGGCTTACACCTCTATACACCTCTACCATACATTAGCATGGAATTTGATGTAACGGAGTGAGCTGTATTTGAGAAAAAAAAAAATGGAATAGTGAGCTAGATAGAACTGAAACTTGATATTAGCATCATAGTATAGGATAGTTGAAGAAAAAAGCGCCAAAACGTAGGTTCCTACCTGGACCGCTAATATCATAGTGCTAGCTGCAAGTTAAATTTAATTGTCACGACAAGTTGGTTCAGATATTGGACTTGGTATGTTGTGGCTCGTATACAGATAAAAATTTGCTAATGTTTGAATTCATAGAAGTTCCAGCATTGTGAAGCGCAAACGTTTGCTGATATCAAGTGCAACTACCTTCCATGTTTTTGCTGTTGCATGTTGTTGCAGTGTAACTTGCAGTGATCAATGCCATTTGTTTGTTATTGGAACAGCTCGAGTTATGATTCATTATTTCCCTTGTACGCTATCGGATACGCTATTAGGTTCTCATGTGAATTGTCTATATTCTTGTGATATGTTAATCCGGCAGTCAAATATGATTATTTTGATTGGTGAACGTTTCTTTTCTTTTCTTTTCTTTTCTTTGCTTTGCTTTGTTTGGCCCATAGACCTTGTAGGAAACTGATTTGTTTTAGCATACTCCCTCCTTTTTAAATGTTTGGTGCGATTTGACTCTTCAAATATGAATCCAACAATCTCATTTTGTATCCCAATATCCATATAATATTGGGCCAATCATTGGAGTAATACTGGGCGAATATTGAAAATTAGGGAGTAAGAAAGAACAGACAGAGTCAAATATGAGAAACAGTGGATAACTGAATTTGCTTAACTTGAATACGATTTTCATGTGTTCCTTGTCAGCCTTATCGCACAAGTTACAACATCCACAAACTAGCCTTAAGTTTATCTTTCTTCTCTAGACTCCTCTTCTGCATCTTTGAATCATGCAAGTTCCTGAGCAAGTCAGTGATTCCTTCTCTTGTCATATTTGCAGGTGATTAAATTAAGCGTACAAAATAGCGTTCCATCAGAGTACACAAGCATGGTATTAGTTCAAACCAATCAGGACAAAGTGGATGCAGCACAAAAGGTAGGACCTTTCTTATCCCACAATTGTTCTCCTTTTTGTTTAGGACCTTTCTTAAAATAACTTCTCATGGCACGCTGGTCTTGCAAATTTTAATCAGTCTAGAGATGACCCTTATTTCAGTAATAAAATCAATAATTATAGCTGAAGACGGCAATTGATGTATTGATCCATGAATAGGTGAAGCAGAAACTAAAAGGACACAAAGGGCCAGATGAGCTACGAATCCCTCTTCATGGCTTAAAACTTGGATTTGGTGACAGAGACGCTACCAAGGAAAATCTCGTTACAGGATTCGAGGACATTCCGCCTGAGAAGCTGCAGATATTCGACAAGGCTGCCGGCTGCTGCAGCAGCGTCGCGGACTGCCTCTGTTGCATGTGCTGCATCAAGGCGTGCAGCAAGATGAACGACCAGTGTGCCATTGTGATGACGCAGCTCTGCGCCGCGCTCGCGTGCCTCGGATGCTACGAGTGCTGCGCGGAAGTGTGCTGTGGAGGGTCCGATTCATAGTCCGGCTGGTGGTTTTGTGGTTGTATGGAGGTTTGGATGTACATACTAGAGTTTGTGGAAGGCTTTGTTGCGTCAATTATTTAACTGTATAGTTTGATCGAGGGTGATCAGTCTAGGCTGTACAACATGTTATGAGAAACATAAGTCTGGACTGACTTGAAATGCTTTAAAGAAGTTTTTACTCTGGCTTTCTTCCTGTGATTCTTAGGTAGTAGTTCACCCCGGAACAACTACCTGGGTTGAGCTTGAGCCGTGTTGAAGTTTTAAATGCCAGGGGATATATTTTCTAGGGTAATAAGAACCAAGCATGCCCTCATTACTAGCCTTACCAAATGTGTATTTCCGGCTACAAATACAATTCATAACCACGTGCAAGTGCAATACACAGAAATATGCGCCAGGGAAAAGAAGACCCCCACCCTCCTTATTTCAATCCAAGTGGACTTCAAACAAATTGCAACAGGAAACAAGCGATGTGGGAATCAAACAAGTATCAGCATGCAGATGCTTTCGCTGCCTCATTTGGTTGGCCATCTCCCATCTGGGATCTCGGCGCCGTGCGCACCCAATGGGGTGCGGGACAAGTGTCACGACAGCGTGCATGGCCAGGGCTTCCCGTGTCGGAGCGACACCTGTTTGTTAATGACCGGTTTCCTCCACGCCTAAGCATCCGGGTTTAACTAGCTGAGTGATGAGAGCGCCACGACGAGCACGCTCGTTGATCACCCTCCACGAGGCCTCCCTCCGCCTCGTAATCCCTCCCGCGCAAGCCTAATACCGGGGAGGACGAGCGATTAACCTCATGGGTTAGCGATCCCCGACGCGGCGAAGGAATAGAAAAGGGCCGGAACGGCTGGACGCGGGGGAGCCCACGTCCGCGCGCCGGGGATTGGCTCGAGCGGACGGGGGCGCACCACGTCGGCGGCGCCGGGCTGCGCGCCGGCGCCGAGGCCCATTGCTGCTGCACCGGGAACCTGGTACCGTGGCGCCAAATATTCTAGCCACCGCGGCCGAGGAGGAGAGGACGTCGTCGGTACGGGTTGGGATCTGGACGCCTGCGCGCCGCAGTGTTAGACTCTCCGGCCGAGAGTCTCCTCTCCTCGGCTCTCCGCGCCCTTGCCAGCTTCCACGACGCTTCTTCTGGTTGGAGACGCGCGCACGCATGTATTGGACCATTCCGTTTTTGGGGAAAAGAAGCTCAACTTTTTAGTGTTTTACAGTGCGTGCCTTGGTTCTATCTTGACCCGGTCATCCGAGAAGGAGTGTGACGTTGCTATATATGGACCTGGACATAACAGAACCAAGCCGAGGTACAGTGCCTTCGTCGTATCGGGCTACATTAGCTGTATGTCGATCGTACTTTGTGAACGTCACTCGATTCCGAGAGGACCGATACCTAGAATGTTTTCGCCACCGACTCGATGTTGCCGGTACGTTATTGCTCCAGCTAACGCAGTGAGTGCGGCAGGTTGACACGGCCGGTGCATCCGTGTGCAGGCATGTAAATATGGAAAGCGGCAAAAATGTACAGTTGCATCTAGTTCATGTGTCGTGGAGATTCAGAAGACCACCCACAAGAAGATTGATAATACACTGCGTTTAGAGGGTTTCTAGTTTCAGTTTACAATGGAGAAAAAGTGATGTGGTATTAAAATTTAGAAGTTTGATGAAGTAGAATATCTATATTTTTTTAAAAAAATAGAACTTTCTCCTCTTCTTTTTACGAGAAACAACACAAAGTACAGGCGCAAACGCTCACGTACACGTATGAGTGCTCGCTCCTATGAACACACATGCACGCCCTAGAACACCTCCGAGAGGCTAAGACGGTTAATCTTGAGATTGATGAGACACCGTAGTTGTCTTGTGTCATGAGGACGTCGCCTCTATATAAAAATAATCAGCTAAATGCAACACCCATGTTGAGTGGAAGACTCGAACCCGAGTGAATTGGTTCAACATGAAACCTTAACTATCTGATATATGCTCAATTTGCAACTTTCTCCACTTTTGCATTGGTCTACAAACTCTCACACTAACATAAAGAGAAAACACTATAACCTGAATGCACCACTTATTCTGGGGGAGCAAAATTATATTATAGTGTAGCTTATCCGGTGATCTTATTTTATGGTGGGGTGATAAAAATTTAAAACATAAATATGTTTCTAAGAATTAATCCACAAAGCATATATGTACAACAAACAAAGTTGCAAACCGGCGGCATCATTTAAATTTGCACAAAAAAATCAACCTAGTTAGTTGCACGATTGTATGGACTTTTTTTTTTGAGGTAGTTGTAGTACGAACATTGAGCAATTAAACAAACGCCTAATTGTAAAGTTGCAACCGGCAGTACTCATTTGTACTCGGAAAAGAATCAATCTAGCTAGTTGCAACATTGTGCAAACATTTTAGCAGTTAATTAACATCTAATGTACATGTAAGCACGTAACTGGATGCCACTATGCAATTTGCCCACCTCCCTCAATCTAAGCCATGGGTTTCTGTGGCAGACTATAGGCTCACTACCTCTATTTAATTCAGAGGGGTAGGGGACCCTGGTCGCATCATAAGCCACTTCTCTCGGCTTCGCTTCTACCACATTCTTCTCTCTGCGCCCTCTAAAACCTCCCAATGAATATGTAGTTGAAGCATAACCAGGCGTCCTGACTGACCAATCACGGGGCACCTTGGAAACCCTGGAACCGAGAGCTTCATCTACGTCGGAGTCGCTTCTCAAGCTGTCTTTTGCAGAGTGTCACAGTGGGAGTAGTACGCAGAGGACGAAGATATGGGGGTAAGCTCGCAACTGCTAGCTAGGTTTTTAGTATGTACAGAAGACTGTTCTTCCATATATCTGTTCCGTTTTCGTGTGGTTGATATAGTTGCTCTTGCCTGCGCTCTGCAGATCATCAACTGGGTGCAGAATCGTTTAAATGGTAAACAAGAGAAGAGGCGATCCGAGGCCGCCGTCCGCAGCTCTGCTCGCGGTGAGTGATTCCCCCAATCCGTAACAAGCTTGTGTCACCTACATACGTTGTGCATATATACATGCATTTCTTGGCTTCGTTGTGAATCTGACGAGCTACCTCGCCTGCATGCACGCGTTTCCGACGTCAGATAATGTGCCTGCCCGGGAAATAAGCTGCCGCCAGCAAGACGCCGGCCGCGATCGCGAGGAGAAGAGCGGCGGCGAGTGGCCACAGGGCATCCTCTCCATCGGCACGCTCGGCAACGAGTCCCCGCCGCACGCGGCGGCGGAGGGAGGCGCGTCGTCGCTGCTGCAGGGAGACTTGCCGGACTTCACGATCGAGGAGGTGAAGAAGCTGCAGGACGCGCTGAACAAGCTGCTCCGGCGCGCCAAGTCCAAGTCCAGCGCCCGCGGCTCGGCGGCCACCGACGACGACCGCCAGCTGCCCGCTCGACAGGTTCCTCAACTGCCCGTCCAGCCTCGAGGTCGACCGGCGGCTCTCCCTGCGCCACGCCGCCGGCGAGAACGGCGAGTTCTCGCCGGACACGCAGATCATCCTCAGCAAGGCCAGGGACCTGCTCGTCAACAGCAACGGCGCCGCATCAAGCAGAAGTCCTTCAAGTTCCTGCTCAAGAAGATTTCGCCTGCCGCGGCGGATTCGGGCCCGCGCCCACCTTGAAGGATCCAGTCGAATCAAGAATGGAGAAGGTATATATACTATATGCATGTCATGCATATACATGATCCGTAATGGCACACGTTTCAAGTTCATGTCGTTATTGATTAATCTCTGGTCATGCATACATAGATGCTAACAGTACAGTGCTTCCTTTCGTGTTGCGTGCACGCAGTTGTTTAGAACGATGCTTCAGAAGAAGATGAGTGCTCGCCCAGCAGTGCCAATGCGGCGTCATCGAGGAAGTATTACCTAGAGGACAAGCCCAAGCGGGAGGATGCAAAGGGATCGTCGTCTTGGTGAGGAGGAGGAGGATATGATAAGGGCTCTGACAGCTTCAAGTGGGACAAAACAGACACGGACTGTAAGCATACGTGCTTCCATTTTACCTTTACTTTGCAGATACAGTTAGCTAAGCGTAGACACATTACAAGAACTCTGCCAATTAATAACTGACGCAATGATATTCTGCAGTCATGTTCTGGAGATTTAAAACGAGATGATGGATTCAACTCACTATGGTACGTATATGCATGGTGGTAAGTGACAAGAAAATCATGAAATGAGTAAATATTATTTTTGCAAGTTTTTCTTTTCTGAAACTTGCCTTCTGGTACTAATTTGGATGGCTTGGTCGTGTGCAGCTTACATTTGATGGTCCTGACGCAACAGAGAATCGCAGTTAGTGTGATGCCATAATATTTCCTGTTGAAGAATGAAGGTTCAGTTCAAGGGCGAATATTTGACCAGGCTGGATACATAAGCTTAAGGTCGTACTACTACTGATGTACGTAGATCACAATTCAGAAGCTGGTCATCGTAGGAAAACTTCTCAGCTTCGTCTTGGTTCCCTTTCTTGTCTAATCTTCTGATGCCAGATATGTTAATGTACCGTATATTATTCTATATATCTATATAAATGTTGGTAAAACCTCGAGTTTTTATTCTAATGTGGTCCATCTCTAGAACATGGTCTTCCTCAAGAAGCATGATGCATGAAAACTTATATATACCTGAATGTACATAAGTAGCATGGCAAGTAGGGTTCTTGGAACATGCTCATTGCCGAAACCGGAAAGCCCAGCCTGGAGCTGAAGGTACACAAGAAATCTCCATTGGCGCCAGGATCAGCGGCAGCTCCCCGGCATATTTGTGAGTGTCTGTGCCCAACTCTGGAAAAAAAAGGCGCCAAGGAGTGAGTGCCAAGCAACATTGTACACCTTTGGCAAATGCCGATGTGCCATTGTATACGCGCTCGCCCCTCACTGTAATCATATTAGTTTACAGGCTTGCAGATAGTGTGCAGCTGGGATATTATAATCCATTAGTAGCAGTACTGGCTTGTTTGAGCTGGTGGCCGAGGTGCCTCCACTTTCTTGAACCATTGGGTCTTTGTTAGTATTTGGAAGGATCCTAGGGATCCACAAGATAGAAGAGCTTGCCATCAAAAGCTATGGTTGCGCTCATGCAACTCCTGTTCTTTATGCAAGAATGTTCGGCAGGGCAGGGGCACCCATCATTCCTCATTCACGGATGGACCGATCGATGCATAAATATATATTGGGCTAGTCGTGGTGTTCTAGGAGCCGAGAAGCTGCCGCGATGTGGTCCTGAATCGCGTGTCGCTTTTGGCTGAAAACTGTTAAGAATGCACACAGTACTGCTTTCTTTTTCCTTTCTTTGTTCTGAATGTGAACCGAGCGTATCTAGCACATGGTCAACTCTGGGTTTGGCGTATCTGCGGTGTATCGGCGAGATATTTCATATGAAATCGCAGCTATATCACTCTGGGAATGGTAACTGGATGAGGATTCAGATGCTGACTGTTGACTGACAGACAATTGCGTGCTGAAATTGGAATTGGGAACGATCAAGTTCTGCTCTGCTTCACACTGGTAACATCTTCATGCGAATTTGTGCGAGCTCTTGCCTGCGTGGCATCCTCTAAGGTCGCGGAATCCGTTGGATTGGCGCGTGATAGTGAAGATCAAAGCCACACTCGAGGTTCAGGCTTCAGTAGTAGCTGGGGAAAAACAGCGAGCTTTGATTCTCCATCAAAACAGTAACGGCGACTCTGAAGCCCCCGAACCGAGAACTGCTTCACCTAGTGCCACACCACGTGCTCCGGGGCTGCCCGTATGCCGCCTTTTAGCCTGGTATTTTGAAGAGGAACGAGAATAGCAGAGCTTGACCGACTCTGATTTGTCAGCCAAATGATTTGGACAGACGATGTCCGTTGTTTGTGTACCTGGTTCTGCCAAGTTTATCTCAACGGCAGGTGGATCCTACTTATACCGACTATAAAACGGGCTGGCCTTTAACACTACACAGCTAATGCATTACGAGAGGCGACAGGCTACATAGTGTTCTACAATCACGGGCTGATATCGAGTCCAGCGCGACCCTTTTAACACATCCAGTCATTGTGGTAGTTTACACATACGGCTCAGAGCTAAGCACCATCTGGACCATGCAAAGAAACAACCAGCAATTGTGATTTCTATGAAGCAGTGTCTGATGGTCTGATGCCATGACCTGTTTCGTTTTCTGGCATGATAAACGATGAAGCTATGCTATTCAGGTTAGACTATGTGAAGCTAAGCTGATTGAGAGAGAGCAGAAGAATCGATGTAACTTGCTAATAAACAGAGGAAGCATTGGATATTTGTTCTTTTCTTTACATGGCCTTGTGGGGCGTTAGTCACGATTTGTGGTACATCATGCCTTCAAACAGATAATCATAGTCTTAAGTAACCTAGAAGAACAACTTTGTGCCGAACAACACCCGAGACTATATTTCTTGCATTCTTGCTGCAAAATAAATGAGTGGTGAGTTGTGGTTTATCAGAAGTCATAAACGATGTAAACGGCAATGAACAAAAATATCTTAAGCAGAAAAATATCTTACCACAAAATCCAGACATCTTATTACACTACGATCACAATGAAACGTTCATAAGTGAAAGGGGTCCATTAAGTGTGTTTCAAAACAAATTAGAAATCTCTCCCTAATCTTCTTATTAATACTGGCATTCATAAATCAGAAATCAGAAAGAAAAGAAGATCAAATTATCGGGAAAAGGTAAAATTACCTAGAGAATCCTGAAACCTATTGGAATCCACATTACATTATAAAGAGGAGATGATGGCTGCCATTATTACGCATAAAATTGAGTCATCTTGAACATTCGGTATATACATGGACCTCTTTCCATTTTCACCGTCCTTATCGAAATAAAGGAAAGCATTAACCTATCTCTAGCACTAAACTAAGCAAACTCAGCACATCCACTAATTCCAATTGTGCTAAACGAGCTAGGGGGACTCATTTATCTATGCATAGTACTGAGCTGAGAAAGATGCAAAACAATTGTACAACAAAAATATAGACAAAAAAAATATGCATCCACAGACAACATTAAAGGTACCATCCATTTAATCTTTAGGTCAAAGGTAAATATTGACAGATATATAGCAAGGACTAGCAATGGATGTGTACCATATAATATGATAAGTAAGCATATACACGTTAAGCAAGTTGCTAAAACAACACTATTATATAGTTGCACTGAAGAATATGACTTTTCTCAACACACCTTAGTAGGAATTTACATAATTATTTTTGAGACAAATGGTATACTCTGAGTTGTCAAATAGGTTGGTGAGCAAGAAACATGAGTATGTTAAACTACAACTTTTTTTTCATAAGAAAATATTAAGTATCACAAATTAATCAAATTAATGTTGTTGAAACCTTCTATCATCGTAGGAGTAAGGAATGTGCTATGATGTGTTGGGTTGCAACTAGGGCTGGACTACCGAGCCAGCTCGGCTCGGCTCGGTCCAGCTCGTTAGGGTAACGAGCTGGCTCGGCTCGGCTCGTTATCTTAACGAGCTAGAATGCTGGCTCGGCTCGACTCGATACGAGCTCGAGCTGGCTCGTGAGCACGAGGTCGAGCCGAGCCAGCATTCTAGCTCGTTAAGATAACGAGCCGAGCCGAGCCAGCTCGTTACCCTAACGAGTGGACCGAGCGAGCCGAGCTGGCTCGGTAGTCCAGCCCTAGTTGAAACCCAACATCAATAGCACATTCTTCCTACGATGATAGAAGGTTTCAAACAACATCATTGATTTGATTAATTTGTGATACTTAATATTTTCTTATGAAAAAAAGTTGTAGTTTAACATACTCATGTTTCTTGCTCACCAACCTATTTGACAACTCAGAGTATACCATTTGTCTCAAAATAATTATGTAATTCCTACTAAGGTGTGTTGAGAAAAGTCATATTCTTCAGTGCAACTATATAATAGTGTTGTTTTAGCAACTTGCTTAACGTGTATATGCTTACTTATCATATTATATGGTACACATCCATTGCTAGTCCTTGCTATATATCTGTCAATATTTACCTTTGACCTAAAGATTAAATGGATGGTACCTTTAATGTTGTCTGTGGATGCATATTTTTTTGTCTATATTTTTGTTGTACAATTGTTTTGCATCTTTCTCAGCTCAGTACTATGCATAGATAAATGAGTCCCCCTAGCTCGTTTAGCACAATTGGAATTAGTGGATGTGCTGAGTTTGCTTAGTTTTAGTGCTAGAGATAGGTTAATGCTTTCCTTTATTTCGATAAGGACGGTGAAAATGGAAAGAGGTCCATGTATACCGAATGTTCAAGATGACTCAATTTTATGCGTAATAATGGCAGCCATCATCTCCTCTTTATAATGTAATGTGGATTCCAATAGGTTTCAGGATTTCTCTAGGTAATTTTACCTTTTCCCTGATAATTTGATCTTCTTTTCTTCTGATTTCTGATTTATGAATGCCAGTATTAATAAGAAGATTAGGGAGAGATTTCTAATTGTTTTGAACCACAACTTAATGGACCCCTTTCACTTATGAACGTTTCATTGTGATCGTAGTGTAATAAGATGTCTGGATTTTGTGGTAAGATATTTTTCTGCTTAAGATATTTTTGTTCATGCCGTTTACATCGTTATGACTTCTGATAAACCACACTCACCACTCATTTATTTTGCAGCAAGAATGCAAGAAATATAGTCTCGGGTTTGTTCGGCACAAAGTAGTTCTTCTAGGTTACTTAAGACTATGATTATCTGTTTGAAGGCATGATGTACCACAAATCGTGACTAACGCCCCACAAGGCCCATGTAAAGAAAAGAACAAATATCCAATGCTTCCTCTGTTATTAGCAAGTTACATCGATTCTTCTGCTCTCTCTCAATCAGCTTAGCTTCACATAGTCTACCTGATAGCATAGCTTCATCGTTTATCATGCCAGAAAACGAAAACAGGTCATGGCATCAGACCATCAGACACTGCTTCATAGAAATCACAATTGCTGGTTGTTTCTTTTGCATGGTCCAGATGGTGCTTAGCTCTGAGCCGTATGTGTAAACTACCACAATGACTGGATGTGTTTAAAAGGGTCGCGCTGGACTCGATATCAGCCCGTGATTGTAGAACACTATGTAGCCTGTCGCCTCTCGTAATGCATTAGCTGTGTAGTGTTAAAGGCCAGCCCGTTTTATAGTCGGTATAAGTAGGATCCACCTGCCGTTGAGATAAACTTGGCAGAACCAGGTACACAAACAACGGACATCGTCTGTCTCAAATCATTTGGCTGACAAATCAGAGTCGGTCAAGCTCTGCTATTCTCGTTCCTCTTCAAAATACCAGGCTAAAAGGCGGCATACGGGCAGCCGGAGCACGTGGTGTGGCACTAGGTGAAGCAGTTCTCGGTTCGGGGGCTTCAGAGTCGCCGTTACTGTTTTGATGGAGAATCAAAGCTCGCTGTTTTTCCCCAGCTACTACTGAAGCCTGAACCTCGAGTGTGGCTTTGATCTTCACTATCACGCGCCAATCCAACGGATTCCGCGACCTTAGAGGATGCCACGCAGGCAAGAGCTCGCACAAATTCGCATGAAGATGTTACCAAGTGTGAAGCAGAGCAGAACTTGATCGTTCCCAATTCCAATTTCAGCACGCAATTGTCTGTCAGTCAACAGTCAGCATCTGAATCCTCATCCAGTTACCATTTCCCAGAGTGATATAGCTGCGATTTCATATGAATATCTCGCCGATACACCGCAGATACGCCAAACCCAGAGTTGACCATGTGCTAGATACGCTCGGTTCACATTCAGAACAAAGAAAGGAAAAAAGAAAGCAGTACTGTGTGCATTCTTAACAGTTTCAGCCAAAAGCGACACGCGATTCAGGACCACATCGCGGCAGCTTCTCGGCTCCTAGAACACCACGACTAGCCCAATATATATTTATGCATCGATCGGTCCATCCGTGAATGAGGAATGATGGGTGCCCCTGCCCTGCCCGAACATTCTTGCATAAAGAACAGGAGTTGCATGAGCGCAACCATAGCTTTTGATGGCAAGCTCTTCTATCTTGTGGATCCCTAGGATCCTTCCAAATACTAACAAAGACCCAATGTTTCAAGAAAGTGGAGGCACCTCGGCCACCAGCTCAAACAAGCCAGTACTGCTACTAATGGATTATAATATCCCAGCTGCACACTATCTGCAAGCCTGTAAACTAATATGATTACAGTGAGGGGCGAGCGCGTATACAATGGCACATCGGCATTTGCCAAAGGTGTACAATGTTGCTTGGCACTCACTCCTTGGCGCCTTTTTTTCCAGAGTTGGGCACAGACACTCACAAATATGCCGGGGAGCTGCCGCTGATCCTGGCGCCAATGGAGATTTCTTGTGTACCTTCAGCTCCAGGCTGGGCTTTCCGGTTTCGGCAATGAGCATGTTCCAAGAACCCTACTTGCCATGCTACTTATGTACATTCAGGTATATATAAGTTTTCATGCAATCATGCTTCTTGAGGGACCATGTTCTAGAGATGGACCACATTAGAATAAAAACTCGAGGGTTTACCAACATTTATATAGATATATAGAATAATATACGGTACATTAACATATCTGGCATCAGAAGATTAGACAAGAAAGGGAACCAAGACGAAGCTGAGAAGTTTTCCTACGATGACCAGCTTCTGAATTGTGATCTACGTACATCAGTAGTAGTACGACCTTAAGCATTATGTATCCAGCCTGGTCAAATATTCGCCCTTGAACTGAACCTTCATTCTTCAACAGGAAATATTATGGCATCACACTAACTGCGATTCTCTGTTGCGTCAGGACCATCAAATGTAAGCTGCACACGACCAAGCCATCCAAATTTAGTACCAGAAGGCAAGTTTCAGAAAAGAAAAACTTGCAAAAATAATATTTACTCATTTCAGGATTTTCTTGTCACTTACCACCATGCATATACCATAGTGAGTTGAATCCATCATCTCGTTTTAAATCTCCAGAACAATGACTGCAGAATATCATTGCGTCAGTTATTAATTGGCAGAGTTCTTGTAATGTGTCTACGCTTAGCTAACTGTATCTGCAAAGTAAAGGTAAAATGGAAGCACGTATGCTTACAGTCCGTGTCTGTTTTGTCCCACTTGAAGCTGTCAGAGCCCTTATCATCATCCTCTCCTCCTCACCAAGACGACGATCCCTTTGCATCCTCCCGCTTGGCTTGTCCTCTAGGTAATACTTCCTCGATGACGCCGCATTGGCACTGCTGGGGCGAGCACTCATCTTCTTCTGAAGCATCGTTCTAAACAACTGCGTGCACGCAAACACGAAAGGAAGCACTGTACTGTTAGCATCTATGTATGCATGACCAGAGATTAATCAATAACGACATGAACTTGAAACGTGTGCCATTACGGATCATGTATATGCATGACATGCATATAGTATATATACCTTCTCCATTCTTGATTCGACTGGATCCTTCAAGGTGGGCGCGGGCCCGAATCCGCCGCGGCAGGCGAACATCTTCTTGAGCAGGAACTTGAAGGACTTCTGCTTGATGGCGGCGCCGTTGCTGTTGACGAGCAGGTCCCTGGCCTTGCTGAGGATGATCTGCGTGTCCGGCGAGAACTCGCCGTTCTCGCCGGCGGCGTGGCGCAGGGAGAGCCGCCGGTCGACCTCGAGGCTGGACGGGCAGTTGAGGAACCTGTCGAGCGGCAGCTGGCGGTCGTCGTCAGTGGCCGCCGAGCCGCGCGGCGCGTGGACTTGGACTTGGCGCGCCGGAGCAGCTTGTTCAGCGCGTCCTGCAGCTTCTTCACCTCCTCGATCGTGAAGTCCGGCACGTCTCCCTGCAGCAGCGACGACGCGCCTCCCTCCGCCGCCGCGTGCGGCGGGGGACTCGTTGCCGAGCGTGCCGATGGAGAGGATGCCCTGTGGCCACTCGCCGCCGCTCTTCTCCTCGCGATCGCGGCCGGCGTCTTGCTGGCGGCAGCTTATTTCCCGGGCAGGCACATTATCTGACGTCGGAAACGCGTGCATGCAGGCGAGGTAGCTCGTCAGATTCACAACGAAGCCAAGAAATGCATGTATATATGCACAACGTATGTAGGTGACACAAGCTTGTTACGGATTGGGGGAATCACTCACCGCGAGCAGAGCTGCGGACGGCGGCCTCGGATCGCCTCTTCTCTTGTTTACCATTTAAACGATTCTGCACCCAGTTGATGATCTGCAGAGCGCAGGCAAGAGCAACTATATCAACCACACGAAAACGGAACAGATATATGGAAGAACAGTCTTCTGTACATACTAAAAACCTAGCTAGCAGTTGCGAGCTTACCCCCATATCTTCGTCCTCTGCGTACTACTCCCACTGTGACACTCTGCAAAAGACAGCTTGAGAAGCGACTCCGACGTAGATGAAGCTCTCGGTTCCAGGGTTTCCAAGGTGCCCCGTGATTGGTCAGTCAGGACGCCTGGTTATGCTTCAACTACATATTCATTGGGAGGTTTTAGAGGGCGCGAGAGAGAAGAATGTGGTAGAAGCGAAGCCGAGAGAAGTGGCTTATGATGCGACCAGGGTCCCCTACCCCTCTGAATTAAATAGAGGTAGTGAGCCTATAGTCTGCCACAGAAACCCATGGCTTAGATTGAGGGAGGTGGGCAAATTGCATAGTGGCATCCAGTTACGTGCTTACATGTACATTAGATGTTAATTTAACTGCTAAAATGTTTGCACAATGTTGCAACTAGCTAGATTGATTCTTTTCCGAGTACAAATGAAGTACTGCCGGTTGCAACTTTACAATTAGGCGTTTGTTTAATTGCTCAAATGTTCGTACTACAACTACCTCAAAAAAAAAGTCCATACAATCGTGCAACTAACTAGGTTGATTTTTTTGTGCAAATTTAAATGATGCCGCCGGTTGCACTTTGTTTGTTGTACATATATGCTTTGTGGATTAATTCTTAGAAACATATTTATGTTTTAAATTTTTATCACCCCACCATAAAATAAGATCACCGGATAAGCTACACTATAATATAATTTTGCTCCCCCAGAATAAGTGGTGCATTCAGGTTATAGTGTTTTCTCTTTATGTTAGTGTGAGAGTTTGTAGACCAATGCAAAAGTGGAGAAAGTTGCAAATTGAGCATATATCAGATAGTTAAGGTTTCATGTTGAACCAATTCACTCGGGTTCGAGTCTTCCACTCAACATGGGTGTTGCATTTAGCTGATTATTTTTATATAGAGGCGACGTCCTCATGACACGAAGACAACTACGGTGTCTCATCAATCTCAAGATTAACCGTCTTAGCCTCTCGGGGTGTTCTAGGGCGTGCATGTGTGTTCATAGGAGCGAGCACTCATACGTGTACGTGAGCGTTTGCGCCTGTACTTTGTGTTGTTTCTCGTAAAAGAGAAGAGGAGAAAGTTCTATTTTTTTAAAAAAATATAGATATTCTACTTCATCAAACTTCTAAATTTTAATACCACATCACTTTTTCTCCATTGTAAACTGAAACTAGAAACCCTCTAAACGCAGTGTATTATCAATCTTCTTGTGGGTGGTCTTCTGAATCTCCACGACACATGAACTAGATGCAACTGTACATTTTTGCCGCTTTCCATATTTACATGCCTGCACACGGATGCACCGGCCGTGTCAACCTGCCGCACTCACTGCGTTAGCTGGAGCAAAACGTACCGGCAACATCGAGTCGGTGGCGAAAACATTCTAGGTATCGGTCCTCTCGGAATCGAGGTGACGTTCACAAAGTACGATCGACATACAGCTAATGTAGCCCGATACGACGAAGGCACTGTACCTCGGCTTGGTTCTGTTATGTCCAGGTCCATATATAGCAACGTCACACTCCTCTCGGATGACCGGGTCAAGATAGAACCAAGGCACGCACTGTAAAACACTAAAAAGTTGAGCTTCTTTTCCCCAAAAACGGAATGTCCAATACATGCGTGCGCGCGTCTCCAACCAGAAGAAGCGTCGTGGAAGCTGGCACAGGGCGCGGAGAGCCGAGGAGAGGGACTCTCGGCCGGAGAGTCTAACATGCGGCGCGCAGGCGTCCAGATCCCAACCCGTACCGACGACGTCCTCTCCTCCTCCGCGGTGGCTAGAATATTTGGCGCCACGGTACCAGGTTCCCGGTGCAGCAGCCAATGGGCCTCGGCGCCGGCGCGCAGCCCGGCGCCGCCGACGTGGTGCGCCCCCGTCCGCTCGAGCCAATCCCCGGCGCGCGGACGTGGGCTCCCCGCGTCCAGCCGTTCCGGCCCTTTTCTATTCCTTCGCCGCGTCGGGGATCGCTAACCCATGAGGTTAATCGCTCGTCCTCCCCGGTATTTAGGCTTGCGCGGGAGGGATTACGAGGCGGAGGGAGGCCTCGTGGAGGGTGATCAACGAGCGTGCTCGTCGTGGCGCTCTCATCACTCAGCTAGTTAAACCCGGATGCTTAGGCGTGGAGGAACCGGTCATTAACAAACAGGTGTCGCTCCGACACGGGGAAGCCCTGGCCATGCACGCTGTCGTGGACACTTGTCCGCACCCCATTGGGTGCGCACCGGCGCCGAGATCCCAGATGGGAGATGGCCAACCAAAATGAGGCAGCGAAAGCATCTGCATGCTGATACTTGTTTGATTCCCACATCGCTTGTTTCCTGTTGCAATTTGTTGAAGTCCACTTGGATTGAAATAGGAGGGTGGGGGTCTTCTTTTCCCTGGCGCATATTTCTGTGTATTGCACTTGCACGTGGTTATGATTGTATTTGTAGCCGGAAATACACATTTGGTAAGGCTAGTAATGAGGGCATGCTTGGTTCTTATTACCCTAGAAAATATTATCCCCTGGCATTTAAAACTTCAACATGGCTCAAGCTCAACCCAGGTAGTTGTTCCGGGGTGAACTACTACCTAAGAATCACAGGAAGAAAGCCAGAGTAAAAACTTCTTTAAAGCATTTCAAGTCAGTCCAGACTTATGTTTCTCATAACATGTTGTACACCTAGACTGATCACCCTCGATCAAACTATACAGTTAAATAATTGACGTAACAAAGCCTTCCACAAAACTCTAGTATGTACATCCAAACCTCCATACAACCACAAAACCACCAGCCGGACTATGAATCGGACCCTCCACAGCACACTTCCGCGCAGCACTCGTAGCATCCGAGGCACGCGAGCGCGGCGCAGAGCTGCGTCATCACAATGGCACACTGGTCGTTCATCTTGCTGCACGCCTTGATGCAGCACATGCAACAGAGGCAGTCCGCGACGCTGCTGCAGCAGCCGGCAGCCTTGTCGAATATCTGCAGCTTCTCAGGCGGAATGTCCTCGAATCCTGTAACGAGATTTTCCTTGGTAGCGTCTCTGTCACCAAATCCAAGTTTTAAGCCATGAAGAGGGATTCGTAGCTCATCTGGCCCTTTGTGTCCTTTTAGTTCTTCTGCTTCAACCTATTCCATGGATCAATACATCAATTGCCGTCTTCAGCTATAATTATTGATTTTATTACTGAAATAAGGGTCATCTCTAGATTGATTAAAATTTGCAAGACCAGCGTGCCATGAGAAGTTATTTTTAAGAAAGATCCTAAACAAAAAGGAGAACAATTGTGGGATAAGAAAGGTCCTACCTTTTGTGCATGGCATCCACTTTGTCCTGATTGGTTTGAACTAATACCATGCTTGTGTACTCTGATGGAACGCTATTTTGTACGCTTAATTTAATCAACTGCAAATATGACAAGAGAAGGAATCACTGACTTGCTCAGGAACTTGCATGATTCAAAGATGCAGAAGAGGAGTCTAGAGAAGAAAGATAAACTTTAAGGCTAGTTTGTGGATGTTTGTAACTTGTGCGATAAGGCTGACAAGGAACACATGAAAATCGTATTCAAGTTAAGCAAATCAGTTATCCACTGTTTCTCATATTTGACTCTGTCTGTTCTTTCTACTCCCCTAATTTTCAATATTCGCCCAGTATTACTCCAATGATTGGCCCAATATTATATGGATATTGGGATACAAAATGAGATTGTTGGATTCATATTTGAAGAGTCAAACCGCACCAAACATTTAAAAAGGAGGGAGTATGCTAAAACAAATCAGTTTCCTACAAGGTCTATGGGCCAAACAAAGCAAAGCAAAGAAAAGAAAGAAACGTTCACCAATCAAAATAATCATATTTGACTGCCTGGATTAACATATCACAAGAATATAGACAATTCACATGAGAACCTAATAGCGTATCCGATAGCGTACAAGGGAAATAATGAATCATAACTCGAGCTGTTCCAATAACAAACAAATGGCATTGATCACTGCAAGTTACACTGCAACAACATGCAACAGCAAAAACATGGAAGGTAGTTGCACTTGATATCAGCAACGTTTGCGCTTCACATGCTGGAACTTCTATGAATTCAAACATTAGCAAATTTTTATCTGTATACGAGCCACAACATACCAAGTCCATATCTGAACCAACTTGTCGTGACAATTAAATTTAACTTGCAGCTAGCACTATGATATTAGCGGTCCAGGTAGGAACCTACGTTTTGGCGCTTTTTTCTTCAACTATCCTATACTATGATGCTAATATCAAGTTTCAGTTCTATCTAGCTCACTATTCCATTTTTTTTTTCTCAAATACAGCTCACTCCGTTACAATCAAATTCCATGCTAATGTATGGTAGAGGTGTATAGAGGTGTAAGCCAGGAAATATTACTGTCCCTATTGGTTAGATCTACAACTCACCTTTCTCTCCAGTTGTTTGTCTGCAGAAAGCCAGGCCTTAGCTGTCAGAAGACCAACCTGCTGTGCTGCCAAAACCTGAAACACACACACAAAGGATAGTTGCATATCTTATCAGCATAATATCATAAGTGATGGTCCCATGTATCTGACTCTAAGATTAACAAAAAAAACTACACGAGATTACAGTATACTTCGTTTTTATTACAAATTTAGACCAAGCTTTGAACCACAGACAATATTAAATTTAAAATATTGAGAAAGACCTTTGATGAATATAAATTCAATGGGGAAATATCAGGTGCACAAGAAATATTTGGTGCACATATGCACAAACTCGTTGAGAACCATTGGATTGCATCTACACGTCTAAAATCATAGGTGGGAATTTCCATTGATGAAGCAAATAATTTTTAGAAACACAATCTGGATCTATGGTTGCTAAAATCATGTCTCAGACTTTCCAAACTTCCAATATTTCAGGCCATCAAGATTAGATCTTACGGTCTAAAAAGTTTGTGCGTATGTGCACCAAATACTCTATGTGCACCTGATATGTCCTCAAATTCAATAGCATAACACACGTTTTGGCCAAACTTGTTAGACCCAGACCCAACAAAACACTTAGAAGAAAAATTGTCACCAAACACATCACTTTTAAACGTATTCCATCTATAAATGAAACTGATTTCACACCATGTAGACTAGGTTTAGGAGTGTGGTGCTATGATAGACACGTCCAAAAGAATACGTCGATCTGTGATGACTCATTTAAAATATAGTTTTGTGATAGCTTAGTCAGAGTGTTTGTAGTTTTGCAAAATTTACTATGACTAAGTAGAGAAATTGTAAACATTGTACAAATGTGAAGCTTTGGTTCTTACTTTGTCAAGAGGTATTTCCTTTATGTGTTGAACCTTCAGTTCAATCGAAATTTCTTTCATGTCAGCCAAGTAGCCTTTAGCTTTAACTGTCTCTGGAAATTTGCCTTGATATTTTCCTGATATACATAAAGGCGATTTTGCTGAAATGTCTGGAATGTATTCAGAATCCACCTGAAAAGAAAAAAAGAACAGTAATTAGACATCAATTGATGCACTATCTTAGGAGATACTAGCAAAATCTTGAGTTTTCTCCAATCTATACGAACCACAAAAGAAAAAATATAGGAACTTCTTTATTCAATAGCAACTTAGTTATCGAAGAGTGTTATAACCAAATATGAAATATGGCAGCAGCAAGAACCTCAATATGAAAGTTGAGGCCACCGAAATGGGTGTGTAGCATAGGCACACAACTTTATTATTCGCGTTCATCATGGAGTTATCCAAATTAAGAGATTACTGATTAATCATGTAGAAACTTACTTCAAATTCATCAAGATGTGTCGTAGCATCAATTGTGACATTTGCCACAACTGTATTTGATGCTCTCCTGAACCAGCTAACAATCCGACTCTCAATTGCTCCTGGATAACAAATTAACAATGAAAACTGTTTCCACTTAGAGATATGTTTATTGAGTTAAATTAACTCAGATAACAAACAGATAGCGACTGCTTAAAGATGAATGCCATTTGTTCATTCTAACAAAATAAGAAACATATGTATGGTCAAAATTAAAGTAAATCCATGACTTAGATAACAAGCTTCCTTGAAGAAAAATTTGGAACAACTTGCTCCAGCCCAATCCCAAAAGTTTGAAAGGGGAACCAAAAAGGCAAAAGGGATATAAATCTTGTAACATTCAACTAATACAACCTCATATATACCTTCAATAACAAAAATAGCAATCCATGCATCCAGATAATAAAGTGTAAAGATAAATTTAGAGCTCAAGCAGTAAATGATAGAAGCATAATATTTGCCAAGACAAGAGCCAATGATACCTGTCTCAAGTGCAGAATCATAATGTCCCTTGCCAATTGATGCTAGCATGCGCAGAAAATAGTGGTTGCAATATGATCCTAAATGTTCCAGCGATGAATGAGAAAACGTAGAAATAAGGATAGTAATAATCAACGTTAAACTTTACAAAATATACAACGAGTTAATTGTTTGATTTGCAACAGTTATAATTTTAAATCGTTACAGTTAACAGGCCTTCCTACTTGCGAGAATTGTTTTGTTAGCACAAGAATGAATATTTGCGTATAAAATGATGACGGTCAATAGGAAACAGACGACAGGGAAATTTTCATCCCAGTCCAAAAAACTACCTATATAAGTAAAGGAACAACAAAAATTGTGTTAATGTATGCCAGAATATTACCTAGTCCAAAAGTTGAAATCCGGGGAGATTTAGATCCTCTGTTGTTGAGTTCAGTTTTCATAGTTTGGCAGATGTTATGTTCATCATCAACCGATCCATCAGTCATAAGATATATTTGTGGCAGTGCATCATGAGCACTTGACAGTAGCGCCATTGCCTTACATGAAGAAACAAATAGCAGTATAAATAGTAGAAGAAAGAAAGAATCCCAGAGCCAATTTCCAACTGAGATAATTCAAAATCCAATACCTCATTCAAAGGATGCATGATATCTGTGCCGCCTTCACCAACAAAGTTAGAGTTCATCCAATCAGTCGCACTAGCTATTGCTTTGTCATTCACTTGCTCCAAACATGAAGAGAATGAGTGAAGCTCATCATTAAACGTTATGATGTCGAAGTAATCTCCTTGCACAAGCTCTGAAAGAGCAGTAGAAACTGCTTTCTTCACATTCTTAAGAGGCCTTCCCTTCATGCTTCCACTTGTATCAACAACAAACACAACTGCCTTTCTGAAGACCTATTGACACAGCTCGGGTGAATTAAATGACCAATAAGGCATATTTCTTCAAACAGAATAGGTAAAAGTGATAATAAGCTTCATTTGAGTTAATGTAACAAAAACTGGTATTTATGTAGGTCAGGAGTGCATAGATTAGCTGTGAGTACTGAGTACATCTTCAATAATTTCAATTTCTCTTTGGCAAGATATAGAACTGAATGGCAATTTTGAACGATTTTCATTACAATAATAATTGCATTAGACTTATCAAGAGGGTGGCCACAAGATATCCTGGGAAAGACAGACCTCCAAGTGCATATATAAATAGAGGAAGATAATTTTACAGGAAATAGCAACAAACCTTTTTATTGCTGTTTCCAGGTAAAAAATAAATGCAGAATCTATCTCTATCATCGTAGTCACGGAGCGTTGAGGGTTGCACGAGCACACCGCCAAACAAATCACCAGAGTAAACCTACACATATCAACTCAAATTAGGCAAAGAACTGCACATTCAGCTATATAGCAAGTTTTGAGTCATTTTATATTGTGATAAGCTAAATTTACAAAGCAGTTATCATCAGTATTTACAACTCTATTCAAGACCCTTTGACAGGTCAGATTATGACAGAAAGTAGTGAGATCACAAAAGCATTAGGTAATCGTTACTGGGTATAACTAATAAAAAAAAGGCATAAGAACTTACACTGTATGAAAAGTTGAAATCTTTGCTCGACCAGTTCTCAACAATGGCTTCATGCCTGAAAGACAATTTGTCACCTTGCCTAGCCTTTTCCTGCAACAGAAAATTAAGAAATGTAAACCTCTGCAAGGTCCTAATGCTCCAAAATGCATATACAAAAAATCTACTAATACATAAGTTAAACTTGATCACCTTCAATGGGTGGCTTGTTCCCTGCAATAGAACCTCTTTACTGAAACCACTGTTCACAGTCAATTGAATTTTCTCCTTCTTCATGAATACTTTTGGCAGTGGGTTGACAAAGTATGGAAAACGGAAAGGTATGTCAACAGAGAAGTTCCCATTGTCATACAGTAACTTCTGGGACCATCGGAATGTAGCAAAAATATCAGCTCCACCCTCAACCTTGATTGAAAAGATAGACATGGTCAATCAGCAAGGATGACAGCACTTTCATAATGAAACTAGGTAGTGAGGTAAGGAACACATACCTGGGGTATTGTCAAGAAAAACAATCCTGGCTTCAGAAGGCCACCGCTTTCAAATTTTGCAGAATTCACCTTGGTCTGTTCCTCTACTTCAATTACTTGAGTATTGTATGCTCTACTTCCAATAGTAACCTCAGCGCCTAGAATTGAACCCTATTAGCCAAACCGTTTTTAGGTTGAGACCGATACAGCAAACATGGAACTGAAGTAGCTAATATAATATAATATAATATGAATATTCACTATAAAAATTATGTGAGATATCAATACTTGATTAAGATTATCAATAATGCATGGAAAGGAATCATATGGCACATGTTGAAAATATAGTAGCTTAAAGATTATTTGTCAGTTGTACCAATCGAGTCAAAAAATTTGAGCAACCAAA
The DNA here is from genome assembly GCA_007726485.1 of Eragrostis curvula. Classification (NCBI taxonomy): domain Eukaryota; kingdom Viridiplantae; phylum Streptophyta; class Magnoliopsida; order Poales; family Poaceae; genus Eragrostis; species Eragrostis curvula. The sequence goes on from CM017442.1 coordinate 7,106,916, forward strand.
CAATAATAGTACAGCAATTCACGCTGTAGAGAACTGATTATTTTCATTTCTTTCAATTCTCGCAATTTTTCTGTCCCGCAAGAAAACATTACCAATCCCCAAACAGAAAGGCACCATGAATAAAACAGCCGCATTGCAAGAAAATAATCTGCGCACCAAACAAGTTTGTTCCATTACACGATTATGTTCATCCAAGTTAGGTTATGACTTAGCTGAACGTTATTCCAGGGTGCTTAAATTGCAATGAACAAAGGAAATAATTGTTTTCAACTGCTTATGCAACTACGCTTAAACCTACCATTCTGTTTTAGCTAAAGAGTGCATAGAACCTTCATCTGCTTATCTAGAATTTACAAACTAAGCTTTAGCAATGGCTTCAGTTCTGTTTTAGCTTTAACACAGAATGCCAAAGATGCCAGTCAGCTCTTTACAAAACAAGACCAATGAAAACAGTGTGAAAGCAGTGTCAACAACACGCATCCTCCCAATCCAAAAAATACGGATTCTGCATACGCTGCAATGTGCAAATCCCTGAAGTAATGGCTTGACCAGCCAATCCAGCATCAGACAACACAAAACACGCATCGATGTAATCATCAGTCATGTTATCAAATGAAAAGCATGACTAACGGGCGGTATGCACAAATCGAAGCGGCATCGAGAACAAAATCCATGGGCCTACCAAACCGACCGGTCCTGTCAAACAGCAGCGATCACGCCGCAACAACACACATTTCAAGCACCCTACCAAACCAAATCTTATGATGCGGGTCAACGGAACCAGAGAAACAAAAAATGCCAACACAAAGCAGAGGATCCGATCCGGCTCACCTGCTCGCCCATGGGCACGACGAGGCGCACGTCGCACTCGCGGCTGCGCGTGACGCAGTGCACCCACCAGCGCGCGCGCACGGTGACGGTGGCGACGTCGAGCGCGCAGTCGACGGCGAGGTCGACCTCCTTCATCTGCAGCGGGATGAGCGCGGGCGGGTCGAGGCGGCCGTACACGTAGGGCTGGTAGCTGGGCACGTCGGGGGTGTCGACGGCGGCCGGGTCGACGACCACCGCGTACGCCGTCGGCGCCGACGGCAGCAGCAGCGCGGCGGCCGCGGCGTCGGGCGGCGCGTCCATCAGCGTCCGCTGCATCCCCGCCGGCGGCCGCGGCGGGGGCGCGCCGCCGGGGAGCACCAGCCGCTTCGACAGCTTCAGCCCGTCCTCCACCGCGCGCGCGAAGTCCTCCATGGTGGACGGACGGGCAGGCGCGCGAATGGCGATCGCCTAGGGTTTCGAGGAGCCTAGAAGGCGCCGCGGAGATGGAGAGGAAGATGCGGGCGCGATCGTTGGGTCGATTTGAGAGAGGGGAAGGCGAACGGCGCCGCGACGAGGCGGCGGGGGTGGGAGCGCGTCAGGCAAAGGCGAAAGGCGTAGAAGGCCTGGGAGGCTGGAGGGAGGGGCGTGGTGATTGATGATGAAGCTTTGGCTTGGCCTGGGAGGGTGGAAATGATGAGCAGGGTCGGGGCTGCGTGGGCGGTGAGAATAAGGGGGCCTGGTGGTTTGATTCGTTAATCCTTCCGTTGCACAGTGAGATTGGGTTGGTGGTGTAGTGCTGTGGTTTGTTGTTTTGCTATCGTGGAGATCGGGCTGGCATCTTTCTTTGGGGGCATGTTTGTTTCTTTTAGCGCTAAATTTTTTTTTTAATATTACATAGTACAATTCAGACACTCACAACGCATGCACACTCACCTTTATAAACGTACATACGCAAACCCTACCTCTATGATCATCTTCGAAGACTGAGCCGGCAAATTCTCCAGATTCCCGAAGTCACCACTGGCGCCTCGTTGTCGACGGCCTCGTCGAATATCGCTGAAAGCACAAATGCCGTTAAATCCTAGAAAATTCGCTCCCACCGGGAGTCGAACCCAGAACCTCAAAGGTGCTACTCGGTTGCCTTAACCATTAGGCCAAGACCCCTTTCACTTTTAGCGCTAAATTTTAAAGTCCTCTAAATAAAGAGAATCTAGTACTAAATAAAGTCTAATGATAAAACCTTTTTACAGATGGGTACATCTTTACGAGACGAATCTAACGAGCTTAAGTAAGCTATGTTTTGCTACAGTCATGCTACAGTAATGCTACAGTAACCATCGTCTAACCCCGGATTGCTTACCCTCATTAGATTCGTCTCGCGAATTAGACCAGGGGTTCTGCAGTTAGTTTTGTAATTAAACTTTATTTAATACTCTTAAATGATAAGATTCTTTTTTTTAGACCCCTCTAAATTTTAGACCCCCATGAAACGAACACCCCCTGGCCCTCGCCGTTTCTTTCCATTTGTTTTTGTACCGTGTCAGCATCCACATTGCCTACTCCTGAATGTCTGCAAGATGCTTGGTTTCAATTGCCTGAAGTTGGAAGAACATAGAGGCAAGTCTCATGGCTTAAAAAGTTTAAATGATTGTGAGTTCCACAACAAGAGATGTTGGAAGAATAGGTGCCTCATGAATAGTTTTCCGATGTCAGCAATTGATTTCCAGATAAATGGGCGGCCATGTTACCGTGGTAATTATACTAACATTTTTTTTGTTGAATGAGCAGGAGTCTCTCCCTAGCTTAGGCAATGGGCAACATTAGAATATTTTTTTAGTTAAATATCATAAAGTTAACCGGCTCTGGTTTCCAACTAAGCATCGCCGAAGCACCTTGATAAGAACGTCCTCCTTTGAAAAGAGCTAAGATAAGCTGGATATTGCCACCCAACACGGATAAGAATCGAGTGCAGACGTTGGCGCCCAGATTGATCGGCAGAATCCATATTCCGGCTGATTGGTTACCCCGTCCAATCAGCCCTGCTTCCACCAACCCATACAAGTGTTTAGATGTTATTAGTAGTTGATCACATCAGCGGTTAGGCTGATTGAGATTAGCTCTGATCTCACGAAGGAGCTCTCCGCCGGTGGCCACGTCGACGGCGGGAGCCTCTTTTGCCCGGGCGGTGAGCGGACTCGCGCGGTCAGAATCTCGGTCGCTGCTCACGGACCCCAGACCCGCCGGCCCCAACGGCCTTCCACACTGACCCGCCTGGGCGGCCGACCTGCCGCGCGCCACGTGTAGCCGTTGGCATGCGCGGCCTTCGGTATCTCATCGGCCGCGGCGGGGGGACCGTCACGCGGCGCCCGGGCGCCTCGGCTGCAACGGCTAGCTAGCTGGTGCATGCATTCTTTTTCCTGTGTGGGCTGTGCGCATGTGAGGTGAGGGCGGTAGGAGACCGTTTGATCAGGTGAGGGGAGCCTACAGTGCGGCGCGCCTGGTTGTCCTCTGTCTTGGGGTGCGATGCGAGGCCTTGGACGGTTCTGGAGTAGTAGCTTCGGGAGAAGCGATCATGGGCATGCCGACACGCCGTGTCTGGCGGCGCCGGCACGACATGGGATCTCCCAGAGCTTCTGCGCCCGATTTTTGTTCGCCCGTATGTAGCAACGCGCGCCGGTACTGTTTCTGATCCGGAACTACTCGGCTCAACGGTAGTCTGGCCCGGTGACTGTGAGCAAGTAAAACCTTGATGTGGACTCGACACTGTCGACAGCGATAGACGTGACCCGCTGCGACCTACTGCCGACGTTCTGCTTATTCGTCCACGTGATTGATTTCTTCGCGGAACGGGGCCGTCGTTCTCGATGGTGCGAGCACGCGAAAAGCGACCCGCGCGATGGCGACGGGCGGGGGGCCGGGGGGCCGGGGCGCCGTGCCGTGCTCGCGTGGACAGAGGATGCCGAGGACGCGCGCCCGCCTGAGGTTGGGTTGGAGGATGGCCGGCCGCGCGGCGGTCACGGCACGGACGTGGCGTGGCCGGGATCGGTGGTGTTCTCCCAATCATTCCCGCAAGTCAAATCAAGGCCTTCGAGGCAGTTACTACTACCGCGAATTTGAGCGATGGAGAAAGGCTGGGAATCTGGGATCCCTCTACTATCTGACACGGGAAATCAGGCCCCTGTTCCGGTCGCAAAGCGGAAACTGCGTGCTGGACCTGCTGGTGATGATGCGAGCGAAAGAAACGGCCGGTCAAAGCGGAAACTGCCATTTCCACTTTTCCACTGAAAACGGCCTCTTTTGGCCCATTCATCCCGGCCCACCAACTCTGTCATCGTCTCGATCACCCAGGCCTGCCTGGAAGGGGACGCAAAAGCATGTGCCCAATGCTGCCCAGGAGCAAACTGGGCTGCACGAACATGACGGCGGCCCACTGCTCGACTCATCCCCCAGTCCACCACCCACTTGCTTCGTCTCCAACGGAACAAGCGTTCCGCATAGAACCCACCCACCGCACCCTTGCGTCATTGCGTGTGCGACCCTCCCCGTCCGAAAACCCCACTCGTCTCGTCCCCACGCTTGCCTCGAGAGGAGAGCGAGAGCGAGCGCTCCTCCTCCTCCCACCCCGCCCGCACCGATGCAGACCCCGCAGTCGAGCGGCGGGAGCGGCGGCCGCCGCCGCGGCCGGGACACCGCCGTCCCCTACGACCGCCGCGTCACCATCTTCGCCTCCAACGGCCGCCTCTACCAAGTCGGTGAGTACGGAACCCAACAACAAACCTCCTCGCGGGCAGGCGACAGCGCCCACGGGTTCTCACCGCTTCCTTCTCGCAGACTACGCGCTGAATGCCGTGAATCTTCCGGGGCTCACCTCCGTCGGCGTGCGCGGGGCGGACTCCGTCTGCGTCGTCGGCCAGCGGAAGACGAAGGTGAGCGCTGGATCCTGTCCGCGGGGGTTGGTGGAGTGGGGATCGGGGCGGAAATGTTGCTTGCTCATGGTTAACTGGTTGGTGATGGCTGTGTGCTCTGTTTGCTTCCAGGACAAGTTGATGGATCCGGCGAGCGGCTCCAGCCTGTTCCCGATCACCGAGCGGCTGGGCTTGCTCACCACAGGGAACGAAGGTGACCATCGCTCACTAGTTCTATACTGTTTATCACATCTGCGCTGCACGCGAATCGATTCATTTCAACTGCTACATCGCAATTTGATTGCCACTCTGCTAGGATTGGTGATCAGTTACGAACTTACGATTTGATAAATTCACACCGCCAGGGACTTACTGTCTAATGCAGGAACCGGGTCTCTTTTGTTAATGTATTTAGTCTTTGCCACTCACTGATTGATTGGCGTCCTGACTACTCCCTCCGTTTTTAAATTATTGTCGCCATTGACTTTTTTAGCTATGTTTGACCATTCGTCTTATTCAAAAAAATTTAAAAAATATCAAATATTTTGTTATGATTTGTTTCATCTCCAATGTAATTTTGAACATAACGTATAATTTTGCATATTCGAACAAATATTTTGAATAAGACGAATGGTCAAACGTTAATAAAAAAGTCAATGGCGACAACAATTTAAAAACGGAGGGAGTATATTACAATGCAGTATGGTGCATTTTAGTTGAATTCCTTAGACTTGCATTTTGGTTGGCTGTCACTACTGACTTAGTGTGATAAATCGAGTTTACTTCCTTCTCGATTTGATGGGGTGAAACATCGGTACCTTTGCCCCACTTGTATAATGTCTTAGTGATTCTATGTTGTTCAATCACCTTGTTTGATTTACTGAAATGACTAATTCCGATTGTGTATGTTAGTAGTAACTGCATGATTTATGTCTCCTGTGGCAAGTTAGCTCCACAGTTTAATGCCATTTCTGTCTGATTAACGATTAAATTTTGATTAAACCACTAGTTCAATACCTCCAAGTTGCACAGCACCCATTGATTTTCACTTAACATCTAATGGTTAAGTTGAGCATTGAAACCTTTCTGGAATAACTCGTATGCTTGCCTGGCCACTGCATAACACTGAACAACAAGGAGAAAACCAGGTCATTACACACATATAATGTCTTGTGTTTGTGTGCCTTGTTCAGAATGCTAATTGCTAGATCGTCATTACAGGTGATGGAATGACATTAGCTCATCAGGCAAGGAATCAAGCTGCAGAGTTTTGTTTCAAATGGGGATATGAGATGCCTCCTGATGTATTAGCACAATGGTAAGCATTGACCTTTATGAAGTACAGGATGCAGTTGAAAATACTTGGCTACATTCGAATGCATTTATCAGCGCCTAAACTTTCTTGAAAGTATTTACCGTGCCTATCTTGTTGACCCTGCATATTAAGTTTCAGAATGCATTGTTCTTACTTCTCAAAAACCATGGAACTTACTGGAATAAGCTGTGGCTAAAATTATGTTTGTGCTTTAGTATGTGCCATACACCGTATTGTTGTTGTTGCTAAGTTACATGTATGCGCTGTATTATTCACCATTTCACTAGGATGTTCTGCATTATTTTGGCTTGTAGGATTGCTGACGGAGCACAGATCTGTACCCAGCATGTTTCCAAGAGACCTTCTGGAGTTGGTCAGTACAACAAAACTTACTACTATTTGGGAGTGGTGAAACCTGCCACTAAATTTTCCCTTTTAGTTTTTACTGCCTTTCAGTTCAGAGCAATCTCATTTCTTAATCCATCTCATTTCCTGCACAGTTGCGATAGTCTTGGGTATTGACGAAGAGAAAGAAACTCCCCAGCTTTTTACATCTGATCCTGCAGGATATTTCTTAGGCCACAAGGTATTCATTGTTAAGGAATTTCGTTGTTATCTATTAACTTCTCTTGTTTACCCGAATGGTGCAAGTTAACTGCATTTCTTTTCGATGATTGTGACAGCTGAAAATAAGACCTGTTATATTTGTCAATGTTCAACCAACTATAGAACTTTGTTGGTTCATAGGCTCAATTAATATTCTTGATAGAAACGTATCTGATCTAATTTTACGCTGAAACAGTTTTACATTAGAAAGACATGACTTCTCTTATGTCCTCTTCTCAGGCAGCAAGTGCTGGTTTCAAGGATAGGGAAGCTATCAACTTTCTTGAGAAGAAAATGAAAAACAATCCTTCACTGTCATTTGATGAAACCATTCAGGTGTGTGTTCTTATCTAAGCGCAAATTAACATATGCAACAGCTTGTCGGAACAAACAGAGACAGGAATGTTGTAATTTATCAATGCATCAACCACCTTCCTTTTTTCATTTTAAAGCAGCTCGAACTTATTTACATATTTTCTAATACTGTTAATGCTTATTAAGTCATGAAACAGGAGGGTGTTTACTGACAGCACGCATTGTACAGGTCACAAGTTTGTATAGGCATTATCATTATGAGAAGTGCACTAGTAATATTCTTAGCTGTTTTTCAGGGAAAAATTACTGCATAATTGCAGATATGAGAACAACTTTAGTAGTTATCCTCAAACATGTTGGCTGTAAAATTTTAGCAACATAGTACTTCTGAAATATAGTAATACTTAAGTTAAAAAATAGCTTAAAATACTAAAGCTGTATCTGAAGACACAACTAAGGAGTTCTGCTTTTGGAAACAACTAAGGAGTTCTGCTTTTGGAAACAACTAAGGAGTTCTACTTTATTCTTAAAATACGTAAGTTAAACAAGAGCTTGAATGACTTTGAATGGGCACTGACATGGGATCTAGTATTATGTGCATATTAATTTGTGAAAGCATCTAGGATTCGATATTAACCATATTTTCTCTTAGCTGTTAGCTCCACACGAAGCCAAATTGACCAGTTTTAATCTTGCAGTCACATTCCAGCTATCTTTTTTTTTCTTGAATCAGAGGGAGAGGGTGAAACTTGTTCTGATTTTCTTTGGCTTATCTTGTTTCCAGATGGCTATCGCTGCATTACAATACGCCTTGAAGGTGGACCTCAAAGCCAAGGAGATTGAGGTAGATATGCTTTTGTATTCCTGCATCAAAGTACTCTAAACAATGCAAGTAAAGCAAATAACCACTGTTCCAGGTGGGAGTCATCAGGAAAGATGATCCAGTCTTCAGAATGCTGACAGCATCTGAAATCGATGAGCACCTGAAAGCCATCAAACAGCACAAGCAGAGCTGAAGGACGAACAGAACAGTTGCTCACCCACTAGTAGTCTTCTGAATCTTTTTACAACTCGTGAAACCTTAACTGGTAGCCGATTACTGTACATCAGAGCCGTGTACTATGCCAAGTAGTGAAACGTCCCCTAGTTTTATTCCAGTAGACTGATGACGAGAACTCTAAACGTCTAGGAAGATACTACATCCTGCTTCTCCTGTGTCACCTGTGCCAGTGATAATTTCCCGACGAACTTGGTCGCGACGCTTCCGAGGAAGAGGTCCCCGTTGTACTCTGTCACTGAAGTGACGAAGTTGATCACCTTCCCTTCGGAGTCGTCAAGCAGCCTGATGATCTCGCCGTCTTCCGAAACCTGAGCCACCATCGCTCCCTTGGCCGTCGCCTTGCTCCACTCCAGGAGCGCCGGGAAGGAAGCCACAACCCTCCTAGTCAAGGTCCAGCGGTAGACCACGTCCAACCATGGCGACCGCACCTGCATCGTGAGCATTGAAAACGTCGGTCGCAGGACGATGAGAGTGATAGGTAACAAGTGGCAGGGAGGCTGACCGGGACAAGTGCAATCCAGAAGGAACCGTCTGATCCGAGACGAATATTGTCTGGGGCCCCGGGAAGGTTGTCGATGAACGTCTCGGCCTGGCCAGATTTCTCCCCTTTCAGCCACACCTTGGTGCATCTGAACCTGCGTCCCACAGTTGATTGGTTGGTTGCCCGGGGAGGGGAGGGGAGTGAAGTGAAGTGCCGGGGCCAGACAGAATGAATATTTTGTGCAGTTACCTGCTCGACTCGCAGACCACGACGAAGGCCTGGTCGCGTGGCAGCGCGACGCCGTTGGCGAAGCCGAGGCGGTCGAGCACGACGGACGTGTCGCCGGTGCGCGGGTCGTACTTGAGGAGGCGGCCGGTGGCGCGGGACTCGATGAAGTCGAGGATCCACCGGTCGTTGCCGAACCTGGCGCTGGCGTCGCTGAAGTAGACCGTGCCGTCGGCGGCCTCGACCACCGCGTCCGCGAACCTGATCACGGTGCCCTCCACCTCCCGGGCAAGAAGGTCCACTCCGCCGTCCCCAACACTCAACAGCCCCTGTTAGATTTGTCAAAACTAATACGTAAACAAGAAAAAGACGCTTACATGGACTCATGCCAGTTTACCTTGTCGGCGTCGCAGACGAGCATGGTGCCGTCGGCGGACGGCGTGATCCCGAGCAACCCCGTGCCGCCGACGAACCGCCAACGCTCCCACGACGACCCGTTACCCGGGAGCATCCTCTGAAGCCACCCGTCCCTCGTCGCCGTGTAGAGCGCCCCGCCGGCCGCCGCGTCCACGTGCACGTCTTCCGGCGCGTCTAGCAGCCCTTCGCCCAGCTTCTCCAGTCTCTGCGTGTTAAGCACGTACACATGCAAAGAAACGCCACACGTTAACCAAGTTGGTATTCATATTCGTACAATTTAATCCACATATAATGTTTCGTTCACCTGGAGGAGGTTGTTGGGAGGGTAATAATGCGACGCGGGCGCCGGCGGCGACGGGACCGGCTCGATGGGGCAGTTGAACGCGACGTGGGCCGCGAGCGCCGCCACCGCGGCCAGCACGGCGGCGGCGAGGAGACCAGCAGGAGTCATGGCCACCGATCGAACGACGACGATCAAAGCGCGCCCGCTGGATCAACCAAGACAAAATAATGGAGGCAGCTGGCCCAAGTTCGCCGTGCTTGAGGTTTCAGTTTCGCTGGCTTAAGCAAACGAAGGACTGCTGAGATATGTGTGGCCCTGTAGATAAGGTGCCGATCGTTGGCTGAATTACTGCTGAAGCCAGCAAAAGTGTTCCTTTCTGTTGTATCTGGCCTATGCTACGGCCGGAACGTGCCATTTGAGCTAGAATTTGTTCTGCGTCGCGTTCTTTTCTTTTTGCGATTTTAACATTATTCATTTCTATCTTTTACTTTTGAAACTTATCAAGTCGCGGGTCACACACACCCGTTGATTGCTCCGTAGGGCTGGTAAATTTTCTACAACCACATCCACCTCAAATAACGACAGGCCCCGGTGCCCGCCTGCACCTCAAACAACGACAGGTTGTTTTTGTTCTTAAAAAAGAATAATTCGCATCGATCAACATGACTTACGGTGAGCAGAGAAAGGTCAAGACTGGAGGACCGGAAATCATGTACACTCCCGTCTCAAAAAAGAAAAAAAAATTGGAAATCATGTACACTGCGCGCGCGTGGTTTAAGCCGATTTTGGCCCAAGGCATGAGGTTCACAGTACACCGAATTCCATCTGATGGTAGCGCGAATTTGGGGGCCTAGCTAGCTGCCACTTTTGGCCCAATCGCTGCAAAAAGGCCCATCAAGGCTGAAGATACTGCATCCTGCACCTGCTCGCGTGTCACCTGTGCCAGAGATTTTGCTCAAAAAACAAAACAAAAAAAACCCTGTGCCAGAGATTCTTCCAAAAAAAAAAAAAACTGTGCCAGAGATAACTTCCCGAAGAAGTTCGTCGCGAGGCTTCCGAGGAAGATGTCCCCGTTGTACTCCGTCACTGAAGTGATGAAGTTGATTTGATCATCGTCCCTTCGGAGTCGTCAAGCAGCCCGATTATCTCGCCGCCTTCCGAAACTTGTGCCAACATCGCTCCCTTCGCCGTGGCCTTGCTCCACTCAGGAGCACAGGAACAAAGCCACAACCCTCCTGGCCTCCTCGTCGAGGTCCAGCGGTAGACCAAGTCCGGCCATGGCTTCGGTGTGACAAAATCACACTGCTCGTCTGTTGGAGACGAGCTAGCAAGTTTGTCTGGCCTCTGTGGAGCAGCATCAACCCAGCAAGATATACAAAATTACAATATCCCATCTATTATCTTAGTATTTGAAGAGAAAAAGAAGCCTCCACGTTCGTTCTCAAAGCCAAGAAATTCCCACGTTAATCAGATAAAAAATAAAGGTGTCAACCGTTGGATTTTATGAAGATTGAACGGTCTACACTACGGGAAACCGGGCCTATGCCGAGTGCTAAGTGGTTTGCCGAGTGCTTTTACTCGGGCACTCGGCAAACAATCTAGTTGCCGAGTGCCAAGGCGCAGGCACTCGGCAAACAACTAGCACTCGGCATAGTTTCGTTTTGCCGAGCGCCAACAGAGAAGACACTCGGCAAAGCAAGGAAGGCTCTCGGCAAAGTTTTTGGCCCTCGGCAAACAGGGGCACGTGCCACGCACGAGCGCCAGGTGGGAAACGGTGCCGTCGCCGTCAATGTTTGCCGAGTGCCACGCGTCAGGCACTCGGCAAAACTTTGTAGTTTGCCGAGTGCCGCGAGGTGGCACTCGGCAAACTTATTTTTTTTTTAAACTTGTTTTTGTCTCTTTTTTTTTGACATCAATATACGTATGCATGTTACTCCATGTGCAAATTTGGTATTTTTCTCTATGCATTTGTTATATTTAAGTAAATTATTTCATTTAAAGTATTTTTTGAAGAAAATTCAAAATTGAACTCCAATTGATTCAAATAATGAAATATAGTGACTCAAAAAATGATATTCATATTTCAGAGTTCAATTTGAGGCCGTAAACATGAAATGAATGGAAAAATCGCGCATCTTGTACATGAAATATAAGGGCGAACATTGGTTGAAATAGTATTTTATTTTTATTTAATTCAAACAAAGTCTAAAAATTACGAGACTCGTCCTGGTATCATGAAATCATATGTGGAGGCCATGGTAAATCGTAGAAAAAGTTTCGCAAAGGTTGTCACGTATGTTGTTTAGAAACCGGAGCATCCTCGAGGAAGATCCATAGAGTTATGAAGTGGACTGTTAGATTTCGAATCAAAACGACGGTCGCAATATGATTTCACCATCAATCTTTTTTTACAGGTAAAAGATGATATGAAATGTATGATGACAAAATTTGGCTTTTTTTTGAATTTATTTCGAATTTTTATATTTTTTTTAAGCTCATGTTGAAAATGTTTGCCGATAGCCGGGCTCGTGGCTCTCGGCAAACAAAGTTTTGCCGAGTGTCTGTTGTTTGCCGAGTGCTTTCAGATCTAGCACTCGGCAAACTTTCTATTCTAGGACTTAGGCGCGCGGGCTGCGTTTTCCCTTTCTCCCTCTCTCCCTTATCTTCTTCCTCCCGCTCACCCGCGCGCCGCCGCCTCCTTCCCCGCGCGCCGCCGCCTCCCTCCCGCCTGCCCGGACGCCGCCGCCTCCCCGCGCCCCGGCCCGGACGCCGCCGCCACCCCGAGCTCGCCTCCTCCCCCAACGCCGCCGCCCCCTGCTCGAGCTCCCCCGCCCCCTTCCGCACCCCGAGGACCCGTACCTCCCCGAGCTCGCCGGAGCCCGCGTCGGCGGCGCCCTCGGCCCCGACGCCGCGACCCCGAGCTCGCCTCCTCCACCAACGCCGCCGCCCCCTGCTCGAGCTCCCCCGCCCCCTCCCGCACCTCGAGGATCCGCACCTTCTCGAGCTCGCCAGAGCCCGCGTCGGCGGCGCCCTCGGCCCCGACGCCGCCACCCCGACCCTGCCGAGCTCGCCTCCTCCACCAACGCCGCCGCCCCCCTGCTCGAGCTCCCCCGCCCCCTCCCGCACCCCGAGGACCCGCACCTCCCCGAGCTCGCCGGAGCCTGCGTCGGCGGCGCCCTCGGCCCCGACGCCGCCGCCGTGACCTGCTGCACCACCGCCGCCGTGTGCTGCTGCACCACCGCCCCCTCCGACGCCCTCCACCGGCCCCCAAGCTCCCTCACCGTCGACGTCCAGGAAAGGTAAGTTTCTTCTCTTTTCTTTTTTTTTTCTGGCTTTGATAAAAATGAAAATTGGAAATTGATTGGTTGTTTGTTTTTGTCAATAACGAAATATGAACAGGTTATAATTTGAATGCAAATTTCTTTGCAAATTTCCATTGATTTGTATGCAAATGTATGCAAATTTGAATGACCTTGTATGCAAATGTTAGATTAAATTGAATGCGAAAATTGTGCTAATGTTGAAGTCAAAAATTGATGAAATACTTCCGTTTATTTGTTCATGATGGATTCCATCAAGTGACCGTGCTATGGAATTAAATGGAAAATATGAGTAATGGTGGATGTTTTTTCATCAATTGGATGTGGTATCCGGCCATCGTGCCGTTGGTATCCGCAAGGTTCTCGATTTTCTTTTTTCCGGGTTTGTAAAGACTTAGCCTTGCTATTGAATCTAGATAGTACTACTGATGGTCGTGTTGTTGTTCTATCTGTTTGTGAAAAGGAAAAAAAAACGCTCATATAGTTGGCACCTCTTTTTTACTCACAAAAGAGCATAATCTGGTCGAACTTGATTGAAAAATAAGGCAACAAATTATGTTCCCTGCATCGCTTATTGACAGACGGATAGACCAGTGCTGTGCTAATATACATCCTTTAAGTCCTCATCTCTTATTCTGAGTGTATGTATGTTGATCTGCGCATCCTTGTTAAGTAAGTTTATGACCATGCCCATGTAGGCTTAACTTAGGTCAGCACCCTTCAAAATATCCAACTGAATCTGATGGAATCTTGTGTAACGGAATCCGCTACATAACGGAATCTCCTATCTAATTAAAGCCTGTGTCACTAGTATACAATCTTTATTCTTGATATCCAAATATATGCTCTGCATTTTTGGACAATATTCAGAGGTGGAGCCTGTGTTTGGATAACAAGTTCATCCCAATGTGCACTTTGTCATGTTTCTAGCTACTGATGATATTTCTATGATTCCGCAAATTTAACTGTAGAAAAATAAAATTGCATCCTACTTGGTTGCTGCTTGAGCATTTTAATTTCCCCATATAATGGAGAATAATAAGTTGTTCCCTCTTGCTGCTACCTGTCGTGCTCATTCTGGCTAACTATTTTGGCGCCTAAACTCACCCTCTTGTGCTTGTTGCCTGTCTCTGCTGCAGGATGCTCTCCTCGTTTTTTTATGTGCTGCTTTTCGCCGGCTTTGCGGCGTACGTTTTCAAGCACTCCAGCAACTGGCGGGACATGTCGCTGGGTCTTCTTGTCCTGATGCCCGTGATGGCATGGAACTTCTGGTTGATACCAAAGCTGAAGAGACTCGCTATTAAGGTCCATGCCACGAAGCAGTCACAGGGAAGTGACGATGATCTTAGTGCCAAACTACTGGCAGTGGCAGCAGAGAAATAAGGCAATGAGCAAGCGATTATGGGGGCACCGTTTAGTATGTTGCGGTGCCCTGGTAGTAGTTTTAGAAGGGTGGTGCTTGTACTAAACAAGTACTGTGGCATGTTGCCTTCTGTTGACAAGTTTTCCTTTTGGTTTGTGTGACGGGTTGATAAATCGTACAGTATGGGGTGTTAGCAAATGGATACTGTCTGAACCTGTCTTATCTTTAGTTGAAGCTAGTATATCTATTGCTTGTTGCATACTTGTATGATGTCCTGTTTATAATGGTCTCATTTTAAATAGCTCTCAGCTGGTGGCATTTTAAATACTGTGGCAAACAATGGAAGTTTGCCGAGTGCCTCAGGTATGGCACTCGGCAAACTTTTTTTGTTTGCCGAGTGCCCCATGGATGGCACTCGGCAAATTTTTTTTGTTTGCCGAGTGCCTGCCGTTAGGGCACTCGGCAAACGATCTTGACGGACGTTTCCCGCCGTCACGTTACTTTTTTTTGCCGAGAGCTTTCTTGACACTCGGCAAACTCTTTGCCGAGTGCCCGACAAAAAGCACTCGGCAAACTCGGCTTTGCCGAGAGCTGTTTGCCCGAGTGGTCTTTGCCGAGTGTTACGCTCGGCAAACTCTTTGCCGAGTGTATTACGGGGTTTGCCGAGTGTTTCGGGCACTCGGCAAATTAGGGGTTTCCCGTAGTGCTAGATTAATCAAAGAATTAAGCATAATGTCGGAATGAGGAAAAAAAATAAAACTGGAAGTCCATAGAAAGCACCACACGTTATTTTGGAAGTCCATAGATTATGGGGAAGGAGAGTTATGATTGTTTCTTGATCCCGAAAAAAGTTCCCTGTGGAACCGGCTCCCGTGCAGCACCGTTAAAAGCTCATGCCTCACTCGCAAAAAAAAAAAAAAAAAAGCTCATGCCTGGAAGAGAGAGTAGCTTAAGAGTCCAGGTAAAATATTGTTGATACGGCAATCAGTCTTTGGTAAATCCGTGCACCGGTAAGACACGAGAGCTATTGTGCGGAGAGACGTAATGTGTTTTGACGTTGAACTCTTGGGCATGCGATTCCATGATAGGTTCGGCTACATATAAATATAGAATTTCATACAGATACAATACACATCAGAACTTAGGAGTCTATCTTTACATCTGTATATTAGTTGATATACGTTGATCTGATTACAACTCTCGCACGGGCATGCAGCAGGTAAAGTGGCGAAGCAAAGATTGGTCGGCGACACCGTCGCAACATACGGCCAATAGGCAGAGGAAGTTAGCCATGAGGTTGGTCTATTCTTCCAAAGATGAAATCAAACTGCTTCGTGGGGAAGCGATCAAGATTATATTACGGAGCGAAGCGAGTTCGGATGAAGCATGAAGGTGACCCAATCAATCAACCAATCAAGGAAATACTGCAGGCAAACCTCCTGATTCCTATCTAATATATGAACCGCTCTTGCCACGTCCACTGAGATGCCCGGAGACTGGGGATGTCCAAGAGCAATCAAGAGAAAAGCACGCATGCAGCGCACAACTTCATGCTCATGATATTGGTCTTTTGATGGCTTAATTTGAATCTCTGGCCTGCTTATGGCTATTCTCACAGGCAAGAAGCCACATGCATGCTCTTTAATTAACTAGGCAAGAACACTCATGCACCACATGCACAAGTTCATTATTGTCCAGTGAGCGCTGGGGGCAAAGATGAGCGCTAGGATGCTATCATGTTACAAATCACGGAGGCTTGCATCTAGGTTTTCCATGCACTGCAGATCACGGCACTCAAGGTCAAGGAGGATGAATACCACGTTACCAAGTATACTGATTGATGGCGTTATCTGCAAGAAGCCTCACACCTTGGCAAGCACAAATAGAGGGCTGTTGTGACGAGAATACCAGAAAAAAAGGAAGATATATAGATGATGTGGAATTACTTCATAAGTTTATATTGTTGGAGGTGTGACGAGAACACCAGAAAAAGGAGTATGTTAATAGCCAATCCTCCACAAGGTTTTATGACAGCTTTTAGGCATGTACGTAATGGTGTAGTACGTGGTCGAGCCGCAATGCGAACAACTAGAGAGAGGAGGGGCAACCTAATGGTGCACGGTGAGACGGGCACCTGTTAGTAAGGTAGATCTATGATCGCTGATCCATGGTCTAGCTGATCTTGACATGAAAACTTCGCAATGGCATGAATATTCTTGGGCAAGCATAACTGGATACATGCAAAGGTAAGTGTTGTTAAGAAGAACATGTGCAACAAACTATGCAATCTTTGTTTCGAATAAAGGGAGGGAATAATTCAATTATTGATTATTGTATTATTTAATCTGGACTTTACTCGAAGGTAATTTAAAATGCAGGCTTCAGCTCTTAAGAGAAAGTATCAAAATTCCTGACGTGAGCTACTGTCACTGACCCATGGGCCTGCCCCCACGAGCCAGCGGCCACAACATGTGAAATTACGTCAGGGGATCCGTGTCCCAAAATGTGGAGGTTCTCAAAGCCTCAAAGGACTTGAAGTAATAATATATATTAATCGAGAAGGAAAGAAAGAAATGATTAATTATCAAAGAAGGGAGAACGATTCATTTAAAAATAAAAAGTTCAATATGTGTCGTACTTTCTCAACATATCCATGACTTGAAGTAAAAAAAAACTGAAGCAACTTTTTTTGAAATGAAATTTTTTGACATGCCCACTATGTAATACTATAAATTTATTGTATCAAATAGCTAAGTTAATCGAGCTAGCCGCGCAATTTGCGCGGGCCCTCTTGCTAGTTTATTCCTATTTGAAAAAAGCAATCATGATGGCAATATTTAATTTTTTTATGAATAATTGTAGAGATCTTTTACGGTGTTTGCGAAGTATCTAGAGGTACCAAGAGGTATCTCATCGTGAACCGTTGATTGAGACATATAAATATAGAATTTCATACAGATACAATACACATCAGAACTTAGGAGTCTATCTTTACATCTGTATATTAGTTGATATACGTTGATCTGATTACAACTCTCGCACGGGCATGCAGCAGGTACAATGGCGAAGCAAAGATTGGTCGGCGACACCGTCGCAACATACGGCCAATAGGCAGAGGAAGTTAGCCATGAGGTTGGTCTATTCTTCCAAAGATGAAATCAAACTGCTTCGTGGGGAAGCGATCAAGATTATATTACGGAGCGAAGCGAGTTCGGATGAAGCATGAAGGTGACCCAATCAATCAACCAATCAAGGAAATACTGCAGGCAAACCTCCTGATTCCTATCTAATATATGAACCGCTCTTGCCACGTCCACTGAGATGCCCGGAGACTGGGGATGTCCAAGAGCAATCAAGAGAAAAGCACGCATGCAGCGCACAACTTCATGCTCATGATATTGGTCTTTTGATGGCTTAATTTGGATCTCTGGCCTGCTTATGGCTATTCTCACAGGCAAGAAGCCACATGCATGCTCTTTAATTAACTAGGCAAGAACACTCATGCACCACATGCACAAGTTCATTATTGTCCAGTGAGCGCTGGGGGCAAAGATGAGCGCTAGGATGCTATCATGTTACAAATCACGGAGGCTTGCATCTAGGTTTTCCATGCACTGCAGATCACGGCACTCAAGGTCAAGGAGGATGAATACCACGTTACCAAGTATACTGATTGATGGCGTTATCTGCAAGAAGCCTCACACCTTGGCAAGCACAAATAGAGGGCTGTTGTGACGAGAATACCAGAAAAAAAGGAAGATATATAGATGATGTGGAATTACTTCATAAGTTTATATTGTTGGAGGTGTGACGAGAACACCAGAAAAAGGAGTATGTTAATAGCCAATCCTCCACAAGGTTTTATGACAGCTTTTAGGCATGTACGTAATGGTGTAGTACGTGGTCGAGCCGCAATGCGAACAACTAGAGAGAGGAGGGGCAACCTAATGGTGCACGGTGAGACGGGCACCTGTTAGTAAGGTAGATCTATGATCGCTGATCCATGGTCTAGCTGATCTTGACATGAAAACTTCGCAATGGCATGAATATTCTTGGGCAAGCATAACTGGATACATGCAAAGGTAAGTGTTGTTAAGAAGAACATGTGCAACAAACTATGCAATCTTTGTTTCGAATAAAGGGAGGGAATAATTCAATTATTGATTATTGTATTATTTAATTTGGACTTTACTCGAAGGTAATTTAAAATGCAGGCTTCAGCTCTTAAGAGAAAGTATCAAAATTCCTGACGTGAGCTACTGTCACTGACCCATGGGCCTGCCCCCACGAGCCAGCGGCCACAGCATGTGAAATTACGTCAGGGGATCCGTGTCCCAAAATGTGGAGGTTCTCAAAGCCTCAAAGGACTTGAAGTAATAATATATATTAATCGAGAAGGAAAGAAAGAAATGATTAATTATCAAAGAAGGGAGAACGATTCATTTAAAAATAAAAAGTTCAATATGTGTCGTACTTTCTCAACATATCCATGACATGAAGTAAAAAAAAACTGAAGCAACTTTTTTTGAAATGAAATTTTTTGACATGCCCACTATGTAATACTATAAATTTATTGTATCAAATAGCTAAGTTAATCGAGCTAGCCACGCAATTTGCGCGGGCCCTCTTGCTAGTTTATTCCTATTTGAAAAAAGCAATCATGATGGCAATATTTAATTTTTTTATGAATAATTGTAGAGATCTTTTACGGTGTTTGCGAAGTATCTAGAGGTACAAGGAGGTATCTCATCGTGAACCGTTGATTGAGAGAGGGGTAAGGTACAGAATAAAAATTAACATTTTATGGCAAGTGAGTAATGACATGGTAACTAAGAGCCATTTGTTAATTTCACAATGAGATCTGCCTCTCATCTCACGTCCTTTCTTTCTTCTGTTCACGTGTTTGATGCCATCCTTTTAAATTCCTTGCATCAAAATAATCCGAGTGCCATGCGAGAGGATTGGACTCTCATTGCGCGATTTTATTTTATTGAGCAGGCATCATATATAATGCGTGAAAGCCTATGAATGATATGTCAACTATGAAGGCATGGTTGACAACTAAACTCCGTGAAAATGCAATTATTTACTCAATTTGTTTCTTCATTACTCGGTCTTATTTCTTTCGTTGCCTCAAATCAATTGACTGGGATCTTGAGGGACATATAGTTTTGATTGAATTTGAATCATGATGCATGCTAAGGTCAAGTTTCATTTGACGTGCAATTAGTGGTTGGCAAACGATTGTTCTTCTCCTATTTACATGATTTCCTATTCGCTTACATAATTTCACCATTCCTCATGCAACAAAATAAATGAAACTTTACAATACTATAAGTGATTCGCAAGTGCAGAAGGTTCATCTACAATAGTATTTGTTAATCTTGGAACATGGTAGGCAGCCTACATGAGTACAATATTTGAAAAACATGTAAACTGCTGGAAATCAAGTAAATATAGATGTGTTCTCGCTTCAATTTTATTTTATGTTTTTGAAAACTTTGTTTCAAAAATATAGATGTGTTCTTTGGGCTCCCGTGAAGGAAAAAATCACAACATAGTAAATCTTACCAAAACAATGCAAATAGGCAAAATAGGAAAGAGATGTCAATGACATAATTGCACTACCTCACCAGTCATCACGCGCACGTGTAGATGTGTTTTTGATAACTGAGTAAATCTTAACAAATCAGTGTAAATAGGAAAGAGGTAGTCACGTATACTCCTTGACAAGTTTTCCTCTAGCCTTCCAAATTAGTCATGGATAAAATTATCTTTTTACCCTCCATACTTGAATACCTCTATCAATACTTTTGTACCTTTTGGTTGGTACCTTTCATTGTGGAGCATCGGATTTAAGGCAATAGACGGCCCACGTTAATCGCAAACACTAGAAGAGATCTCATAATTGTAGCATGTTTCAATAGAATAATTGTACTTGTCAACAAGTGGCATTCACACTAATGGAGTGACAAATTCACACCTGCTGCATTGCAAACTCAAATTGTCACTCATGGTTAGTTGGAACAGCACAACAAGATCTATATATGAACCCATGGACAAGAGATTGGCAACTACTCAAAATGGAACATCGACAACATCTATCCCATTACAAGTTATTTTGGTTTGAGATGTTGGAGCAAACCAAATCGAGTGAAATTGAGACACTGGAGCTTGTAATCATTAGGTGGTTCGAAAAGGCCATCGTAGCATGGTTTAGAGAGAAACTGCCACTTGTAACTCTGACTCGATTCCATGTCGTGCCGTTTCATTTCTCCGGCTTAATTTTGTACGACGCCTCAGAACTAGTAGTAGAACCACAGTTTTCCAAATGTAATCTTAGCGTTGTTGTTTGATGTTTTCCTTACTCTCTGTTCTGCCATCTAAAACTCTTTATGCCATCTATAAAGTTAAGGTAGGCCAATTGGCCTACAGTAGTGTCAAAAATAAACACAGCAACATGGATATGCAGCACTAGTAGTTGATGCTTGCTAGGAGTATACACTGGTCAATGAATCTGATTGTTGGGATGTAACAAACTTTGCATTTGTGTGCCCTACCACCCATCATGGGTATTTTGGCAGTCATGACAGATGTGCTAATGTTGTAGTGTGTCATTTATCTATCAGATGAGACTTGCAAGTTCTAACCCTGTGGATATGCTTTTCGAGAACAATGGTTAATTACTATGATTCGTCTGAATTTGAGCTTAAAATGTGTGACTCTTGTATACGTTTGGTTGCAAGGACAATGTGCAAGCTTTCACTATTTTCTACAATCACTACTTGAATTTGTTACACATTTTTATTTGGTATGTACTATCTCTGATAAGGCAATTAGTGGCTCTTTACAGAGCTTAGTTCGTCAGGCTTTCCAAGCCCAGTATGTCGATCACTCTTTGGTATTCTCTTTGAACTGATTGACAGTTTTGCAAATATTATCGCTGTTCTTAGATGAATTGGGTTGTCATGTTTGCTCTCGTTTGTGGATGCAGGCCATTGGGGAGCCATCGGTGTAGCTGCTCATTAGCTGCATCACTAGTTCAGTGCCTACGGCAAACACAATGCAAAGGAATACAACCACAGGCGGAAAGAACACATAAATGACACCAGACGCCTGCGAACGGATGGCAAACGTCATCGGATCACGATTCTTATGCAAACTAACAGATGCATGGCGAATTCTGCATGCAAATCAATCAAATCTCTTTCTCTGTTGCTGGCATAAAGGAAGGAAAATCGCCTCGCTCCACGCCTATTCCATTTCGCATCGGTCGAAACCTTCCCCAAAGCATGAATTGGACAGTGCTCAATGTCCTGCGGAGTCCGCCTCGATCACGTGATCCGTTGCTCCGCGTTTCCACGTTTCCTCCGTCGTACCATGTCCCGCGGAGTCCGCCTCGGTCGCGTGTATGCCTGTATGAACAGCGGCTTCGCCACTGATAAGACCTGTAATTTTTCAGACGAATGAAAACAAGATGCCACCGTCAAACTCTGTTTGCCAGTGTGAGGCAGCAAAAGCACCATACGAAAACATTGATCGGTTCATTACCTTAAGAGAAATGGGAGATCTCGCGAGCCATGGCGAGAGCAAAGCTCGCAAGCGCATCGGGGTTGCGCCGGATCCAATCTTTAAAGAGCATGCCATCCACAAAGAGAATCGACAGTTGTGTTGGGTGCGTCCCCATCCAAAGCTCGGCGTAGAGGCCGGGTCGGGGTCAGCGGCGAGTCGAGCCACAAGGGAGGCACTCCCTCGGCGACCCCATGCGTTGTGCTGAAACGCGCAGCGCATCTGCAGCAGCCGTTGAGGTGCCTGCGACGGCGGTGCCTCCACTCGACGGTGAGACGATGAAGCCACCGGCACATCTTGCGACGCGTGGAGGGCCGGCGCTATGGCTGATGCTCGAGAGGTCACTGCTCGAGGACATGGGCACACTCGTTGATCATGACTTGAGCGGATTTGTTGGCCTCCAACATCTCACAACCAATAACTTGTATAGTTCCGATCATGAATGGCATGGTGGCCGGAGACTTGTCCCTAATTTAGCTCTGCTGCCTTCAAATGCGTATGTATAAACTACTGAGTTTCTCCCCGATGGGCACACTATGTACTTATGTAGCTGCTCTGCTTCGGGTATATATGTGGGTTGGAACGAGCATGCATGACTGCTTCAAGCAGTGCATGCAGAAATCTCCGGCGTTCAGCAACTTCTGCCCATCTTCATGTAAAATGTGTGATTCCAAATAGAGGCATTGTACACTCTCGACATTTTTACGTGACTCGTCTACATCTGTTGTTCATCGTTCACAGAGGCGGAGCCAGAAATTGATCATGAGAGGGCCAAATAACAAAATTTGACTCATTAAGGGTGAGGTCAAATTTGTTTTTTTTTCTAATTTATATGCCATTTTAAGGGCACAAAGCATACATGGACCCCCCCCCCCCCCCCCCTCCCTTCTTTTGAAGTAGCAGGAAGTAGCAAAAGAATCATTTACTACGGGAGAAGTTAAAAATGAAACGCTACGGGACAAGCTCTAGAACGTGTAGAATGGTGATGGATACTAATAGAGAGAGCAAAGCCACATCAAACGTACTATCCAGTTAACATTCAGATGTTTGGTCCGGTGCTGTTGGGAAAGGGGTGAGGGGGGCCATGCCCCCCTACCTCACACAAAGTCTATTGAATATATATCAGCTGAGAATGCATTGGTTTTAGTTATTTACATATTTGGCCATATGTTTGGCTGCTAGGTTAGCTTGGGACTAGTTGATTCCTATCATTTTTGTTTTTCCTCCTTTGTGCAGCCTAAGCCCTGAGCTGCTTCTGGACTATTGCTTCCTTCTTAATGAAACATCATAGCACTTGTCTTTTCTGTCAAAAATAATTATTTATATATGAATTAGGAAGGCTGTTCCTCCAACTCTTTCATTGATGCACTCCTGTTTGCACGCCAAACCAGGATTCACCTAAATCATTCTTTGCTATGACTTTTTGAAAAGAAAAAAAAAACTATAGTTGCGTAGCAGAATGGAAACCTCAACCATGATGCTTAAGAGAATGGTTAGGTGAGCCCCTGGTCTACTCACGGTGTCTTCAGCGGATCATAATGGTTCTATTACAAGTACAACGATGTCCATATTTGAATGATGTTCTGTTATCGTCTTAACTCATGTGAATTAATATTTTGTCATAGACGATAACGATGCCCATATTTTGTCATCTTTGTCATCTGATAAGTGAAGTTTCAAAAACCATTTGAACCGTGGCTACCGGACTGGACCGATTTTGTTGGTTCTCGTGAAAACCGGTCAGTAAACTAAGCAAAAGTCCAAAAACGAAATTTGAAAGAAAATGGTCGGGTTTATCGGTTGTTTCTCCAGTTTTGAAATTTTCAAACTTTCAAATTCGTTCAAATGTCAAATACTTAAAGCGCCCTATCGTTGAAGTTTTTTTTTTTGAGGGGGGGGGGGGGGTGGTGGTGTCGGGTACCTAAAACCAGGTACCCGCGATTACCCACATAATCCCGCAATCACGCCCAAATGACTGAGGACTGGGCCGGAGGCCGTAGTTGTCCCAAAGACACCAAGGTCAAAGCCCAGCCCACGATGCGCGACACGGACCGCAGCCAAAAGGCCGCATGGGCAAAGGAAGGCCCGACTCCTCGACCCACCTCCCGACCCCCGGTGGTCGGAGGAAAACTCTGCCTCGGCCGACCCCGGGCGCCCGACCCCAGCCTTCCGACCCTAGGGGTCGGACTATCGAAGTCGGAGGTTGGCCGGTGGAGCGTCTTAAATGGCCGCAAGTGGACGTCCTTCGGCACTATCCGAAGACGTGAACCGCAAGCCCCGCACGTCTCGCATGGATGGTTGACAGCGGTCAAACCGCCTCGCCGCACGGTAACAGTGCGGGCCATAAATAAACAGGGTCGCACAGTGCTCAAACAGGACCCGGACATCCCCGCCGCAGTTGAGCTGTAGCAGCCGTCGCCGCCCACGCCCGGAGGAGACGGCGTCGAGGACGAAAGCGCCCTTCCCTGCAAGGCCCCCCACCTACATCGAGCTAGTTTTACCAATTCCTTTTATTTCTTTTTCTTCTTTCCTCCATCCTTGTACAGTCGACTTTCCCTTGACAGATAAAAGAGAAAGCTTGACTCGCGGCTGGGTGACCGCATCCTTATTTTCTCATTTCGTACACACTCGCTTCGGCCTTGCGAGGCACGCAAGGACGAACTACACACACACTTAGAGACTTGGGAGCTTCTCCCTCTCTCGCAAGAGCTTGTAACCCCTACCACGAGCAACACGAACCGAACCAACTCACTGGACGTAGAGCTTCGATCGCCCGAATCAGTATAATCACTTGTGTCATCCTCACTTCCCTCAATCAACCGTAGCGCGTAGTCTAAATTCACTCGTCTGCCAGATTTCTCAACGCCGACAGTTGGCGCGCCAGGTAGGGGACCTCTGCGCGTTACGGTTGCGATTCTCGCCGCCTTCGACGGCGGCTGCATCGTCGACGAACGGCGTTCGCGGGCCACGCCGCAGGACGGCTCGCGACGTCGCCAACTCAGGCGAGAGTGGGCTCTTGCCCGCCCCGCTCTTCCCTCCGCACCAGGTTATCCGCTTCGGAAGTTTGGAGTTCGAGGCTTCCTCTTCTATCTTAATGCAAAGGCAGAGCACCTGCCATTTTTTCCGTCAAAAAAAATTCCAAGTTCCTTCCCCTGATCTTTTATTGACTCGTCACATAAAGTTCCAAGTTCAACTTCCTCGTGTCTAGCAAACTAATAGATTGTTTTATTACTTCCTCCCTTATTAGGTTCACGGTACTACGCCTTTTGGGTTTGTCACGACAGTACCACACAAACTTAGGGCAGGTATAATGGAGCTGTCTATGAGACCGTCTCATACATACCACGTAATTTTTAGACTGCTTATCAGACAACAGATACAATGAGTGATTGTTTTAGTTGTCTAGTAGAAATAACATCTTCCCTTAATTTATGGATGAGAAAAGGAATGTTTTTAAGTTGTATGACAACTATAAGTCGTACAATGGTATGTAAGTCGTCTTATACTCCTAAATTTTAGCGCTTGAGGTGGTTGCCTCGCAAAACAACCGTCTCTTTCTTTTTCCTCCCTCTCTCTCTTCCACCTCATCAAAAATCCTACGTAGTGTTGCATAAGACGGCCTGTAAAACTGCCTACGTGTAGCGTTGTCCCTGCCCTTATACGTGGCCACCAATGGAAATGCGGATGGAAGAGTGGAATGTTCCCGGGTTTTATCCCGCTACAAGCTGATGGCGAGGACAGAAAATCTCTAGTAAGAAACTGCATCCTGCTCCTGTGTCACCCGTGCCAGAGATAACTTCCCGACGAAGTTGGTCGCGAGGCTTCCGAGGAAGAGGTCCCCGTTGTACTCTGTCACTGAAGTGACGAAGTTGATCACCTTCCCTTCGGAGTCGTCGAGCAGCCGGACGATCTCGCCGTCCTCCGTAACCTCGGCCACCATCGCCCCCTTCGCCGTCGCCTTGCTCCACTCGAGGAGCGCCGGGAACGATGCCACAACTCGCCTCGTCACGGACCAGTGGTAGACCAAGTCCAGCCATGGCGACCGCACCTGCATGCAATTTGAACGCTGGAAGCCGTGAGGAGGATGGATACGGGTGATCTGCACTGGACGAGCCAGTGGAAGAAGGCAGGCAGACTGACCGGGAGAACTGCAATCCAGAAGGAACCGTCTGATCCGAGACGAATGTTGTCTGGACCGCCAGGAAGGTTATCGATGAACGTCTCGGCCTGGCCAGATTTCTCACCTTTGAGCCACACCTTGGTGCATCTGAACCTGCAATTCCACACTTGGTTAATTGGTTACTCCGTTACTACCGGGAGGAGTGAAGTGCCGGTGCCAGCCAGAGTGAACGTTGTTGTGCAGCTACCTGCTCGACTCGCAGACCACGACGAAGGTCTCGTCCCGTGACAGCGCGACGCCGTTGGCGAAGCCGAGGCCGTCGAGCACAACTGACGTGTCGCCGGTGCGCGGGTCGTACTTGAGGAGGCGGCCAGTGGCGCTCGACTCGAGGAAGTCGAGGATCCACCGGTCGAAGCCGAACCTGGTGCTGGCGTCGCTGAAGCAGACGGTACCGTCGGAGGCCTCGATCGCCGCGTCCGCGAACCTGATCGCGGTGCCATCCACCTCCGAGGCAAGGAGGGTCACTTCTCCGTCCTCACCAACTCTCAACAGTCCCTGGCGAATCAAAATATTCTGGTCTCGTAAAAAAAGAAGAGTCGATCGATCGTACGAGCAGGAAAAAGGCTCCACGTAGTACGGTAACAGTGGCGAAGTTCCATGCTCTCAGTTTACCTTGTCGGCGTCGCAGACGAGCATGGTGCCGTCGGCGGACGGCGTGATCCCGAGCAACCCCGTGCCGCCGACGAAACGCCACCGCTCCCACGACGACTCGTTGCCCGGGAGCATCCTCTGAAGCCACCCGTCCCTCGTCGCCGTATAGAGCGCCCCGCCCGCCGCCGCGTCCACGTGCACGTCCTCCGGCGCGTCCAGCACCCCTTCGCCCAGCTTCTCCAGCCTCTGCGCGCAACCAGCCAGTTCCCGCACGTACACAAATGCGAACAAAACGCAACCCATGTCAGGCACGTTGGTAACTTGGTATATATCTGGATTGGATAGACGAGAATAGTTTAATCCACAAATCTTTTAATTAATTCGTTCACCTGGAGGAGGTTGTTGGGAGGGTAATGTGACGCGGGCGCCGGCGGCAACGGGACCGGCTCGATGGGGCAGTTGAACGCGACGTGGGCCGCGAGCGCCGCCACCGCGGCGAGCACGGCGGCGGCGAGGAGACCAGCAGCAGGCGCCATGACCACACCGATCGACGACGAAGCGCGCCGGCGCGCTTAGATATTTTGCAAGTGGATGAGTGAGGAGTGAGTGACACTGGCCGGCCGGGGAAGAATCCTGTTGGGACCAAAAGACCGGCAAATAATGGAGGCGGCTGGCCCAAGTTCTCGCCGTGCTTGAGGTTTCAGTTTCGCCGGCTGGCTTCGTACGCAACGAAAGGACTGGTCCAAGTACGTGCGTGACTGCGTGAGATAAGGTGCCGAGCGGCGATCGTTGGCCGAACATGTGTCTACTGACTGAAGCCAGCAATTGTGCTCCTATGATCCTATCTGTTCTAGCGTGCGTAGCAGTCCCGCTAGAGTCTAGAGTGAGCTAGCATATTTGTTCCGCGCCACGTTTTTTTATTTTAACTTGATTCATTTTCTTTTTCTTTTTTCTTTTTTTACTTTTCAAACTCATGAAGTCGCGGGTCACACACGTATCCATCGATTGGTCCGTAGGGCTGGTAAATTTTCTACAACCACCTCCGCCTCAAAAAATCGACAGGCCCCATTGCAAGGACACCGTGAATTTCCCTGTCATTTTTGTTCTAGAGATCAACATGACTTGCACGGTGGGCAGGGAAAGGACAAGACAGGTACAGGACGACCACATTGTTGTGGACCTGAGATCTCGCAGTGTGTTCGTTCAGTCACACCTCGTGCCGCCGGAACCCTGGTGCACACACACTGACGCAAGCTGTGCCATACTTGCGTGGGCCGCCCGAAGCAGCAATGTTGTGAACAGGCTTTGGGCTGCAATGTAGGTACCTCGAGTCCAATGGCATGTCCAACAAGCCTAGCCCAACAACAGTTAGCGAGCCCAATAGCTACCTTTGTTTTTTGGGCCGCCCGCAGCTTTGACAGTTTGACACCGTCGCGCCGCGCCCGCTGCCTGCTCCTCTCGGCTGGCGCGGGAGCTGGGAACGCGCACCTAATCTCGACTGCATCCCGGCGTGGTCGCTGGTCGGCGAACCGCGCGTCATCCGCCACCACCCGGCTGCCGCCCGCGCCGAGAGACACGGGCGCGGCGGCCGCGTGAGCACGTCCGGTTACAGCCAGCGTACGCGGGCGCGATGCGTGGCGTGCCTGCGGAAAAGCAATTTTAAAACACAGCGCCGGCCATGTTGTTTGTGTTCGTTCGTTCCGGCCGCCTCCCGACCCGTCCCCATCCACACGCACGTTGCCCGCGCTTAATTTCACCACTTTCGCGGACGGTGACGGCAGCCGCTTGTCGTTATGGAGTAGCGAAGGAGCAGTACGTGTTGCACGGTGCGAAAACGTGAAGATCATTGGCAGCCGCCGGAACTCGCAAAGTCAATGCGATGCGGTGTGAACGAAGCAGCAGGGCGTGCCGACCTCTTCCTTGCACGAAACCGTTGGCGTGTTCCTGGGCCGATTTGCGAACAGGATGAAAACGGGAAGCCTCCCTTTTTTCCTCTTCGTTTCTTTATTTACCCTGTTCGCCTGACTGCTTTGCAGCAGCTGTTTTGCAGCATCTACAGTGTTTCAGTTAATTCTTCTGCAGTCGCTACAGTGTTCGCAGTTATTTTTCTACAGCTGCAGCCTGCCAAACAAAGAAATTATTAAGCGCAATTATTTTCCTTACATAAATGCATTTCATGTTCCACGAGAGAACCGCTAAACGGGCTGGAAATTGTCCGATCTACTTGTGGCGCACGTATATATTAACAAGACTCTAATTTTGATTGACGCCAAACTGCCGAAACTTAATTAACAAGACTCTACTAATTCGTCTAAAATACGGTGCCGTAGTAGCATGACGAAACTTGCATCAGTACCGTCGATTAAACAAGTGTATAATTGTCATCAGATAAACAAAACAAATGCCGTGAATTGCTGGATGGAACAAGCAAAGCAAAGCAAAGCCCGGGGCAAGAAACGGCTCGCGCGCAGGCAGGCAGGCAGGCAGGCAGATACCGCACGCGCCAAGCAAAGCACGGAACGAAGCGACCTGGGGCCGCCGCCCACTTGGCGACAGCTGGCCACCCGACCCGCATCGTATGCTCCCGAGCCGACGTGGCGGGCGTCGCGGGGCCCGGCTCCATCATTCACGCCCCGCGTGAGCCGCGCCGGAGGCCCCCGGCCCCGATAAAAGCCAGCGCCGCGTCGCTGATCACGCGCGCGCGAAGAGAGAGAGAGAGAAGGGGAAGGAGGAATCGGTTGATGGAAACAAGCGGAGGCGGCGCCCACGGCCACCACCACCACCGGTTGTAGCAGCAGCTGCCGCCGAGCCGCCTGTGTCCGTGAGCTGGAGGAGATGGAGAGGGAGGCGGTTGTGATAGAAGAGGAGGAGGAGGTGGCGTGCGAGTGCTGCGGGTTCACGGAGGAGTGCACGGCGCCGTACATCGCGGGGGTGCGCGCGCGGTACGGCGGGCGGTGGATCTGCGGCCTGTGCGGGGACGCCGTCGGCGAGGAGCTCGGCCGCGCGTCGCCGCCCATCTCCCCAGCCGAGGCGCTCGACCGCCACGCCTGCGTCTGCCGCCGCGGCTCCGCGCCGCCGTCCCCCGCCGGGACCGGCGCCGACGACCTCATCGAGGCCCTGCGCCTGCTCCTGCGCCGCAGGCTCGGCTCGCCGCCGCCGCCGCCCAGGAGGGTCCGCTCCACGCCGAGCAGCCCGAGGCGGGACGCCGTCGCCGGCATCGCCTCCGTCGCGGCCGTGGCCGCCGGCGCAGGCAGCTCGCTCGAGCGGACGGAGAGCTGCTTCGCCGCGCTCGTCGAGTGAAGAAGAAAAAACAGAGAAATGGTAGTAATCCCTTCTGCTACCAGTTCCATTTCCTTGTTCGAGATCTTTGCAATGCACTGTAAATTTTCCACCATGCTTTTACGTTTCTTGTCAAATTTCTAGCTACTTCTTGCTAGGATGTAGCAGCAATAAAAACATGTGTACATACTTATCTGGTTAGTCGAGCGAAAAAGAAAATTATATGAGAAATGGAAGAATTCCGTGTTTTTCTCAGCTATGGATCGGTGTATATATTGTTTTGCGAAGTGATAAATTGTCTCTGTTTTCTGCTTGACCACTGCAGTGTGCAAACACTTGTGTTTTCTTTCTGGGTCCTTTTGCGGTGCGATGATCTCTGGATTTTTATGAGAAATGCTGCTGTTGAAGTTGATGGTCATCTGGGGTTCCGGATGCTTGCATTATACTATTACTGTGCCGACGCAGTTCATCCTCTGAGTAAAGCATGATCTTCTCCCTTTGTGTTGTGTATCTCAGCTTAGAGTTTACTATGCGTAAAGCGGTCATTTGCATTTTGATTTATCGAGTTTTCACGCCAGATATAGCCATTAGATTTGATGATCATATTCCTTGCATTTTCGTTGTTGCATCGATGCCGTTCTTTGGCAGGGAGAAAAGGGACTTCCTTCCTATCCCCACATATCAGTTTCGGAACAAGGATCATTTCAAAAAAAAAAAAAAGTTTTGGAACAAGGATAATCTCATGATAAAATATAAAAAGTTGACGCTGTAAAAAAAAAAGAGAGGATAAATCCTATCTGTACATGAGTGTGCATACGAACCTCAACCGGTCATGGACGCTAAACGAATCAACACGAGGCCAATTCGGCAGAGCACAGCGACATACCAGTAGTATTTGCACGCGCATGGTACACGAGCGCGTCCACCTACAGCTCCCTGACGTTGATTGCTCAATCGGTGTTGTTCGTACACCGTGTCGAGCTGCCTTGAGCCAAGTCCCCAACCTCGCAATTATCAATCCGTGTCGCAGTACTCAATCTTGATCGTTCCGTCTCTTAATTCACACCAAACTACTAACTGGTCACTATTAGCGGAGCTGACGTAGCCACAGACACTGTCCCATTCCATGCTAATCCATCCAAGCAACAGGTCGACGTGTGGATGATTGGCATTTAGTTACGACCACGACTTGACCCAAGGATCAACAAACCCGGTTGTTGTTTTAAGCTTTGTGCAACTCTTGACGTGGCGTTTAGTATACCAGAAGCACCGTGGTTTTCTATTCTGGTGATTGTTTGAGGTATGACGATAGTCTTTTCCTCTGATCTTATCACTGGGGTGATAGTGGTGGAAATACTAAAAGAGAGAAGATGACCGGTTCGACGATGGTTCCACATCAGCATGGCCCGGTGATGATGTGGACTCAGAATCCGTATCATGCCGTAAAAGAGTGGAATAATCCTGGGTGGCGAACATTTCTCTTTTTACCGAATCCATGATATCAACATTATAATCGTAGTGAAGGCTCGAAAAAGTTTTGGTTTTTACTCGTGCGACGAATGTATGGAGCTAGCCAGTAGTTCAAGTAACGGAGCTAGCATGCGCGGTTTCTTGCTGATGAAATTTCTAAGCATGTCATCAAGAAGTTTAGTAGTACTTAGAAAATCGTAAGAGATATATACTGTTCGAGGCAGCAAGGGACAAGTAGACAACTGCCACTGTTGCCCGCGCAAAATATACCAGTGTCTACTGCACGACTACGTGTCGACTGTCGACAAGCTATTACCGCTTCATGTATCCACAACAGCCGGCATACGTTACGTCAGGTCACTCTCATCGCCCCACGATTTCCATTTTTTCCGCGGATCCAGCCATCGCCATTGGCAAACGCCTGTTCCCTACTCCTGCTTAGCCGGAGGCCCAGGCAGACCGACTCCCGTGTCATTAGCCACCACTCGCCCCTCTCTAGAATTAGCAGTAGCCTCTTTTCAGACAGACAATTGATCATGCTGCTGGTACTGTACCGATCATACTGATATGAAGTATGGACCAATCCCCCCATCGGTTGAGTAGGTTTAATTGGCAGGCTTTGCGGAACAAAATGTTTATCACAGACGAGATCAAGGCGAGTAATTTACTACATACTTAGCGGATATAGAGGTCCCAAAACAGAGGTACGGGCGCATTTCAATGATGTTGGAAGCTTGGCATGCACAAACTCAGCGGTGGGTGCAACCGTTGCAGCAACCAGGGCTCCAGATCGAGCTGATCCAACTGTGTGCTCACCTCACCCGTGACCATGCCAATGATTGGCGTGCTCCCGTAGAGGCTTCGCGATCTCTCGACACGACGCCGCGCGCGCCATGCATGGCAGGCAGCAGCAGCCACAGAGAAAGCCTTGAACCCTGAAGCGATGGATCGAGCCACCCACAGTTCCACACATGGCAAGCGGAGCAGAGATCGATCGATTGCAGGGACAGGACGAGACAAACGCTTGTGCAAATTTTGATGCCTTCGTCAACATGCGATGGGGCCTGGGACTGGGAGTCTGGGAGAGAAAGGAGTCGTCGGAAACTTGTGCTAGTGCTGCCAATAATTGAGGCCGAGATGGGCGGGCATCAGTCACGCTCGCTCGAGCACGCGGGCGATACGGATGAGACGGAATCGGAGCTGCCTGCCTCGGAAATGGAGCATCGTGACGACCATCACCGTGGCTCGTGTCGTGAAAGAGAAAAGGGCAATAGCAAAGGCCTCTTTTTATGATGAAAGGTGGCGTGCTGCATTTTCCCAGACGCAGTCGAGCAGCAGATGGTAGTACAAGCAGCAGCTACTCTGTCCTGCATCTATCTGAAAGTGACAAGAAGGCAGTCAGGATGGCGGCCCGGACCAGGGAAGAACAGTGCGATGAGTGTGGGTATCGTGTCTCATGTCTGTCAGCACGGTGCATGTGAACTTCAGTCTTCAGTTGGATCAGATGCAGATGTGATGTAACGAATGGTACAGTGCAACTATGTTTGTAAAGTGGAATCACGTCATGACCATGGCATCGTCCAGAGCCAGCCCAGTTCTTTTGCGAAAAGGTTTACTCATGGGCTAATTGAGCTGATGTCTGATCGAGTAGATCCTTAGCTCGTGAAAAGGGTCTTGGCCTAGCGGTTAAGGCATTCGAGTAACATCTTTGAGGTCCTGGGTTCGACTCCTGGTGGGAGCGAATTTTCTAGGATTTAACGGCATTTGTGCTTTCAGCGGTAGGCGACGTGGCCGTCGACAGCGAGGCGCCAGTGGTGACTTCGGGAATCTGGAGAATTTGCCGACTCAGTCTTCGAAGATGCTCATAGGGGTAGGATTTGCGTATGTGCGTTTATAGAGGTGAGTGTGCGTGCGTTGTGAGTGTCTGAGTTGTACTGTGTAATTTCTTAAAAAAAAAAAAAAAGCAGATCCTTAGCTCGGGTGTACTAAATGAAATGATAACATCAGCACGTCGTCAGTCTACAAATTGGTACTCTCATGCTGTATATTTACCACACGAGCAATCGTTGCGCCTGTCTTCCCTCCAACCCAACATCTGCGGTCTGTTTTGCGGTTGTCATTGTCGTTTGTACAATGGAAGCAGCAAATGTATGGCCAACGCGCTATAGATTTTTATCATTTGCAATGTAAGGCGATGTTTGTTTCCTCCTCAGATTATATAATCCAGCTTGTATAATCCATAAGCTGGAAGAGAGCAGCTTATGAGATTATGATAATATGATCTACGAATTGCTATAATCTGACTATAATCTGAGACGAGTAAAGTGCACAATGGTGGTCCATGAACTTGTCAGCCGGTGTCATCTAGGTCTGTGAACTTTTATTTTATATTTTTAGATCCACGAACTCTTCCATTTGTGTCATCTAAGTCCATGAACTTTTACTTTGTAATTGTGGGTCCGGGAACTTGTCCGCTTGAATCATCTAGGTCCATAAACTTGTGAAGGGGTACACAACATATCCATACCCCTTCTGACATGCCCACACCATGTGACCCTGACATATGAGCTTAACTTAATGCACAATCCTCGTGTCCTGTCACACCATGATAAGGCCCCATTTGGAACGCAGGATTTTCACAGGAATTGTACAGGAATTTCACAGGAATCAGTTAACTGTTTACAGAAAAAACGCAGGAATAGAAAAAAATCCCGCAATCCAAAGGGGGGCTAAGAGTTTGACCCCAAAGGTGATGGCAAACGTGATGCAGGTTGATAGCGATTGAAACTGTTTTCTGAAACAGAATCTGAAAGAAACATATATTCAGAGAAAGCAACGCATCAGTACATGTGTGCACTCATTTCACGACTTATAATGCATGAACAGTGACAGGAAGTTCTGCAACAGCATAATTGTATTTGGGCTGGCAAGTTTGATCCAGAAACACTCAACATGCCAAGCGTAACACGTTGTGCAACTAGTTTTGATGGGTGCTGCAGGTGTAATACTAGCGCAACTGGTGTTGATGTGAAGAGGTCATCGAACTGTTACCGAAAAAAATCGAGTGTAAAGCTAGCGTAGTATCTAAGATCGCATGACGTAATTGTCAGAGAAAAGCAACCACTCGTTCTTAAATCTGGAGATAACCTTAAGATCGAAGAGTCGGCAGGGGAACGCACGATCAGCAGACGTTAACTGCACGGCATGCTACTGGAAGCAGGTTATACTGTAGTACAATTTTCAGAACAGACGCCAAGCTCGTCATACATGCAAGCAGGATAGATCACACACAAAGTTAGATGCCATAGATGAGATTCAAATGCTTTGGACGGTAACTGAACTGCCGGAAGCAGGTTAACGAAACTTTAAGCAAAATATGTTAGGGAAATAAAGTTAGAGGTAAAACAGGGCAAGCTTATCATATACAGTTTTTTTTTCCTCGAACAAGTAAGCTTATCATATAATTGAGCAGAACAGTTTGGAGTGCACGGTGAAGATCTCGCTAGTTGTTGTCTGTCTTGTACTACGAGTTAATCCATGATCATGAGATACTAGTAGTATATACAAACAAATACAAGCAGGATCAGAAACAAAAGATGAACAAAGCCACAAAAGTCAAGCACTTATAGCAGTAGATACTAGAGTATTTGCTAGCCTGTTCCCAAGAGGAAAGAGTATCCATGCCAAAACGTACCGACTGACAGGCCGCTGGCATCAGGAAGCAGATGAACTGCACTCCACAGCTTCATCTGATGTAGGCGACGTGGCCGAACTTGACCGCCGGGATCGAGCACTCGAACTTCTTCCTCACCATCTCCGCCAGCCCGGTTACGAACACCCGCACGCCGCGCGCGACGACGCCGGCCCGCCGTTTCCCGGTCCTCTTCGCCGCGGCAGGTGAACCAGAACTGCCATGATCGCTATCAGCCACGACGAGCTCGAGCCAAGGCAACTGCACCTGCGGCTGTTGGAGCTTCATCTCCGCGCAGCTACGGGACGAGCTAAGAAGGGAGGAAGAAGACGATCTGGCGCAAGCACTATCCATTGTTTTCGCATGTATGTCAGGCTGCAAGGAGCGCGGCTTTATTTATGGAATGCAATTCAGCGTGCGGAATGAGCTGATCGTGGCGTGGGCATGGATGCGGATTAGAACAGGCCAATGGTCTTTGGGCGTCGACTCCGTGCCAGGTCTTCGATCCGGAGGCATGCGACCTCAAAGAGAGCGACTTGGGAGGCGACTTGGCGTTCCACTGGGCACGTTCTTGCCGGTCTCAGCGATCGATCCAGACTGGATCAACCGTAAACTAATCTCAAGAGAGTATTGGATATTGCGATGTCTGTTATCAAATGTCGAGTCAAGAGCTGCCTGCCGGAGGTTACTTGGTGGTTACAGGGAAGCTGAAAATCATGTGTGCCGACAAGACAATTTGGATTCAAATGTTTAGGACTTGCTCAAAGTCATGTGGGAACTTTCTTAATTCTGATTCCGGTGCAAGTGCACAAGGTTCCTTTCTCTACCATTTCGTTGGTTAGCAATACAGATTAGCGCCAGAGGCCAAAACGGAGTGAGAGAGTCCGATCACTCCTCGTTTGTCACATGCCCATGGCCAGCTGTACTACATGCATGTTCTTGTACACTTGCCATTGTTGCTTCATCTGATATATACAAGTGTTTTTTTATATAAAAAGAAGAAGCTTCCGATGTATATAAATCGCTCTTGTTACGAGCCTCCACACTCTGCATCTCACTGTAACAACGGACTCAAACGAAAAAAACTCAAGCAGATAATTACAGGGATGCTTACGATCGACGACCCTAACCAAATTGCAGCAGCAGCATCTCGCCATCCATCTCCTATGTACACACACGACGAACTCGTGATCACGCCTTCTGCTCGGCCGGCAGGTGCCACACCCAGAACTCCTCCTTCTGCGCGGCGCTGCGCTTCCTGGGGCTCACCTTCGGCGACATCGGCCGGCGCCGGCGGCCGTCGACGACCTTCCTCGGCGCCCGCTGCTGCTCCTGCTTCTTCTCCTCCTCCGGCGCCGCCACGAACAGCACCACCGGCCCAACAACCGGCCCAACGGGGCCCAGCGGCACGTCGTCGGTGAGCTTGAGGAGCGGCTCCAGGGCCTCCACGACGGCCGACATGTCCGGCCGGTTCTTGGCGCTGCCGCTCAGGCACCGGTACGCGACCAGGGCCGCCTGATGGGCCGCCCGCGCCGAGTACTGGCCTTCCAGGGCCGGGTCCATTATCCGGGCCAGCCTTAGCGGGTCTTTCAGGCAAGGTCGCGCGAAGTCCACCAGGTTCTGCTCCCTCGTGGGCCGCGTCTTGTCCACGGACCGGCGGCCCGTTAGAATCTCCAGTAAGACCACGCCGAAACTGTACACGTCGCTCTTCGCGGTGAGGTGGCCCGTCATGATGTACTCGGGAGCGGCGTAACCGTGGGTGCCCATCACGCGTGTTGAGACGTGGGTGTCGTCGCCTTCTGGGCCGTCCTTGGCTAGCCCAAAGTCTGAGAGCTTGGCCTTGTAATTCTGAAGAGAGATGGACAGAAAACCATTAGCATCCTCATAGTCGGGCTTGTGATTTGTAAAGTCTACGCTATTCCAGTAGACACCAAATTTAGGACCAGCCCAAACCAATTAACACTAGACCACATCACTATGTCCTCCCATTTTTTCTCTTTCAAATTTTCCTCTATGACCTCTCTACTCAGTTAGAGAAGGACGATACTATGGTCTATATGCATTAGGCATTGACCAAATGAAAAGCTAGCGAATACATTATATAATTGAAGAATTGGCTATAATGTAACCATCTTCGAGACGTAGAGGTCATTTTCATGTCGCAGAAGATTCCATAAAGAAAATGTCTTTTGATCTACTCTCACTATGTTGAAAAATGCCCATGCTGTTTATTTGTTTACTGCTAAATAATACTTGTCGTACACCAAATCGAGTAGTTAAGACCTTAAGATGATCAGGCCAATCAGCGAAACAACTCACCGAGTCGAGCAAGATGTTGGAGGCCTTGAAGTCACGGTAGATCACCGGCTTCTCTGCATCGTGGAGGAACGACAAACCCTTGGCCGCGCCTACTGCGATGTTTAGCCGGGTTGACCACGGCAGGACGGCAGGAATCTCTGAAAAGATATATCAGAAAGTTCAGTACGATCTTTACAACATGGAAGATGGAACTCAAAATAAAGAATGATATTCGTGGATGTATTATTGGTATGCACACGCATCATAGGATGAGTTTATCAGCATTATTGCAGCGAGATTTCAGGAAAAAGAATAGCCGTTGTAGGCGACTGTATTGCCAGTGTTATAGAAATTTGATTTCTTTTTAAAATAGGTAACCTAGAACTGCAATACAAAAAATAGTGCGGAGATCAATCAAGTCAACGTGTTAGGCTATTTCCTTAATAATCATGACCAAGAACTGATCAACAATGATGACTCGGCAAGGCTAATATACTGATTTACAATGATCTCGTGACTTCACTAGCATCTGACACTGTCTACCCAGTTTCTTGTACAATGCTAGCTCCATATTTTTTGGCTAATAAAAATAGCAGTGCCACGCTCTCGCATTTGAACAGAGAGATGCAGTCAAGTCTAGTTTGGTCAGGTCGAACTCAAACGTTTGGAAGGTGGGTGAAGCAAACCTTGAATACCCCTAATTACTAAACCATTTTGAAATCTTCTACAGTCACCTACTTAATTGAAAGAACACACTTCAGTTTTCTGAACAATTCTTCTTCTAATCTCGTGAGCTCACTCGTTAGGTAGGAAGCTAATTCTCCCTCCGACCATATGCCAAGTCAACATGCACGAGACTTGTCAACCGCATCCGATCGACACATCATCTTATAACCAGGTATTAGCCCCCAATTGATTATTAATGTGATATATACTATTTGCTTCATCAAGTAGGTATGAGTACTCACGTTTGAAGAGGTGGTTCTCGAGGCTGCCGTGTTCCATGTACTCGTAGACCAGGAGGCGGTGCTCGTCCTCGCAGCAGTAACCGACCAGCTTCACCAGGTTGGGATGCCGCAGCTGGCCCAGGAAGATCACCTCCGCCTGCACCGCACCAGGAAAAAGGAACACGTCAGTATCAGCACATCGCAATCAAATTTTTTTTTTCGATCGCCGCCGCCGCCGTCGTGCCCGTGCGCTCGATCGACTTGGCCGGACCGGTGGGCCGCGTTGGGCCACCCAACTTATCCGGCTGCCGCCGGAACCCTGGAACCGTCACGTCGCTCAACCACCACCGTGTTGGCTTCCGCCGCACACGTCCGCGTCTCTTCTCTCCCTCTCTCTCTCTTTTCAGTACTATACTCGTGTTGCTAAATCATATCATTACTGGGGATGATAATTTGCTGGAACTAGTATGTAGCAGAGTTTGTCTTTTCCGAGAGAACAAAACAAAGATTGCTTCATAAAAAAATGTAAAATAAAATGGGTTGATGAGTTCTTCAGGGAAAGCCAACTCGCTAACGTTCAGAATTAGATTTTTCTGCAGGGTTGCGTACTCAACGTCGCGCCAGGTGTCCAGTCGTGAACTGGTGTGGGTTTGCCATAAGAATTGGGTTTAGTGATCCTTGTAAGGGAACTGACAACAAGCTACGCTTCGGTTAACCACAAGCTCACTCTTTTACTACAAGAAAGCCCTTCGTATTTGTTCAGCAGAGTATTAAATTCTGGAAACTACTCTTCCAAGAAAGCTATCTATATATACTACCAATCTAGAAGGAGCAGAGTAGTGTAAGAGTCTAGAAGTCGTTAACCGATCACAAACTTGTTGATGACTGGATCGAGACCGCCTATCGTGCACGTACGCGATTTTTGAAGAGTAATCAACACGTGCAGTAACGATCAGAGAGGACATGACAGGAGAGGAGAGGAGAGGAAGAACGGTAATCACATACCAGCCACTCCTTGTGTCCCTGCGCGCCCTCGGGGTCCCAGAGCTTGACGGCGATGGCCTGCGGCTTGAGCCCCTTCTTGACGCCCTCGCCGACGAAGCCCTTGTACACGGGCCCGAACCCGCCCTCGCCGAGGAAGTTGCCGGAGACGAACCCGCGCGTGGCGGCGCGCAGCTCGGCCACGCTGAACACGTGCAGGTTCGACCCCACCAGCGACACCGACAGGTCCTGCTCCGCCGCGCCGCTCAGGTCCGTGAACGACAGCCGCCCGCCGCCGGGACGCACCTTCCGCTGCTTGTCCCCCGCGCCGCCGCCGCCTCCGCCGCCGAGGCACCCGCCCAGCAGCGACCTCCACGCCGGCGTCTTCGTCTGCTTCCTCGACCTCATCCCTGCTCCTCTTCTATCGGCGCGCGCGCGGGGGCTGCGGAATGCAACGAATTGAACGCGGCGTGTCTCTCTCTGGCCTCCGGCGCCGCGGCCGCGAGGGAAATTGAAATCGAAAGCTTGTGCAAAAAGCTGGGTTTTTTTGGGGGCGATCGCTGTGGTGTGGTGGGATTGTGGTGAGGTCGATGGATGGCGCGGGGCGATGCGGCTATATAGGCGCGCGCGCGCGACCGTGCGCGCGGCAGGTCTTGCCTGTCCTGGTTGCGACGAGTGGCGCGTGGAACGGGGCTATACAAAAAGTACAAAACGGATGCTGTCGCTGTTGCAGCATTTCAATGCGGGTTTTCTTGGGAGTTTTGTATAGTACTGCTGCTTTGCGGTTGGGTTTTTCAGAATTCAGAGGTGACGACGTCCACGAGGGTGTGGGCTGCTTCAAGCCCTACCTACTCGAATCGATCGAGCTTTACCGGGTAGCATGACTTTCTGCGAGTAGGTAATGGCATTTGATAATTGTATAAGAAAAGGGATTGATTTTAGGGAGAAGCTACGTTCTATCGCCTGAAATTTCACTAATTTTCAGTCGAAACCTCTACAAAGAATAACCAATGTAACAAAAAAAAAAAAGAAATTCTTACTGCGGAAATAACTATTGCACCACGACAAAATATGCAACATGCGACAGTAGTTACTGCGACATGCTATGCAACACTGAACTGGACGATGAAAATAAGTTGTTGAAACATCCATCGACAATTATATTGCAACATCAAAAATTACTTATCGCGATATGAAAAACGTTGACCGAAACAAAGTAAAATTTACCAAATGTGTCGATTTTATATCAGGAAGATAATTACAGTCAGTTCAGTCTCCAGCTTATCGTTCAAGGAAACAGTGCATTAGGGACGACTTATCCGGAACACGACGCTCACACTGCAAGCTCGTCTCCGCAAGCAGCTCCATCGGCATCAACTTGCAAAGGCGCTTTGACAAACAAAACCGCGCCGAAAAGACCGTCGTCCATGCTCACATAGCAGCTACACCCCACCCCCCCTACCACCAGAGGTCCAGACCATACGCGTCGCGCTTGACTTTTACATACCAACAGAGAACGCGAATACAGACAGCCTGACACCGCCTCGATCATCACCTGAATTTCTCCCGGCACGCAGCAGCTAGCTAGCATGCTACTAGTAGTGAGGTATCTGATCGCCTCCCTCGTAGCGGCCGGCACAACCAATCGTCAATCCTGTGCTCGCTCACTCGTCCTGGCGCCCTGCAAATATTCGCGTCGGTTTGGACCGTTCCTCCCCGTGCAGCTCACGCGGCAGCATGGACGGGAGGAGAGGACAAGAGCCTCCGTCCGTCGTCAGCGTCGCATGTCGATCGATGCCTATCGGAATTATATTGAGAGTTTCAGACACAACGAAATGAGAACCAACCCTTCCTTTTCCTTCTAGAGAGAAAAAGACGGAAACTTCTCCGGTGCTCACAGGATTGGTGGCGATGCACACGGCCATGCGTTTGTATGCATGTGTGTGTTCGAACGGAGGAGGCTTCGAATGGGCGTGTACACAGGCACGGGGACGGATTGTGACGGCCGACCAGCCGTGTGACTTGTACTACCGGGTATGCAGTCTGGTCTCGGACACTCTGGCTTCGTCGTTCCCTTCCAAGTTCTAGCACATGAACTTTCGCAAGAAACTGTTCAACTCCTGCGAGTCGCGTGATGATTTAATTTTCAGGTTTCGAACGGGTCACCAAGAATTGACAGTGCCATCTAATTATGAAATTGTGATGCCCGTGCAAGCATGTTGCATGCTTTCAGGCAACTGATGTTACTTCAGTTCCATGCATGTTCAATCGATATTCCCTGCAGAGTGCAGAGTCAAATGCGACGAGTTCGAGCTACGCCGACATTGGGTTAGGTTAGCGCCTTTTATAATCTGAAAATACGAGATATTTCTCCTAATAACTTCCGCGAAGCCCCTCTTCTG
This sequence comes from Eragrostis curvula, assembly GCA_007726485.1. Taxonomy (NCBI): domain Eukaryota; kingdom Viridiplantae; phylum Streptophyta; class Magnoliopsida; order Poales; family Poaceae; genus Eragrostis; species Eragrostis curvula. Next base: position 7,148,424 of record CM017442.1, read on the forward strand.
AAAGTAAACTCCAGCATCTATCCATGCGCTCTAACGTCTTACCAGAAAGAAATAAAATTGCACAAATTTAAGACCACGTAAAGATTGAATTATTCTCTCAGGATAGCTTATTTTTCCTGCAGCTGCCACGACGGGGTCTTCACCTGCACCAACAACGACGACATGACGGCCGGGCTAGTTTTTCTCCGGCACCCGGAGCAAGTGGACGTGCAGTGACAGTCAAACGGTTCATGCAGCATGCGTTGCGTGCCTGCGGAGAAATAATCCTTGCACCCCCTTTTGACTTCTGCAGTGCAGGGCATCGAATCACCGATCGGGGCCTCTGTGTTAGTTACGACGATTAGAAAAACCAAAACCTCGTTCACGTGATGGATTAAGCTTCAAGATTAATCGATCCATGTATTGATTACATTTGACTGCCCAGCGCCGTAAATTGTCAGGCGAGAGCTCGTTGCAACGGAGAAGAGACTTCTTTCCTTGTTTCATCACCAAGAAGGGCTGCGATTTTTTTACTAAACTCGTGTTATTTAACCTAATCTATATCGTACAATGAACTGCACTGCAAGCAGACGTTACCCGGCAAAATTATTTGAATTCGACAGAGAGAGACCCAGTGTTCCTATTCCATTGGGTCGATGACATCAACCCGAATGTTCAACGCATCGACGAGGCCAAGCCAGCTATCAACATCTCTGCGGCGTCATCAACAGCGAGTACAGTATTTGGACCAAAAGGAGTTAGCCCCCGACAAGAATCCGTAAGCTTGAAATCTAGCTCCTGAATTGACACGTTCTAGAAACCCTAATAAAATGTGGTAATCGCATCATATGCAAATGGCACGGTCGATCACCTGCAGGTCAGCGACAGGTTAACCTCGTGACGAGATCATACGGGCTGGGCAGGTTCGCGATCTCTTTCCATGAAGAGCTGAAGCGTCACACGACGACCCGTTACCAACTGATGATATAGTGGCATAAATACATGTATGCATATTATGCTATTATATGCGCTGAGCTTCTTAAGCACTTCTTGCTCCCGGCTGATTAGTTCCCCGTGTGTGAAGATAAACACGTTGGCAGGTACAACCACAGGCTTATAAGATATGATCTCTACGCTTATAGCATCTGTCTTTTTCAGCTATGAGAGTTTTTTGCGAACACAGCTATGAGAGTAAAATTTCTAGATCAACGGCTACTGATTTAAGCAGGGGGGATAAAAGAAAAAAAAAATCTAGGTAGGGTTCTTGACTTAGCTCAAAATACATGTGATTTAATATGGATCATTCATGCTCCCCGACGTGAGCACATTAATTGAACAGTATTGTTTAAGATGGGAAATCAGACTAGGATAAGTTTGGTGATGATTCCTCAATATCCCTTTGCATGGATTTGTAGCTCTGTTGGGTTGATACATCGATCTCAAACGGCATACGTGTTACAAATTGGTGTTGATTAGTTGCTGCAGGCATTAGTTGATCTGGAGCATTTCAAATCTGTCGGCTACAAGCAAACACGGTTCCTCAAAAGCTAGGCTGATTACTTTTTAAAATCAGAGACTATCCCCCGGCTCGATTTGGTCAACCAGCATATACACTGAACTGAATACCGACCATTCCTTTTGAAAGGCGATGCATATTTCTTCGATAGACAGGTTACTTGACATTTGAATCCAAGAACAAATGTCGTCTCCTATGCAAAAATTTCCATTGGACTAGTTCCACACACAATACTTTATTCTGTGCATACGATCGCAATTGATCCTCTGTTTGTCAAAAGCAGGAGCTTTATGTTTTAATATATGCATTTAAATCAACCTGACTCCATTACCAACATCCTTCGGCATATAGTCATTATTAACTGTTAGTAAACTTTGTATGTCAACGCATGCTTTGTTTGCATATCTTTTCAGGACACGGATCAGCATGCAACATCTGCTCCCAACTTCCAAGCACTAGTACATGTCAACAACCTCAACGTGTCATGGTAGGTGCGTTGAGTTCAAGTCATACACAAGACAATTAGCGCCAAAATAACAATTTATTTACACCGTTAGCTTGCTGTTACCACTCTTTTGTGACAAAAAGTTTGCGGAGTAATATACAAGTAACACCTCTTTTCCCCGCTTTACAAAAAGAAAGTGGGGGGAGAAAATAAGCTTGATATACAAAATTATCGAGCCGAGCTGATCGAGCTAGATATTTTCCACGCATGCCGGTGTTTTTCTTCGCAAGTTTGTGGTGGACTCAAAAAGTGATAGTTCAGCTTGGCAGCTTGCTGTTGTCACTTCACTTCTCTGCGATTCAGTACTTTCATTTCAATTATTTGGCTTATTCTGAGACACCGCCCCCCCCCCCCCCCCCCCCCCCCCCCCCCCCCCCCCCGCCCTGTGCCATAGTTCGATCGGAATTTGTACGGCCCCATGTTTATTTGGCATTTCCCTTGGCGAGGGCCTGTGCTTTTGCGGCATGAACAAGTGCTGCGTTGACCCGAGAGGGTGATGGAACAAAATATGACCCGGCGCGGATGGGTTTGACATGGCAGAAGCCACCATATATAAAAGATTAAATCATGTCTTGATACAGGTTTTAAGGCCGAAGTGCAGTATTCAAAACATTTGATCCGTGATATTTATATGATTACACATGCATCCCTCTCTAGCACGCAGGTGTGCTCCGTGCCAAGTTATTGGGTGAAAAGAACGAGATAGAACAGAGGACATGATAAAGCAAGACTGCCATATATATGCTGCCTATCAATTGTTGCAATCCATTTCGGACATTTGATCAAAGAAAGAACTAAGTCGTCAAGGTAATTATTTGCCGGAAAATTTGGTTACACACCCAGTGTCCGGGTACGGTAGTGAAGCTACTTCTTTAGCCCCTTAGTTAACCGAAGGGAGAAGCAGCCCATGTAGGGCTCGCGTTGCTTCTCCTGCCTTGGCAAGTCAGGTCAGACCCAACAACCGTAAATCAAATCGCTGAAGCTAGATTTTGGGATAAGCATTCTAGGCTCTCTTTTTTTCACTCGGCTTTTCTAGGAGACAAGATCGTCAAAAGCTAAGCTACAGTGCTAAAGTACCTAGATTGAAGCCCAACCTATATGATATTCTGATGTCCTTAACATCTCAACACGATGGGCTAAACAAGGAACAAAACTTTCAACTGTTGAATGGAGCAGCGGCATGGATCATGGAGTATTCCAGCCGGTAGCATCAGCATGACATGCTGTCACTAGTCACTAGAATATGTACATCACCCGGATGTCAAATTTATGACGAGATAGATTAACAGTATCAGAGATCAGACTGAGGAAAACTGGAAAAGGTAACAAGATAAATTTATGACGTCAATGGCGCAATGACAAGAATATGTACAGCACCCCGGGTGTCAAATATTTTTGGGGGCAAACCTATGCAGTTTCGCAAAATTTAGGACACGACACACAACAGGCGGTGCAGACAACTTTTTGTCAGGAAAAACACAGCCTACAACACTCCTTTCCCCCTACCTCTACTAGTTTACTCAAAGCACCTTGCAAAAATTTCAGGCCCAGATACTCAAGGAGAGATCAAACAAACAAATGGAACCCTGTATTTTTCTTTTCTTCAGCAGAAACTCTAGGGGATGTGTACTTCCCAGCATCTCACTAGCAAGCGGTGAAGCGATTAATAGGAGAACTTCGCCATGATAGCCAGACTTGGTAAAAATATTCCCGCAGTATACATCTGTAAAGATACAAGGTAAATTCTGATAAATTACACTTACCCAACAAAAATTAAAGCAAGGCAGATGACAAAATGCACGCATATGTTCTTCTTTTGTCGAAGATGTAAAACAAGATAATGCAATTAATGCAGCCGACCAAGTACTGCTATTGAAGACATGAATGGAGCTCACAGCTAAACCCATATAGATCGATACATGGGATGGAATAGAATGCTGAGGAGGACAACAGGAAGGAAAGTACCCAACAAGATGCGCAGGAAGAGACAAACAATGGGTAATTATAGCAAAACAGAAAAGGCAGGTGGATTGCGTCAAATTAAAGGTAACAAAATACCTTCCAATCTCAGAAATGGTAGCTCTATATACATTCATGATACAACTACCCTGCAAATCATAAAGAATGGGGAAGAAATAAAAAGGTGGAAATAAACGAGAAAACCATAAAGAAAAGAATTAAACTGAGCAAAGACTGGCATACCTATACTTGAATGAGCTGAGGAACAGGCAAACATACTAAAAAATGAACGAACTATGCTATCTGAATACAAGACTCCCATTCTCCTGCTGTCTTATTTTCTCGATAAGCGATTGATAAAATGATCTGAATGCCTTGATATCATTTCCCTGTTGATGCAGAAAGCTAGAGTCATTACAATAATTCATTTAAAATGGGCCTTAGATCATGAATTTCAAATCAGGCCCGACACCTTGATACAATTCTTCCCAACAAAAACATGACAAACAATAGTCAACGAAACATTCAATCAGTTGCAGTGAACAGAAGTTATTTATTAAATGCTCACTGTGCAAGCCACACAGTCTAAGATGTTTTTGATGCTATGCTAAAAAACATCCAAGCATGAACAGCGCATAAAAATAGTCTACCCATCTTGAGTTCAAGAAAAGAAATTTAACTTTCCAAATTTGAATACGGTAATTACCATCATTTATATCTATATAAGAATCCTCAACCATGTGAGGGTCTAAGGAATTAGCATACCTGTAACTTTTGGTAATACTGTTCAGCTAGGTCTGGTGGGCAGTGAGCTTCTGGAAGACCTTTCGCTACAAAGTTTACAATGAAGTCCTCCCCAAATCTTTCATACATAATCTTTTGGGCCATCACAATTTCACCAAAGAGAAGAAGCTGAATAAAGAATAAGTCAATCACTTAAAGCTCTTGAAGTGGGAAACAGATTAATCCATCAATGTCATGTGCACAGATTAGGTAGAACTGAATAGCAGCGCAACCATACCAATGCCCGGCGGCCGGACCACAAGGGCAAGGTTAGAGAAGAGAATAGGAACTTTAATTATTTCTGCTGAATCAAATGAGGACTGCCCTGACCACATAGGCCTGGCCCTAACAAAGAGAGCTAACAAATCTGATCCTGAAGCAAATCAATTTATGTAATCTAAACTGAATGCTAACTTGGACCTGATGTAAACAAACTTTTGAGGGTAACGAAGTAAACAAACTAACTTGGAGATACAATAGTTGCAGCTGCTATGCGTTGGGTATCTTTGACATGGGCATGCCAGACCTGGACACCTGAACTTACACGAATCTATCACCATCCCATTACTATAGATTTTGTAGTGCTGTAGTATTGTAAATTGACAACAGAAAGTTCTGAAACAAACAGGCATGTTAAGGCGGTGTGTGTGTGTGTGTGTAGTTGGCTCTAAACTAGCTAGCCAATAATCCAATACGTAATAACCTAGACACATTCTCCTGAGAAGTGTGTAATGTCTAGTTTGGGCACCAAGCACTTATCTCTATGAGGTGATGAAAGCAATAGAACATATCACATCTGCACCAGTCAACTCAGCATTATATTTCGACATATGAACATCTATAAAGCAAGGAAATGAAATAGTTATAAAAACTCTTTCACAGGAAAAAGTAATGGTTGGTTCACCTTTGGACAAAGAACAGCAAATTTTGACTTCCACCAAAATACATATTTTGCAATAATGTGTTGGGAGCTGGTCTTTTGAAACAATTTAATTATCAGGGTACATCCACTTAAACATTTCTGAACTCAAATTCTCTTTTTAAGTGGCCAAAAACCTTTCACCCTTCAAGTAGAAAAGGCAATAGAAAACCCGACAATAGTGTTGTGGTAAGTCGGCCAGTTGGGAGGCTGCCGATCAGGGTTCAAAGTAACCCTGATTTACGCAAATAAAAAAAAAGGGTCACTCGTTGGTTCTCTCAAAACACACGGGTTAAGACCCAACCTATGGAGGGTGAGACCTCATGTATGGGCAAGGGGCCTCAAAGCACAGTTAAGGCCCAACCCATAGCAGGGCAGCTCTCCGTGTATGGTGGATAGGGTTTTGTGATCTTTTATCGGCTCAGTGATGGAACGTCTCATTGTAGATAACACACAGGCGCCTTTTCCGGCGTGGGCCGAGTTTTTTATGTATCAAGAAAATATAGTACTATCTCCAAGTTGGTAAGACTTTCAGGACTCACAACGTTGAGGCCTATAGATCCCGCTACCATGTAGATTATCAAAGTTAAAAAAGATAGAATGAGATCCATCCACAATCAGCCATCAAGCTATGTGAAGATCTACTTTCAACACAGCAAACATAAGGATTGTAACTTCAAGTAGTAGCATGGTGACATGTCTTACCGTATTTGCATCACGGAAATCAAATGATTTGTCAAGGACACTGTATAAGCAGCAGCCAGTAGCAAACTTCTCAATCATAAATACTCGGAAGCCAGGAAGCTGAGGAAAACATAACAGAACATGAATTACAAGATGAATGAATGCCAAATACTGACTACTGAGATGTTGAAATTTTGCAACACATAGTTAAGAAGTAAACACAAGATTACCTTATCCTCTGAGTTAGTGCACCAGTCTTTTACAAGTCTGACAAAAATTTGAACGCATGCCTAAAAAGACCATGGCCAAGGGGTGAGTAAACACTTAGCAGTGCCCACAGCTTGAGCTTACAGTAAAAGTAGAGAATGCAGATAAGTTGAGAAAGACGATTGGAAATGAAGATCAACCATAACCCTCACCTTCCGGAGTTGTATATCTTTATGGCGGCATGAAGTAAACAAAAGCACCTGCATTATAGTCTCCAGATACTGCCTACAGCTTGGTACAAGCAGAATTGTAGAGAGATCATGTAATGCCATAGCATGCAAGAATGTGTATAATGTCTTCTGCAGTTCTTGCAGTTCTCGCATTTCCTGCAGTGGTAAGGCAATATTAAATTACAGAGCACGATTTGTATGCACGCTTACCTCTTAAAATGGGTGGAATTGATGTTGAGCAAACTGTGCATAAGAGCCACACAACGGTAAGTGAAGTATATTAGCATACCACCATGTTTAATATGGTTGAGTTTTATTTAGCGAGTATTTTCAAAGTGTGCAAATTCCATTTGCATCTTGAATTATGCAACATGTTAGCTAGCCAAAGCTGCACCATCATAGTATGAAAACAGAAAAAAAAAAACTAATGTAGGGTATCCCTATGCCTATGAAGCACACTTCAAAGGCACTAGAGTTCTCGCAAATAGAGATGAAAATAAATATCAAGCGGAAAACAAATAATATTATATACTACAAGGGCTTGTTTACGGATGAAATCAACATTACCTCAGTATTGCTGGCAGGACCATCTGAGAATGCATCTTGTGACAGTATCATAGACAGACGACTTGCAACAGTAGGAAAGACATCCTCCATTATGTTACTAGCCGAAGAATTAAATTTGCAAATTATTTGGTTTAACAATACGAGAAATTCTACCATATCTTTTGCCTGCATAAGAAAACAATAAATGAGCATTGAAAATGATACAACAACAATTGCTTTGGTGCTCTCCAGTCTCCAAGTACTTCTGATAAGCTAGAACTATACATTGCTAGTTATATGAACTACTTTTTAGGGAGGGTACACTGATAAACCAAAAATAATCTCTCCAGGTATCCCCTGCCCACGTGATCACATCCTTGGCCAAACTACCCTACCACAATCAACAATTGACTTGCACAACACTCAAATTGTGCACAAATGGCAGTGTTCCTTGTATAATCCTTGCTCCATATCAGTAATATACCGGCAGTGGTGATTCTATCTATAGAAAAAGAAATGGTGCTCCAGAGTCCAGGAGTCTGTTCAGCAATTAGTGATGAAATACGTGAACGAAGAGGACAATTCGGACTTGATGGGGTCAAGGGTCACACGGTTTTAGAAGATACATTGAATGCTGAACACATGGTTGTAGCAGATAAGAGGAAAACATGTGGGAAGAGTTGTGGAGAGTTTATTCTTTTTTCCTCCTAAAATATGTTTTCATACTTTCCTTAAAAAGAAATAGAAAAGGAATCCAGCAAAGCAGTAAACCAAGAAAACAGAGAGTTCTGCCAATGACAAAAAATATTGAATTACCTCATTATCAAGAAGCAATTGTCTTAGTGCAACTGGAATACATGGAAGCACGGAAATGCCTAATATCTCAATCATCCGGTGCAGAAATGATACAACCTGCATTTCAGAATATGTGAAGTTTTATGTTGAAGTCACATATTAAAGCAGGGGACTAAGAAGATGTGAAAGGAACATATTTGCATTTACCTTGGATCGCAGAAGTTTCACATTGGGAAATGAGACAAGGACTTGCAAAACAACATCAAGGGTCTGAGGAAAAGTCAATAAGAAAATTCATGTCAGAACAGAAGAAACAACAAAACAAAGTTCCAGGATGTGCTGATTATTATTGCAAGAATAATTCAAGAACAACTATGGTTCCCAGTTAACCGATTGCATATGCTACATGATGAAGTAGGTTTATAACTTACATTCTTGAACATGAGCCCAATAGCTGGCCTAATTCCCATCACAAGACGCTCATTAAAGCCCTAAAATAGGCAACATCCAGATCCAATAAGTGTGGGTACAAATGAATTCCCGTGCACAGAAGTACAAACTATTACATGAGCAAATCAGAACTTTAAATTTTAGCGTCAATATATTTTACCAGACTTTCCTAACAAACCATCTCTCCTGATGTCAAACCATTGTTTAAAGAATGTGTTATAACTCATATTTGCAACCTGTGAATGCAAATTACCTTGCTAACCATATTCAATGCAACAATAATCTGTTGCAGACACAACGCTCTTGGTGATGATTCTTCAAGTCCTTGCGCTTTGCCATCCATAACAAGTGACTCAATCTGGAATAAATTATCATCAGCATCAGTAAAATTTCTCCGGCTCTATAGGACTTGATGCCGCCATATATAAGGACAAGCATAATATATCACCTGACGACAGAGAGGATTCAGCAAAGCAGTCAAGCACTGAGCCTGCTTCTCTGGTGATACCTCTTCAATGCCGATCAACAATCCAACAGCCTGAAATTAGAACATGTGTCACAAGCCAAAGTTAGAATTTCCACAGACAAAAACAGGAATACATAGCTCAAGTTGGGTTGATAAAACAACTGAACATTGTACCTCAAAAATTTGGCTGCCATCTTCTGAGCTGGGGAACTTTGTGTTATCATTTGTCCAGTCCATAGAAGTGAACCGGCCAAGTACATCTTGCAAGCTCTGTTAACTCATAGACATAAGAGCTGTGTTCGAACAGCAAACAATTGAAGTACGAATCTACCAAACGAGACAAAGAAATACCTGCAAAATGGTATCCAGATAAGGCACCAGCTTCGCCTTCAATAACTTGACAGCTCTCATGAATAAGTAGCCGGCACGCCTGCTGACGTGGGGATTTTGATGGTGTATGCCACGGTTATCCAAGAAGACACCAAGCAGGTGTGGCATGTACTGCACGTGCTCCTGCATGAACTTCATGTAGCGCGTAACTGTCTCCAGATACACCAACGCAACTAAGCGATGTGTGTGGCACGAGAATCTGGCAGAAAGGAGCATGGGCACAAGCTCCGCTAGCAGCCCTGACCCAGCACGGATCTCGTCCTCACCCACTGCTTCTCCAAGGCGGTAGAACAGAGTGAGAGCAACCTCCACATCCTCGACACTAGCTTCTGCAGAGGATAGTGATGTCACTAGCAACCCTCTTATGAACAGCTGCACTGCAGCTGGCGCCACACGACAAATGTTACGGAACAATGCAACTAAATCCTTGCGCTGTTCCGCCATTAAGTCCTCCTCCTCCTTTCCTATCTTGTCAAGCGCATCAAGATGCCCCCTGTACATTGGATCATATGACATCTTCACCCGCACCACCTCTAAGATGCGGCCCAGGTGCCCCAGCTGCTTCTCAGATGGTGCCTTCATTATGCTCACGTAGCCAGATAGGAAATCAAGCACAGAACCAGAATCGATCTCGTCGTCATCACAGCTCTCCGCAGCTGCAAATACAGCAGGTAAAACCTCTTCCAGCATCTCCAATGCCGCTGCTCCATCAGCATCACTAGAGCCAAGCCTGCGATAGCACTCAAGAGCCTCAGCAGCATATGTTGTCACTAAGGGTGCCATCTTTAATCCACTATCTGCACTACCAAGCCCCTGCCGTGCAGCCAAGAGCGACCTCAGCAATGCCACCTTCGCCCTCAAGTCCATCCTCTTTGCTGCTACAGCAGAAAGGCACCCCACTGCTGCTGCTGCAAGCGGGGCGGCACTTCCAGGGGACATCGCAATGTCAAAGAGGAGAGGAACAAACACATCATTCGCGACCAGCCCAACATCGATCCACGAGATGCACCTGCGCGCCGCGTCAAGGGCCACAGCCGCGGCCACAGGGTCGGCGGTACGGAGGTTGGAGGCGGCGGCATGCCAGTGGCCCGCGATCTGGGGCACGCACTGCGCGCGCATGGAATCCTTCACCCGCATGGCGTCGGCCGACTCGTCAGCGCTGCGGGGATAATCCTGGGAGAGCAGGTCATCGTCGAGGGAGATGATTACGCGAGCGAACATGTCCGTCGGGCCCGGCTGCGGCGGCGAAGGTGGGAGGAGGTCGAGGAAGTAGGAGGGGTAGACATGGGGATAATCGAGGCGGACGAGGAGCGCTAGAAGTTGGGCGAGCTTGTTGCGGAGGAAAGGCGGCGAAGCGGAGTATGCGGAGGAGGCGAGTGAGAGGAGTGAGGAGCGGAGCAGCGCGAGGTCGTCAGGAAGCGCGAGGCGGCGGCGGAGGAGCGCGTCGTGGAGGGACTGGAGGCACCAGAAGTGGACCTGCGCGTGCGGGGAGGAGGCGAGGCCGGAGAGGCAGAGGCGGAGGAGCGACGACGGCGGGGACTCGTCGCGGACACGGGCGCAGAAGGCGAGCGCCTCCGTTCGGACCGCTGGGGAGGCGGCGGCGGCGGCCGGGGAGTCGGAGGCGAGCAGGATGGCCTGCTCGAGGTCGTCCATGGCGGTGTGGAGGAATCTGGGGGGCGGAAGGGGCCGGACGGGGAAAGAGAGGCGAAGGGAGGCGCAGGTGGGGTTAATATACAAGCAGGGTTTGCTCTCGCCGTGTTCCTTCCTTCGGGTGCGTTTGGAACCCTTGCCCATCTTTGCCTCGCCTGACCAGGCAAGGATATGTGTTTGGTAACCGGAAAAATTCTTGATTTGCTTGGCAAGCTGTCCTCCTTCGGCAAGAAAATTCTTGCTCAGACAGGAGAGCAAATTCGGCTCTCCGTCGCTGGCAAGGGCCGCACGCGCAGCGAGGCAATGACAGGTGGAAGAAAAAAGCTGATGCATGGCTGGCTGACTAATGGGTCCAGTTATTTGTTTACTCTAGGCCATGCATACACCATTAATTTTTATGTACCGGCAAAGCACATAAACAACCAAACGCGTGCGCTCCTTTGCTTGATCTTGCTTTGCTTTGCCTGGATTACTAGCAGGGCAAGGCTAGGTTTGGACAAAGGATCCAAACTGACCCGAACGTTTGCTTTCCTTGTTTGGCTGCTTGTTTTGGGTTCGGCTCGCCGGTTTCTTGGGTTTATGGGCTGCTTTTGGGTTTAGAGATTTTTTAAGCTTGAGGTTTTTGGTTTCATTTAGAGTTTACCTCATTTTGTATGGAAATGATCTTACATTCATATTTATTCTAGTGGAGTTTTTTTTATTGAATTTATGTTGTTTTCTTTTAACGAGGGCATGAGGTTTTCCATCATGTTTCTCCGAAAAATAACGATGATTCTCTTCTTACAGGATCCTTAAGTTTTCAAATGGCAATTTATGCGACAGTAAATCTCCTATTTGAGTGGTTTAGTAGAGGTGCGAGGGTTTTGACTATTCCTTAAGGATTTGCGTAAATACGTTAGCACGTGCAAATAAATGCTCTTAATTACGACATATCTGAAGCATGCTAGGCATAAACATTGTGATCCCCGTTACACAAGAGTGCATGCTAGCAACAATCTAGCTAAGAGGGAAAGTTGCGTTAGCGACAATTTAAGAATCACGTGTAACGTCAGCATTGCTAGTATCATTGATGGATTATACTTATACCACATCTACAATCTTCTCTTTAGAACAACCATACAATTAAAGCGTAATAAAACCCCATCAAAATTACTGGAACATATGGACAACAACTTTTAGGTAATGCGTTAAGAGAGCCTTTATTCTTCCAAATTTCATATGCATAGATGTCAGGATTTATTTACGAGCAACATCTTGAATCAGGGAGGAGAAAGAATAAAGTGCACCAACAAAGAAAAGGTTTGATCATGCACACAAAAGTGAGCCATGAAGTAAATGCGAGGAGCGACCCATGAAAGCGTGCTTTCTCTTGACCACAATTGCAACATAGATGTTTCACAAATTAGATGCATTTGGCAGCGCTCCTACCTGATCGTACTCCGCTTGACACAAACACTATTTTGTTACTATAGCAAGGAGCTGCATTCGTTTCGAGGTGCAAATTGTGTTTACTGTAACAAAGAGTTGAAAGAGCTAGTTTTTTTTTTAGCTCTGCCTGCTCCTATGAACAGTGTGTAAACACTAGGGAGGAGCTGTCGCACATGAGAGCCGTACCAAACGTAGCCTTACACGTGTGGAGCATTACCGTGATGAGATCCTCATATTGGAAGGACGAAAGAACAGCTCAAAAAGACCACACCAAATTGAGTATACTCCGCCACGATTTTCTAACAAAAAATTATGACTTGCGGTAGTGCAGACTTTTTTTTGAGTTGATAGTAGTGCAGACTTGATGACAGGAACAATATGAATTCTCAAATGGCGGGAGTATCGAAGAGAACCTATTATGTATGCGCCCATATCATGTAATACATGTGGCACACGAACTTGCTCCTTCTAATTTGGACTAGGACCCGGATCAATCGCATATTTGGCTTGATCCCTGTCTTTATAACAAACCTGTTGGTTCGCGATCTCGCAGAATCAGTAAGTCATGAATAAATAGAGCATGCTTGATGATAAAAAAAAAAAAACCATTGGACAGCACACCTCTTTTCCAGGTGGCCCCACTCACAGTACCGTTTCATTCTTCGCTCCAACGAGGCACCAGCCAATCGCGTCACGAGTTCACGACACGGTGGCATAGCTGGAAATGAGCCAGTCTATCTGTAAATGTGCAAGGAATCGTTTTTCTTCCGCCGTTTGGGCCATAATTGCAGCTTGAGATGAACAGAGGCCTAATAATGGAAATGATTAAGCCCAGCCCAATATCCTCATCCAAAGGCCCCACAAAACGCAGGCCTGGCCCAATAGCGGAAAACCGCAAAACCCTAGAAAGCCCCATCAACGGCTCTTGCAGCCCCATCTAACATCCAACGGCCGCCGCATTACACGTCTGCCTTATAAGACCTTGCCATTCCCTAATCTTAGGGTTTCCTCCCGCACACCTCCTCGCCTCCACCACTCTCCCCTCGCAGGCGCTGCCCAGGTAAGTCGGCGGCGAGCGGCGGCGGCGATGACGACGCGCTTCAAGAAGAACCGCAAGAAGCGCGGTCACGTGTCCGCCGGGCACGGCCGTATCGGCAAGCACCGCAAGCATCCTGGAGGTCGCGGTAACGCCGGTGGTATGCACCACCACCGCATCCTCTTCGACAAGTACCATCCCGGGTACTTCGGCAAGGTCGGCATGCGCTACTTCCACAAGCTCCGCAACAAGTTCTACTGCCCGGCCGTCAACGTCGAGCACCTCTGGTCGATGGTGCCCGCCGACAAGGCCGCGGAGTGCGGCGCCGACAAGGCACCGCAGGTGGACGTGACCCAGTTCGGCTACTTCAAGGTGCTCGGGAAGGGAAGGCTGCCGGAGAAGCCCATCGTCGTCAAGGCCAAGCTCATCTCCAAGATCGCCGAGAAGAAGATCAAGGCCGCCGGCGGCGCCGTCGTGCTCACCGCTTAGGTTTCCGTCTCTTGGTTTTGAGATCCTTATCTAAACAAGTAGTGCCTATCGTCTCATCTATTTGTGTTAAAGACTTGTTAGTTTCGAATTTGTTGTGGCTTCTGTCTGATCGGTGCCTTATGAGGATTTTTGCACTCAGTGATGCCAGTTCATATCAAATATTTCAGATATATCAATGCTATCTTTCGCAGCCATTGGGTTATTGTCATCTATATTATTGAATAGTGATGCATGACCTAGGATCTGTCGGATGTAATTTGTTACCATGCTTGCATTTCAAAATTATAGCCATGTTAAAAACATTTGAATGTGTTACAGGTTGTCAAGCCAAAATGCACGTCTATAGTGTCTTTGCCTGGTATAATGATGGTTCTGGTGATAATGTTTACTAGTTTGGAAATAAAATCCATGTTCATGTTATCCTAGAACTTAGTTAACCCAGTAATCTTAGTATGTCTGCTAATTTTTGCTGCTGATTGCTTCTGCTTAATATAAAGGCGTGATCTGGGAAGCATGTGTCATCTATTGAGTGTATTTTCATAACCGTGTTTACATTATGGCTTCTTGGATTTAGGAAATGATGTTAATTTGACAACACGGTTCTTAAGTCTGCTTAGTGTGTGAGTTGTGAAGTCTAATCTTTTCACGTGGTTGAAAACATGCATTATATCATGAGAAATTCCGTAGATTTTTAACCGAGGCCTGTTGCTTGAAAGCATGCATTATATCATGAGAAATTCCATTGGTTTTCTGGTCTTGGCCTGTTATTTTAGGTTATAGTGCCTTGCATTTTTGGTTTGGTAGATGGTTGAAATGCAAGTTGTCTCTGGTTTAATTTTTGAATGTGTTTGATGAAGAATCTTATACTTTATTCAAACTTGACAAACATGGTTTCACTTCCAAGTTTGTTGGTTTTATATCTTATTGACTCTGCATTATGTATCTTGCTCTGTTGCTTCCCCAGTTGTGTGAAGCCATCTTGTACCAGAATCCTGTAGTCATCGCTCATCACGATCAACTTTTGCTGTTTGTGAACTTCTCATAGGCTGGTGTTTTGCATAAGTTGTGTATCCCTGTAATGTTGGTATTTCATACACCGCTCGTCAAAGGATTGTTTCATTCTCTGGTCGTTTTGCCAAGTGCCTAGTGTTGTACTAGTAGGTGCGCTACGTTTCCGAAGCAGGTGCCAGTATTTAGGTGTTCAATTGAACCTTCTTAGCCAAATTGTTTACTCTTGAAGATATCAGCGTCATCATTCAAATGATTCAGATCATGCATGTTTTCATTTGATTCTGGAAGTAACATGGTTGTGCAAATCTATCGTTCATAATTGGCTGCTGCTATTTGAATTTGTAAGCAGGCCTAGTTGTATGCTTGTAAGGATCATCTCCAGGCTGGGTGCATTGCATGATTCTTGGTTGTGTTGCATTTGTGTATTGTTGTGGTTATGTTGATTAGATTTGGATGGTTGAATTACTTCTCATTGGTTTCAGTTCTGTGGAATCTGCAGATTATGTAGTGGTTGATGGTGATAAACTGCAAATTGAGAGATCGGATGACGTTGAAGTATGATAATTCGAATTTTTGCCCTAGCGCTCGAAACTGAAATGTAGGAGAGTGGTATGGATTTTAGATTATTTATTTACAATGTACTCTCCCTGCTTTTTATTGATGACATAAGACGATCATCAATATAACTAGAGGGAGGAAATGCAAATCGGATATGTGGATTGTTTGGTTCAGAAAGTTTTTTTTTTTCCCAATTTCGGTTGAGCACGGCCAGTGTTTGAGTTTGGGCGAACTGGGGAAGCCATGTTTCACTGCGACAACTTTTTGGTGGGACTGAAACTGAATCATGTTCTTGTGAAACACTCTCGCTCGGGCAATTTTTAGTTTCGTTCCCCGACGTAAACAATCTCTGCAAATTTCAGACAGCCACGGGTACACCGAGCGTTGCAAATCACACTGTTGGTGTGTTACCAGTGGCTGGACCCTGGAGAAGAAGTTGGCACTGCGACGTCGAAAGTTCGTTTCGGCGCTGGCCGCGCTCAGCTCCAGCCAGCCTTATCACGGTCACGTCCAACTTCCGAGCCGGAATCACATCATCGGCGATCGCCCCGCCCGCCGGCCGGTTCGCGTGGCAACCGGCTGGTTTGATCATTTGCAACCATAGCAGCTGTGCACGGTTTGTTTGTCGCCTTGTGGCTGGCACAATCCACACGAACCGTTCCGAACTCTGAAGTCTGAACCGAAGTCGCCATGAAAGAAACATGGCGCGGCGAGAGGCCGGGCACGGCAAGCCAAAGCGTGCGCGGGGAGACCGCACCGCACGAGCGCGCGACCATGCGTCCTTCCCTATTCCTGCGCTTGCCGGGCCGGCACGCTACCCACGTCCGCACGCACAAGGAACCGAGCTCGCTCTCACAGAGCACGTCCCGTCCCTCCGTTGCCGCCGGGACGGGACGGCAGCCGCGCCGCGCGTGACACGCGGGACCCTCTATATTCGGGTCCCAGGACCCAGAGAGAGACGCGCATGTTTGAATCGGTGGACGAAGCGAAAGCTCGCTCCTCCTGTCGTCCTCATCCGTTCTAATTCCCTCGTGCAGTTCTTATCGGAATTGTTTTGCATATAAACCCCCTGGGTTTCAGAAGCCTTCGCTGATCCAAAGCTCTAGATCCCCGCAAGATTCAGAAGGCTTACTTTCTGGTCCATGTAACCAAATGATAACGACACGAGGGCCTGAACTGCAAATGAGCACTCAACTTCCCCTTCCCCAACCCGGCTACTATTCATAACCGCGGCATCACGCGCGAAACCGAGGAGCCCAACCTGAGCAACCTCCCAACCCAAACCATTGCCTCCTCCACGGCGCTAGGGAAGCAGCGTCGCGGGAGCCATGCCGCCGGCGATCACGGGCCCGGTCAAATGCCGCCCTCACCACCGCATCGTCTCCCCGCAGCGCGCCGCGGCGGCGCTGGACTCCTTGGCCGCCCGCGGCCGGGTCTCCGCCGAGCCGCGGGCGCCGAAGCGGTGCCGGAGCCCTCCGTCCCTGTCCATCTCGCGTGCCGCCGATCCGCCGTGCCGGAGCTCCCCGACCGCCACCGCGAGGCGGGCCCGCGCCGCCGTGGCAGTGGGGAGCGACGGCGGCGGCCGCTCTTCCGCGGCGCTGCTCGCCGGCGCGCAGGCACGGCACGCCATCTTCCGCGACGAGCTCGTGCGGAGGGCCTTCTCCGTGGCTGAGGCTGCTCACCGCGGCCAGGTGATCGACCAATCCATTTTTGATTTGCTCATGTCGCACGCGCTAGTCTGGTTTGTTGCCTCTGAGATGCTGAAGTGGCCGAAATGGCCTGTGTTTGGGACTTGGGTTTGCGTCTGATTGCTCCAGGTGCGCGCGAGCGGCGACCCTTACCTGCAGCACTGCGTGGAGACGGCGGCGCTGCTCGCGGAGCTCGGCGCCGGCCCCGACGTCGTCGCTGCCGGGCTGCTGCACGACACGGTAGACGACGCGGGTCTCGACTACGGTTTCATCTCCGAGCAGTTCGGTGCCGGTGTCGCCGAACTTGTCAAGGGGGTAATCAATTTCATCCTTTCAGCTCCAAACAATTGTCGTTATTTCAGGAGACCGAGCATGCTCGCTTGTGATGCGTTGTTTTTAGGGGAAATAATTCCTTAAGTCTAATGTTGCCATGAAAGAAAAACAACTCCAATTTGCTGGAACCTTGTTGAATTTAGTATTGCCGCAATTATAGAATAGTAGAGAAACCTTGTTCCTACACCACACCGTTACATCACTGCTAAACAATCATACCTGCATACATCATTGCCGTATACTTGAGTAATAATATATAATTAAGCGGGGCTGGAGTGTAAGATCAGATCACGAACGACTATAACTCCATAAATAGGTCATTTCATTGACCCTGCTTTCTATAATAATGCGCTTTGGCTTTGTCGTTTTCATGGTTGTGAACTGAGTGCTGCTAGATATCTGATTGTGACTGACAGAGCTTAACCGATCGTTACTTTGTTCCCGGGGCTTCTAGAATGACTTTATCTTTAAGTGGGTATTGTGTTACCATCAGCAATATATTTTTGGTAGGCACTTGCTGAATGCTAGGAATGACTTATCTTTCAGACAGTAATGTACTATCAATCCGATCTTGCCATGTTGGTTATCAGAACCAATCAGAATCGTGCTGTGGGGTGTTTTTTATTTTCCATTCTTTCCCTTTCGTTTTCTTTTGTCAATAGGATGTTTGATCTACGTTGTTGCACCAATTTATTATTTGGACCTTGGAAGATTCTGTTGTTTGTTTTGCCAACGGAAGATATTTATGTTATATGCCGAGGAACTTTTGTTGCCTGTGACGTCTTGACTATTCTTTTCGGAAACGTTGAAGACACGGAATTGACTGAACAGGAGTTTGGTTGCCTTTTCTTTATAGGTTTCAAATCTAAGTCATTTGAGCAAACTGGCTCGTAGGAACAATACAGCCAGTAGAACTGATGAAGCTGACAGGTTACGCAGAGTGTTCCTTGCAACCGTAGATGCAAGAGCTGTGCTCATTAAACTTGCTGACAGGCTACACAATATGAGGACGTTGGATTCTTTGCCCAAGATCAAACAGCAATGCTTTGCAAAGGAAACACTGGAGATATTTGCCCCCTTGGCAAATCAGTTGGGCATATTGAATTGGAAAGAACAGCTTGAAAATCTGAGCTTCAGGTACCTAAACCCAGATATATATGAGGAACTGTCAACCAACCTTCTTGAGTTCTACAATAGAGATATGATTGCAGCTGCAACGAGGCGACTTGAACAAGCCCTTGAGGTCAGAGGATTATCCTTTTATACCGTATATGGGAGGCAGAAGAGCATGTATAGCATCTATAGCAAGATGAGAAGGTAATTTAGTGTATCATGCCTTTTTTTTATTTGGTATTATCTACTTTAGCTTAATTTTGTCATCAACCAAAATTATTCAATTAATCTCTCCCTTGCAACTGATTCCTGGCTACCTAGACTAACTTTAATATAACATCTTAGAAACTTGTTAGGAAATTTGCTGATCTCATTCCATTCGATTACAGGAAGAAAATAGCCATGGATGAAATTTACGATATACATGGGGTGCGTGTTATACTTGAAAACAAATCTGATTGCTTTGCGGCATTGGAAATTGTTCATCACTTGTGGCCTCGAATTCCTGGGAGGTTCAAAGACTATATCAAAAGCCCCAAAACAAATGGGTACGACTCTGCAAAATTGTGCTATGCCAACTATATGCAATAATGTAAGCCGCCGCGCTAACTGAATTTTGCTAAATTGTAGGTATCAATCCCTGCACACGGTGGTTTTTACTGAACAAATAGTCCCGCTAGAGATCCAAATTCGTACTAGGGACATGCATTTGCAGGCAGAGTTTGGAATTGCTGCACATTGGAGATATAAGGAAGGTGTTCGCAATTGCTTTTGGTCTGTTCCTGAAAGGGTTGAATGGATTAGATGGGTTGTTACATGGCAGCGTGAAAGTTTGCACATGGAACATCCTTCATCACTTGCACCTGACACTTTACGATGCGATATACATACTATTCCTTTAGAGTCTGATGTCTCTCCATTCTCCGATTCAAAAAGAAGCGATCATAATACATCAATTCTAGTAATACTTCTTGAGGACGAAAAGGTACCTTCTGATTCTTGCTATCGTAGCGTCTAATTAACCAGACACCCATTTTAATTCTTAGATCATGTGGTCTCATTCCTTGGCGATGGTACTAATCTTGTGTCATTTTCAGATGTCGGTGCAAGAGGTCCCTCAAAATTTCACGATATTAGACCTATTGAAAAGGGCTTGTTGCTACGACACACAACTGAGGCTGAGGTTGAACTGCCATGTCACCCACAACTGGAACCAGGAGTTAAAAATGGGTGATGTCCTCGAACTGATTCCTTTAACTCCATGTAAATCTGGAGGTTATATGAGGGAGTTCAACCAAATGTGTGATCACCGTCTTGCAATTTCACAGTCATGGCTGAGTTGACAATGGTTGAGTAGCAGATCTTGTAAATACTTACATGACATGCTGTGTATATCACCTGAAGTTTAGCATAACCAATGGTGAGAAATAGGAACTAGAGTCCTCCAAAAAATGGCTCCTAGTGTTCAGTGCTCTGTGAGAAAAAAAAAACCCCTTGACCAGTGGAGAACAGACCTCTCCAGCTGACATTGTGTATATGAGTACTCTGTAACAGATCTGTAGAGAATGTATGTTTGTTAGTATGTTAAGCAAAAGAAGTTAGTATGAAATACTATACATTGCGATTTTAACTCAGGAAATTTTATCAGTTGGTAATGTCTTGGAGAAGTATTTCCAGAAAGAGGCACACCTGCTGATTTCGGTTATGTTCAGTTCAGCGTCTGTGAATTGTGGATGTTACAGTTCAGAAGGAGAATTGTTCTACAAAACCTGCAAATCAAAATTATCAAACGACATAGCTTTCCTGATACCCTAAAAGGATCTCTTATCAGGGAAGCAAAATACTTAAAAAAAATGAAACAAAAAAGAATACGACGCCTGAGAGATTCGAACTCTCGCGGGGAAACCCCATGTACTTAGCAGGCACACGCCTTAACCACTCGGCCAAAGCGTCGTTGTTAAGTAAGCCAAGGAAAGTTCAATAATAACACGAATATCTAAAAATCGAGATGATTAAAACGAGTCACCTCCCGCGTATGTATCGCGCATTCCATTGTCCTGCGGCCCTGCCCTGCCGTGCCCTAATGAACGCCGACGTACGGACGCACCCTCCGGCGGCGGCCGCCGGCAAAGAGCCTCGGGACGAGTGGATGGTGCGAAAGCTCCTGCGCTCCGTGGGACTCAAGGAGGGCGAGTACGATCCGCTAGTGGTGCCCCAGTTCGTGGAGGTCGCCCGCCGCTACGCCGGCGACGTGCTCGTCGAAGCCAGGGCCTACGCCGGCCATGCCGGCAGGGTGTCTCTCGAGGCTGACGATGTGCGCCTGGCCATACGGGCCAAGGCTGCGTCCTCCCCGGGGCCACCGCGCCGCGAGGTAGCTCTGATTCCCCTTTCCTTGATTTTGACGAATTTATTGATTTGATTTTGATCACGCATACGTTTCTTGGGATCTGGGATCCTGCACAATTGTGCTAAAATTGGCGCATTCCGTGAAATAGGATCGCGTTGAAATTGGAGCTTACACATCGACATACTGATCGTTCATTTGTTGGCGTTGTTACGGTGAACAAAACCTAGAGTAATTTTTGCAATAACTGAGAGGGCTGTTTTAAAAAAATCAGCAATTGCATCGGTTCTTCTGCGCTTATTTGGTACTGTATTGGCATGGTCGTTATATATTCAATGGCACACGACCAACATTTCTGTAATGCTAGCTAGTATCAGTGAAAGGATCAACCTTGCATGTCGTGCTTTAGAGGCAATGTTGATGCAAGTTTTCGCCAACAATGGATGGAGGTTTAGCAATATACTCCCAACTCTAGTAGGATTTATTTGTGATTCATCTTTCAAAACAAGATTTATTTGTGATTCCACCTTGTTAGTTGGTGAAGCAGCAATGTGCTGAATTTTGTGATAAGTAAGTGTAGGCTGGACGTCTCGTGGAGACAAAAAAGCCTGGATTTTCATTCCATTATCTAAAAAATCAGTGAAAGGATGGCATGAAAAGGTCTGCTACAAATGCTGTGATTGTTTTTTTTTTTGTTGAAAGGAACTTGTTGTGAAATTTTTGTGCATGGCTATTTTGCTATCGGTTTCTTGTTCTGCCTGATGCCAAATGATCTTTCACCTAATGATCTTTGCTTCTTTTTTTTCAAGAATCATCTTTCCTGTAAACTTCACACTTGATTGAGAGTTTTGCTGCAACCTGACGAAAATGTTCACTTCGGACAGGTCATGCTCGACCTGGCACGCAGTAGGAACACAATTCAACTGCCCAAGTCGAGTGCTCCTCCTGGATCGATCCCTCTCCCGCCTCTTCAGGACACCATGCTGAGCCAAAACTACCTATTCGCTCCTCTCATGAAGCCGCCGCCAGACCAGGTCGAAGAAACCGAGGAAGATGATGAAGTTCCCAATCCTAATACCAGTACTGAACAAGAGCACAGTGGTCGTGCTAGCGAGAAGCTGAAGCAGCAGCAGCAACCTTCTCAGAGGACCATCTCTTCCCGGCTCAATCTCATGGCCGCTGCAGCTGCCAAACGGCGCAGGATGAACAGCTGAACAACAGTGCTGTTGATACTGGGTAGATTGGGTTGGGTTAGTAGTCAGTATCTGTTAATGTGTTAACAATTTACTCTTCCATACTATGTTCTAACTCTTTCACTTTATCATCAACCATATTGTTTCAGCATATGTTGTTGCACTGTAAATCTGGTTGATGATAAAGTAGCATCCTTTAAAGATAGAATGGTTATGAAGATATCTATCTTATTAGGCTGGCTTATAGTAACGACTTGCATATGTATCCCTCCATCAACAGTTTGGTGCTAATTTCAGAGCATCTCCAAGAGACTAGCTAAAAGTGGCTAGCCAATTTCTGATAAAGCGAATCGGTCGTGGAAGTAGTCGTTGTTGGCGGCCATCCTTGCGACAAATGGGCGCAGTGCGCAGGTCCTCAGCAATCCGCTGGTCCATGAGGAGGCGGCATTGCACGGGAGGAGGGAGATGGCGAGCGTGAAGCCTCGCCATAGATGGCGAGTCCGTTGGAAAGCTATTTCAGCGCCTCTTTTTTTACCGATCTTTTCTCATTTGGAGAGTCTGTTGGAGTTGCTCTAAAATGTTTAAATCCGAATATGGAGATAACAGGTTCGGAGTAAAGGTTAAGATTTCCGGCTGTCAATTAAACAACCCATACCTGTTACCTTGTTGAACACCTGCATCTGTGTCGTGAATCGCGCATTATTGGGACCAACGTTCAAACAACTTGTGGTAGGTGGAGAAAATTTGTGAAAGCAGTCCCAAGTTCCTGTTCTACGTATTGTCAAAAGTGTGCTGGAACTTGCCAATAACAGTTGGGCATTTCGTCCAGAGTTCTCCCTTCGTTGATTTCCATCGATGTCTAGCCAATGGACTCTTTTGATGTCTGTTTATCTATTCTTCTATTTTGCAGCTGTATGTAATCTGGACTCTTGAGAAAAGACGAACACAAGCAATTCAAACCCGTGAATCCTGTGTCATGCTGTCTCCATCCACCCAGAACAGAGCAGAGCCATATATCTGAGCCCCACGCTCCTGCACGCAAGACATCGACCCAACTCTTGACCACAACGTCAGGAACGAACGCACGCCAACGCGCGCCGCAGCCAGCCGCATGCCGACGCTGGGCATCGCCGCGCTGCTCGACGCCTACTTCCGCCGCCGCTTCGCCGCGGCGGGCCTCGTCGAGGCGTCCGTCGAGCTCGACGGCGGCGCCACCACGGTCCACTGCTGGCGCTTCCCCCCTCCGGTGACCGACGCCGACGCCGACGCCGACGCGCGCCCCGTCCTCGTCCTCCTCCACGGCTTCGGCCCGCCCGCGACGTGGCAGTGGCGGCGGCAGGTGGGCCCGCTCGCGCGCCGGTTCCGCCTCATCGTCCCGGACCTCCTCTTCTTCGGCGGGTCCGGCACGTCGGCGCCCGGCGCGCGGTCGGAGGCGCACCAGGCCGAGGCGGTGGCGAAGCTCGTGGCGGCCATGGTGCCGGGCGCGCGGCGCGTGTGCGTGGCCGGCACCAGCTACGGCGGGTTCGTGGCGTACCACGTGGCGAGGCTGCTGGGCCCGGCCGCCGTGGACAGGGTGGTCATCGCCAGCTCCGACCTGCTCAAGGCCGACGCCGACGACCGCGCCCTGCTCCGACGCGGCGGCGCCGACCGCGTCGAGGACGTGATGCTGCCGCGGAGCCCCGAGCGGATGCGCCGGCTGGTGCGGCTCGCGTACCACCGCCCGCGCCGGTTCACGCCGGGGTTCGTGCTCCGGGACCTCGTCCAGGTAACGCGTCCATCGTTACACTAAAGTTGATTGTAGATCGTGTCTGAATTCTTGCAGCAACCATAGAACGGCAATAGATGCAATCGTGATTCTGATCAAATCCTTCGTTCGCGTGCTCTTCGTGTTGCGCTGAGAGGCCATGGACCTGGCTGGCAGCTCGGTTGCATCGTATGGTCCCACGCGTGCACGGCCTCCACGTCACGTCGTGGCCGTGCCAGGCGTCCAACGGTAGCCTGCGATGACGTGTCGGCCTGTGTGTGGGAAGCTTCTACCTGAAGCGTCCAAATTAAAGTTTCTGGTCGCGTCGTCATCGTCGTCCTCGCACACCGCAAGTTTCTCAACCGCCGTGCTCTCGCCATCGCCATCAACTCCCAACGGCGGCGGCCCCTTCCTCGCGTTTCCCAACCGTTCCTCCGGCCGTGCCGCTCTTCCAATCAATCCCGAACGGTCGGCCCCAACTCCCGCCAGACTCTTCTAGTAGCAGGGTACAGGTCAACGACCTGTGTTTACCTGCATTTCAACAAACGACAGGCGTCGCGGCCATCTTTTTCCCAAGCCTCTCCGAAGAACAGGAGTGCGTCTCCACATGGATTTAGCCGGCCTTGCGTGGCCTTCTCGTGCTGGTGGCCACTGACTCAGTGAACCATATATAGCCATTTAATGGCCGCCATTGGCGTTGCTGCAAGTTCACCTTTTTCTTTTGAAGCAAGCTGCAAGTACAAGTGGCCGTGTATGCTGTATCTTTTTAGAACTCAACAAGTAATAACATTGCCATAACTTTGTAAATTTGTAATATGAATGTCAACAAGTACTGAAATAATAACATCGCCTCTGAAATTACATCAAAACCTGTCTGACATTGGAGATGAAGCATAATCCAGTACTATTCTCTACTATCTCTGATCTGCAGTTTTAGAACTTTCTGCATGAAAACTAACTCTAGATTCGAGTAGCAATGGAAATAGCAACTGAAACAATTTTGCTGCAGTATCTGTACAACGACAAAGTAGAAGAGAAGATTGAGCTGATCAAGGGGATAACTCTGGGGAACAAGGATCAGTTCCAGCTTACTCCTCTGCAACAGGTACTCCCTTTGACAGATAATTACAACAATAATGCATTAATTACCACGCCATGTTTGTCCTTCGTCAATCCGTTCCCCTGCCTTTCAGGAAGTTCTGGTGTTATGGGGAGAGCATGATCAGATATTCCCAATAGAGAAGGCATTTGAGGTGACAAGGTTAGTAGTTAGTATATGTCTTTGTTACCTCGCTGTAATTTTCTTACAATTTGATTTCACATGATGCATTATTTACCTTATGATGTAAGTTACGAAAGGTCAACACAAATGCAGGAAACTTGGTGCAAATGCTAGGCTGGAGGTCGTGAAGAACACTGGCCACTTGCCTCAGGAGGAGGATCCAAAACGGTTCAACGAGGCCCTCATGAATTTCTTGCTTCCAGCTCCAAAGTCGTCTTTGTGATGTAAGATGAATGCTAGTGGAGGCGGAAGAATGGTTGGGGAGTTCATAATTTAAGTTGCGTTGCATTGTACCTAAATTAAGTTAATGCAGTTCTTTGTTGCTTTGACAATAAGTACATGATATGAGAAAATATTTGATTTACAATTTGGTGCTTTCACTCATTGTTTTTCGTGCTGTTTTAGCCTGTGAACTAGTATTGGATCCTGAAGAATTTGCGTGATTTGATTGCCGTATACATACAAGCCCAATCAGTAGGAAAATCCAGCTAGGAGATGCAGTTGCTGAATGAAGTGGCTACACATGATGGGTCTGCTCCCATATCTCTATCTCCATAATACTGCTGCTACTACTACCTTAGGTTTTGACTTAACTAAGACGAGTGACTTTGTATACACGACTAGATCTTAATAGGCCAGACAAAAAGACAAAGGAATCGTTGTGATTGCCTAAAAAATACTAGTATCATTGTGTCAACTGTGCTTCATTATGCGTCCAGATTCATTCGGTTCGTCCTATGTCTGAATTCATCATCATCCTATAACGTTTTTAAGAAGGGGCAGTACTAGTGTCAATGACGTCTGCAGTGCAGCGCTATGAGCGTTTGCTCTCGCAGCTTGGACGACAAACGTATCCCGAAAATTTTCAATTCGCATTTGCTGGAGTTTACATCAACAACTAGAGAAACAGTACGTCAGTACCCTGACTGACTGCTATACACAAAGTGTTTTGGTTACATCACGCGCGCGCCGCAGGGCCCGGTCCAGCTCGTCCTGCCGCTCGCGCCGGCCTGGCACTGGCCTGGCTCAAGCCGCGTCGCAGCAGGTTACGGCGGCCGGTCAACCTGCCACGCCCCACGGACACGCAGCACGGCCAGGCCACCACACCCTACACCGGGCGCCACAGCGAGCAGAACGACACGGGCTGCCCCTTCCACCGGAGCCCCACCGACGGCGACGGCGGCGCTAGCTCCCACCCGCAGTCGTACTTACGCAGCAGCGCCTTCGCCGTCTCCACCGCCTCGCCCCCGAACGCCGCCTCCGCGAACCCCGCGGCCGCCATCCTTGCCCGCCACGCCTCCCGCCCGTGCACGCGCCGCGCCGTGGTCGTCGTCAATGCCGTCCCGGCCTCCGCCTCCATCACCCGCCTCTCGTCGACGTCCTTCCCCTTGAACGCCGCCGCCGTCGACTCCAGGAAGCTCCAGAGCAGATCCAGCCTCGCGGTGAACTCACTGGTTGCGCTGCCGTCGCTTCGGACGCCGCCGCCGTCGAGCTCGGCGAGGACTACTAGCTCCGGGTTTAGGCTCCTGACCTTTTGGAGCACGGCTGCTTGCTCGTCGGCGGTGGCGTGGCTGAGTCGGAACTGGACGCAGACGACGCGCACCTCGCCGGGGGCGGCGGTGACGCCGTGCAGCGTGTCTAAGCATGGTGCGTGGTCGATGGTGAGGTCCAGGTTGATGGACCTGGCGTACCGGAGGAGCTGCGGCGAGCAGTCGTACCCGGGAGGTGACGCGGAGAAGGGCGCCGGCTGCGGGGTGGCCGCGGGGCCCGCGACCGTGAGGCGGACTGACGGCGGCGTGGCGCCCCGCGGCACGCGGGCGAGCGCGTCGAGCAGCGTCGGCCACTGCACGCCGTGCGACACGCCGAGGTCCACCACGTGGATCTTGCTGCGGCGGCGTGGTGGATCGAGCTCGGCGCTGGCGGCTGCCGCGGCGCCCCGCGCCGTCGTCGTCGCCGCCGCTTTGGCGACCTGCGCGATAATGGCAGCGTTCGCGAGGGCGTTCGGGACCGCGAACCACGGGCTGGCCTCGTGGAACCTGATGAGCGCGGCGCGGAAGATGCGCGGCTCTACGAACGCGAACGACGCCGGAGCCGGGCACTCCAGAGTCGGCGGCGTAGGCATCTTCACGGACGACGCGGCGGCGGCGCCCACGGCGGCCGGGAGAAGGAGCGCGAGGGCGCGGAGCCCGTGCGCGGCCAGGCGGTGGTTGGCGTCGCCGCTGGAGAAGGAGGCGAGCTCGCCGAGCACGTACAGCAGGTGCTGCGCGCGCGGCAGGTTGCCCGCCTCGATCGCCGCCGCGCACGGGTTCAGCAGCTGCTCCGCCCACCTCGCGTCCCTGTCCAAGCCCGCCGCGCCCGCGCCGCCCTTGGCGCTGCCCTTCTTGCTCGGCTTCCGGCTGCCGCAGCTCGATCCCGCCTTGTCAGGCAGCTCGGCGCCGACTTGGCGTTGCCGGCCGCCCTGCCCTGGTGGAGCCGTATGCTTCGGAGACTTGCGTTTCTTGGGATGCCCAATTTCCTCCGGCGACGTCACCGGCGACGGTGCAGCACAACTCGCAACAGGGCTCGGCCCTGGCTGGGACAAGGGCAGGGTGGACTGATATGGCGGTGTCTCGACGAGCATGCTGCCGGCATCGTGCTGCTCCGGCGCCGTTGACGCCGGCAACCAGCCATAGTGGTCGAAGCCGACGAGGTCGAGGTCGGAGGCGAGGAAGGCGATGGGGTCATCGAGCCAATCCGGAGCACTGCTGCTGCTCGTGGCGGCGGGCGGTTCTTCGTCTTCTCTCTCACGGCTCATGGCTGTCGCCTATTGGTGTGTGGGTGCAGATCTCACAAAGTCACAAGTCACGACCCAATGCAAGGGCGATCTCGTTTTTTCGTACTGCAGGAGCGCAACGCTAAGTACACACTACTCGTCAGTGTACTGCAGAAAATGGCGGCTCTCGCTCCAGGCCACAGCATCTTGATCCTTCTTATGCTGATGATTACTCGGGAGAGTGACAGGGATGGCTACAAGCTTATTTTACGTGTCGTTCTCACCAATTCCTTGGAGCCACGCTACTGTGAAAGCTCAGATGGTTGTTGTCCAACTGACACCGTTCGCTGTGGGGACGGTTATCTCTCGCTTCGTCGCAATACTTGTGCTCCTGTATTCAGCAATCAACAATTTTCTCTGAAGAATTTCTTAATATCTATGCCAGTCAGGATTCGACAAATGCTCATGTCAAGAAAATGATGTAGCATACCTTAGTTGTTATATACACGTAATACAACCAAAAGCATGTACATCAGGAGAATAATGCAGCTCGAGCCTGGATCAGTAACTACAAAAGTTTGCAGTTTAGAAAAAGGAAATATTCCTCATCCAGAAATGGATCGTGCGGTCAACTAGTAGTATTAGCTATTCGGGATTGCAATTGCAGAACTGTTACGACGGCAAAGACAGCAGTTGCTTTCATCCACAGTTCCACTGTTTATTCAACTTGTACTGAGCAGACAGTGACAGTAAAATGCTTATCCAAGATACAAGGATGCAAGCACACTGTTATGGACGGCAGTATGTCATTTTTATTGCCGTATTTACTAGAAGTATCTCACTGCAATCCAGCAGCTTTCTACACTCAGTAGATACAAATGCTTAAAACACGTTCCGATGACACACCTGTTACTCAAAGGTATTTTCTTTGTAACAAACGATGCATTGCTTAATTACTTACATTGAGCTGTCGTTATCCAGTCCATGCCGCATTGACAGGGAGTGTGTTCCGACGAGAACTTGTATGTTACTGCACGCAGCATCGGTCTTCTAGAGACTGTAGCTTATTTCGACTTGGTGAGGTGTTGCCCTACTGAAACCTACTCGGCTACTCCGTTGTAGTTTACTTAGCGAATTCGTACATAACTTTTGTGTATCAATCAGAAGCTAAGATGTACAAAGTTTACTTAGCGAATTCGTACATAACTTTTGTGTATCAATCAGAAGCTACTACTTGCAGATAACACTTAGATTTTTTTTTGTTTTGTGTCGGGATCGCATCAGAAAAATTTCTTCCTTTGGTAAAACATCAGTTGAAGGGAAATACATTGGGCCTGTTCGGCAGGCTGCGCTGCTACTGGTAAAAATAGAAGGGAACACTGTAGCGGATGTTGAAGAAATAACTGCGAACACTGTAACGGCTACTGCAGCCGGCTGCAAAACAACCTGCCGAACACACGGATTGCTTACAAGAACTTCACATGATGTGATGTGGGTTTATTCCAAATTCCTCATCCCTATGATATTTGAACATTTTCCTCACAATAATCCTGAAGATGAGCTACAGCAGTTTACTTGCTCTGAATATGCCAGGTCTGCTCCAGATAAGGATGGGTCATACGGAACATTTTGGGCTATATGTCCGTGTGCATCAGTGCTACGCGTCAGCTAACATGTAATGCAGCCTAATCTATCATTACTAAAAGTAATCAAGGAATTAAATTATTAAGTAGAGACACGAATGGTGACCTAGCAGAGCAGGAATATTAGGATATGCCTTATGTTGCGTTTACATTCTAGAATGATCTATCGTCTTTGATCATTTTTTATAGGGCAAATTTGCTACAACACACTATAAAGATGTGGCTTTAGCTGTAGCACACTCCAACTCTCGAATTTAGCCGTGGCACACTCAAAAAGTGTGGTTTTATAGCTTAGCACACTAAACAAGAAAAAAGTGATTCTTTCAACTTTTGTATCTCATTGCACACAATACATTACAATTTGAAATTTTGCACAGTGATACATTGATGAATTCTCTAACAATATGATTTTTTGCAGATTTTTCTCTCATTGTTCACATAGTTTGTTTTACAAAACAAAAATTATTCTCAATGAAATGTTATTTAAATAATCATGAAAAGATATGTGAAAAAACACATGGATAGATAATGTAAAAATGTATCAATGTGCACAGTTCCATGTTGTAATCTATTACGTGCAATGAGATAAAAAAAGATGAAAACTCACTTTTCCTCTGTTTAGTGTGCTGCAGCTATGGAACCACACTTTTTGAGTGTGCCACACCTAAATTCGAGAGTTAGAGTGTGCTATGGCTAAAACCACATCTTTGTAGTGTGTTGTAGCAAATTTGCCCTTTTTTATACTGGTAGGATCTTGGTGATGGCTATAGGTGCACATACATGTTAGTTGAAATCTGAACAACAAGGCAGAACACCTGCTAATTTTCCACCAAAAATGAAAAAGTTTCCCTGATTTCTTTAATTTTACGATACACTAGTAATGCAATAACGAATGTCTGTCCACAGAAACTAGAAATGATGATTGGGTTATCAGTGTCAGTACAGGGTGAGATCAGAAAGTTGGCTTGGGTTGGTGGTCGATGTACTGACAGGAATATGAACAGAAAATTTGATTTCTTCATGCATTTGTCTTCCTATCTTTACTCTGGTCCGAAATTGAAATTTATGCAGAGCATCAATGCAGAAACTAGAAATGCTTATTTGCAAAAAATAATAATAAAAAATGCTGGAGGGCTTCACTGAAACGAGACTATGAAAGAGAGGGCATTGATTTCAGGCATCGGGTTGTTTTTTTTTTCTTGGGGGGGGGGGGGGGGGGGGGGCGCTACGGGACCACCAGGCTTCTAGTACTCTGTTTCCCTTGCCTCTCTTGTGCCGTTTCTGCTACAGTGCATCACACCACCGTTGTTTTGTCTTACCTCACTGTCTTATTTCTAGTTTTCTGCTGTACTTAAAAGTTTTTGTTCTAGCTTGGGCTTTGTAGCTGACTTGGTCTGGAATTCCTATCTTAGATAGCTATTTGGCTATTTCGACACGTGTAGTAATTTTACGTTTTAATGGCAATTCCGTTGTTTTGAATCTGTCAGTGTGATACAACATTCCAAGAGTTAGTAGTATGGTTAGCTGCGTTGCAAGAGCATGTCATTTTATCTCCACAGGGATCGGTTAATTAAGCCACCAGCTCCTCCGTTTTTCTCGGATCGGCGATCATGGCGATTTTGGCGATCCTGCTAAGGATTCTCATCGTCGCCGGTGATCTCTCTCGCCTCTCCTGATCTGCTGTCGCTCATTGCATCCTTGGCGCGGCCGCATTGTGGCGCATCGCTGAGGTGACTCTGGGGTGAATTCTCGCCCAAACATCGAGGTATGGCTCAACACTCTCCCCAACCCCTCATCCTCCCGGAACTGGATCTTCAACCGGGTTTGGATCTTCAAGCGGCAATTTGGAGGAAGTTTAATCTTCCTATCAATGCTACGGATGGGAATCATCTCAAAAGGTTTTTTCTTCTGGCATCTTTTGGCCGCTGCAAGTTTCGTCTCAATGAATCATCAGTGGGTTTAATGCTGCAATCATGTCTGGGAGGAATTGCTAGTGAGTTCAAATCATCTCAAATTGGTGATCGAGTTTTTCAATTCCAAGTCTCTTGTAAGACAGTGGGTTTTCATATCTATGGGCTCAAATTTTATCAGTGCAATCAATTCAAAGTGTTCTTTAATCTGTGGAGTGATGGTGGCCCGAGATCTGATAGTGAAGTACAAAGATGGGAACATGAGCAGGAAAGGGAGTGGATTATGGTCACAAATCGGAAGAAAGAAAGGCAAATGAAAAAGAAGTCATATGCAGATGCTGTCAGATCCGATCCACATTTAACAGGGGCCAATGCGATCCCTGTCAACAAGCGCAAGAAGCAATCAACCACTCAAGTCTCAATCAGCAATGTCTTCTCCAGAATTCATTCTTCATTTCCACAAGTTCAGAAAAGTTCAGTTTTTGAGAGGCTGCAATTCCCCAAGAGATCTGTTTTTGAGCGCATTGAGTTCCCGGATCAGGATCATGCGAAGAACAAGGAAATTGCTGATCGGGATGAAGTTCAGGAGCGCGAAAACAGGGAGTCCCGAATTCAAATTCCAAAGCAACATGGGCCAAGCAGTGGGCCTTCCCTACCTCAATCTGGAAGCCAAGGTGGGCCAGTAGCGGACCAAATAAGGAAAGATGGCCTCTTCTGTTCCAGGTGCCTCCGAACGAATCATAGCAGGTCTCGGTGTATGAGTAAGATTAGATGCTATAATTGTAACGGATGGGGCCACATAGCTACCTTTTGTAGGCTTGCTAGATTCTCTGGTCAATTTCTCAACCATGGTAGGAGTCAAGTCAACCATGGTCAGCCAAGCACAAGGCAAATCTACCGGAAAAAACAGGGACAGACAAGTGGGGGTGCCCAGGGATCAATTAATCGAGCGCAGGTGGAACAGGAACAAGGAGTCAATGCAACTCGCGACCCTCAGCCTTCCAAGCCTTGTCTTGATCTTGAACTCGCAATAAACCCTCAATCGTCTCCCAATGCAACACTAGAACACCCCGGTGCTCCTTGCGAAAACCCATCTTCACCAGAAAACCCTAAAAACGCCGCCATGGCGTACAACAATATCGATCCTGCGCCCTTCATGCCAAGGGGTTTTGCACGCACTGTGGTGCCGCTTCGCACGCCGATGGTGCGAGTGGTTGGACCGCGGCAGCTTCCGCGCAATGAGGATGTCGCCATTGTCGCCATTGACCCGATGCCTCTCCATCAAGTTGCGTTCCCCAACATCAGGAACGTTCTGGGTGAGTTCTTCAGAGATCGCATGCGAGTTCGTGTTACAGATATTCAGCCATGTCCGTTTGCCCAGGCTTTTATTAGGTTTGATCGTATCAGTGACAGAGATAGGCTCATTGGTTCTAGTCCTATTCCTTTTGATGATGTTGAAGTTTATCTAGCTAGACATGATCGTGGTCCGAATCATAGGAGGGTGGAATTTAATCATGTGTGCTGGCTTCTTTTGATTGGCTTCCCACTAGATTACTGGAGTAGGAAGAACATTGAGACAGCAATTGCATCTTTTGGTAGGCTTCAGGTTTGGGAACAGGATTTGGATCACTTGTCTCGTGTCATGATTAAAGCTAGAGTGATTAGCTTAGCCTCTGTGCCTAAGTGGATAGTACTTTCTGAGGGAGATGATTTCAGAGGTGAAACCTGGACGGTTCAGTGTGAAATAATACATAGAACTGATCCAGATGAAGATGGCCCACAAGCTGAAGATCCCGTGCCAATAGTGGAGGATGATGTTGATATGCTTGAGCATGATTTCTTTGGTTTTGGCCAGATGGAGCCAGGATTTGTCTTTGGTATGCCTGTCCCTGAACATGATAATATTGATGCTGATGCTGGGCCTGCAGTAGATGAATGGGAAATGGGGCCTCCAAATGGGCCACCAGATGCAGCACCTACAGCAGGGGAAGTGGGGATGGACCTGGATCTTAATGAACCTGCTAATGACAATGCTGTGAACATGCAAAATGAAAATGATGCTATTGCACAGGAAGTTCCTGTACCTGCAGTGCCAGAGCAAGCAGAGGAACCCCAACACCAGATCAGTCTGAACTTGTCTTTTGGTTCTTCTGGAAGCAGTGGGTCAGTTGAACAGCAAGTGGATGTGATTGTACCGCAAGTGAATGGGGTGCAGATCCTGCCTGATCTGAATGCCATGGTAGAAAATGCTGAGCATGCAGTGCTTGAAGTAGTGCAGGCTGTATACGTTGCAGAACCTATCGTGCAAGAAGCAGAGCAACCTGTTCCTGAAGCAGAGTTCCATGTACCTGAAGCAGAGCAACCAGGTCAAGGAATAGAGCAGCTCCCTTTGCCACAACTGGAAGGACATATAGCACAGCACCAACTGCCTGACCTCAATATGGTACATGATGGGGACATGCTGATAGACCAGCACTTGAATGAGAATATAAACCAGGGAATTATTGGTGGCATCAATGTTCAAGGAATACAGGGGCAGGAACCAGTTATGCCAAATCTAAATCTGAATGATATTATTGGGGAAGAATTGTTAGTTGACAACAATGCAGCACCAGAACAATTTCAAATTATTCCACAAGATCAGAATGGGGATCAGTTCAACCAGAATATACACCTCGGTTTTGTCAGGATTGAAGATGAGCATCTAGGTGACCCTGTCTTTGAGACATTCACAAGTCCTCAAGTTGGCAAGTATCAACCTAACCCTGACATGATCAGATTGTGGGCTAAACATTTCTCCCCCAATGGCTCAAAGGACCCTACAGTGAAGATACCTGATCAGTGGTCATGGTTCTTTACCAAAATGTTGACCTCTCCAACTCATTTCACATGGGCAAAAAATTTCCTAACTTCCAAGGCGTGGGAGTTGTTCCTTGATCACTCTCTGAATAATGGTCTCACATTTTGATTGCCAAGGAAATGTCCTAGATTGGAATCCTCATCCTGTTCATATTCATATGAGATGATCTCTGATAGTGATACCTCAGATGATGATATGGAAGAACAGGAACTGACACCAAAAAAGAACATGATACCTGCTCTGGGAAGTTGTGTCTCCACTTCTGCTTTGCACAAGAATAGAAAGAGAAGTAGGCAGCCAGCTGTGGTGGAGACTGAAGTTAGAAGGAGTGACAGGCTGAAGGGGCAAAACAAAGGTTACAAAAGAAGCATCTGTCCCCATAAGGACTGTTTCTCTTGCTCTGGTGCACCACCGACACTCACTGAATCAGTGATCAGAACCTGGGTACAGGATTTGGTGGGATGAAGCCTGAGGCTTTATCCACTGCTGCTCTGCTAAAGAAGAACACTAAGAAGGTTGTGATCAAGAAGACTACGTCGAAGCAGGTGGCAAAGGAGGACAAAAAGAAGTCTCCAATGGAAAGAAGACAACAAAGAAGCCTGGGAACTAGGGTGTTATATCACTCTGCTTTTTATTTTGTTATTATCAAGTTAATGGTTGTCAGAAACTTCTGGACACTCTTATCTAGAATGTACTCAGAGATGCTGAACTGGGTTATCTATACTGGTTTATATTACCTAGTTGTGCCATTGCTCCAGTATAAGTACTGGTCCTTATCTGCAATTCTATGGTTTCCAGTTCTGCACTGGTCCTTATATGCAATTCTCCGGTTTCCAGTTCTACACTGGTCTACTACTCGAATGCACTGGCTTCATATCTGGAATAATATGGTTTCCAGTTCTGTACTGGTCATTGATATCTCAAAACGCATGTGTTGCACACATGAGTTATGCCATATTAACTCAAATGGTTTTTTATGGATAATCACAATCTGAGGAAGTTTAAGGACTGGAAAGTTCTCTGTTGGAATGTCAGAGGTCTTAATTCAGACAAAAAATGGGATATAGTCAAAAGTAAAGTTACAGAATCACAGTGCGATGTTATTTGTTTTCAAGAAACCAAAAAGAAAGAGTTTGATCTAAATTTCATCAAAAAGATATGCCCTCCCAGTTTTGATACTTTTGAATACCTCCCTTCTGTTGGCGCCTCTGGTGGCTGCATCACCATCTGGAAGAGTAACATATTTAATGGGGCATTATCATTTATGAATGAATATGGTTTATCAATTGAATTCACCTCAGTGCAATCTGGTGCAAAATGGATGCTGTCAAATATTTATGGGCCATGTGAACATGAAAACAAATCAGCATTTCTTGACTGGTTAACTAATGTGGAGATGCCATCTGACTGGGACTGGCTGCTAGTTGGAGATTTTAATTTGATTCGAAGACCTGACAATAGGAATAAGCCAGGGGGCAATGTAAGTGAGATGCTCCAATTCAATGAAGTGATTAGCAACCTGGGAATTGTGGAAATACCCCTCAAAGGACACAAATATACCTGGTCAAACAAGCAGGACAATCCTCTCCTTGAAAGGCTTGATTGGTTCTTCATCTCGGCAAACTGGCTGCTTACTTACCCAGGAACATCTGCATATACCTTATCAAGAGACACTTCTGATCATGTGCCTTGTGTAATATCAATTGGAACCTCAATCCCTAAAGCAAAAATATTTCGATTTGAAAATCACTGGATGGAACATGAAGACTTCATAAGCATTGTACAGCATGCGTGGGCCATTCCAGTACAGCAGCAGGATAAAGCAAGGAAATGGTGGCAAAATTCAAGAATTTAAGAAGAGTACTTAGAGCCTGGCAAGCACAATTATCAAATCTTTCTGCCACAATATCAAATGTCAAATTGTTGATCCAGTTCTTAGAAATAATTGAAGAGCACAGAGACCTTTCAGTGGAGGAATGGAATTTTAGGATTATACTGAAAAATCATCTTGAGTCCCTTCTCCACAGACAAAAGATATATTGGAAGCAAAGAAGCACAGTTAAGTGGGTTAAGTTTGGTGATGCAACAACTGAATTCTTCCATGCAAGAGCTACTATTAATCATAAAATTAATTCAATTATGTCTCTGAAAGATGGTGATGGAAATACAGTCTTAGATCATGACAACAAGGCCAAACTCCTATGGGAGGCTTACAAGGAAAGGCTAGGAACTTCTGAATATTCTGGGATGCTCTTTGATCTACAAACACTATTAAATGAAGAGCCTAACTTGGGCTGGTTGGAAGACCCTTTCACTAAGGAAGAAATTGACAAAGTAGTAGCTGATCTACCTCATAATAAATCACCAGGCCCAGATGGTTTCAATGGAGATTTTATAAAAAAGTGCTGGCCAATCATTGCTCAGGATTTTTATGAAATGTGTGATGCTTTCTATGAAGGAGATTTATGTCTACAGAGTTTGAATGGGTCTTACATAACTCTTGTGCCCAAAAAGGAGTCTCCATCATTGGTTGGGGATTTTAGACCAATATCGCTGCTCAACTCCTCTATTAAGCTAATAACCAAGCTTTTGGCAAATAGACTGCAGCTAGTTATCTTGGGGTTAGTTCACAAAAATCAGTATGGATTCATCAGGACAAGAACAATCCAAGACTGTTTGGCATGATCTTTTGAATATCTTCATTTATGTCACAAGTCCAAAAGAGAGTTAATCATTCTGAAATTGGACTTTGAAAAAGCTTTTGACAAGATAGAGCATCAAGTCATCATGGATATACTAAAGCACAAAGGATTGGGTGATAGATGGCTTAAATGGATGTCACTAATTATGAGTACTGGCACATCATCGATTTTGCTTAATGGTGTCCCTGGTAGAGTGTTCCATTGCAGGAGAGGTGTGAGACAAGGAGATCCCCTTTCCCCCTTATTGTTTGTTCTAGCAGCTGATCTTTTACAATCGATCCTTAATAAAGCTAAGGATATAGGACTATTAAAGCTAGCCATACCAATGGGAGCAGGATTGGATTTTCCTGTGGTTCAATATGCAGATGATACATTGCTGATAATGGAGGCCTGCCCGAGACAACTAGTTGCACTCAGATCTCTGTTGAACACATTTGCTGAATCTACTGGACTGAAAGTGAACTACAACAAATCAATGATGGTGTCTATTAATACCCCTGATGAAAAGATGGATATTCTGACACAAACTTTTGGGTGCCAAAGAGGGGCTATGCCATTTACATATTTAGGACTACCGCTTGGACTGACTAAACCATCTGTTCAAGACTTCTTGCCAATAATCCAAAGAATCAAGAGAAGATTGGTGTGCTGTGCACAGTTTCTGACGCAGGGTGGGAAATTGGAAATGGTCAACTCAGTAATAACTACACTGCCAATGTATATTCTGAGCATTATCAAGATGCATGCAAAAGTGATACACCAAGCTGATCAATATAGGAAACACCTACTGTGGAGGGGATCTGACATAAATAATAGAAAGCCACCTTTGGCTGCATGGAGAATGGTATGTAGATCAAAGGAAGAAGGAGGTTTGGGTGTACTACAGTTAAGCACCCAAAATGATGCCATGCTAATGAAATTTCTGCACAAATTTTATAACAAAGCTGACTTGCCATGGGTACATCTGGTCTGGGATAACTATTACAAAAATGGAGTAATGCCAGGACATAGTAAGAAGGGATCATTCTGGTGGAGGGATATCATGAAGCTAAATGACCAATATAAAGGAATAGCAACAGCTAAGCCAGGAAATGGAACAACTGTCTGGTTTTGGAAGGACCAGTGGAATGGAATAGTGCCTATGCAAGTCTTCACTGAATTATATTCTTTCGCTAAGAAGCAGAATTTATCATTGAGCAAGGCTTGGAACACCCCAAATATTGTGGAGCTTTTTCATATACCCCTCTCAGAACAAGCATATGCGCAAATGCAGCAGCTAGCACAAATTCTAGAGCAACTGGATTTAGAACAAGGGAATGACCTGTGGAGTTATATTTGGGGGAATAATAATTTTTCAACTGCAAAAGTATACAAAGTCATGAAAGGACATTGTCATGTGGACCCAGCATTTAAGTGGCTATGGAAGTCATCTTGTCAGCCAAAACATCAGGTGTTTTTTTGGTTACTAATGAAGGATCGGTTAAATACGAGAGGGATGTTGAGACGAAGGAATATGCACTTGGACTCTTATACATGTGAAATGTGTATCCTGCAAAGAGAAGAGACTTTGATACACTTATTCATAAGGTGTAACTTTGATAGAGCATGCTGGAACTCAATTGGAATTAATGTCCCTAGGCACCTTCAGGTTATACCACTCATCAAATGGATAAAGAGGAGGCTACAGGTGCCATTTTATATGGACATTATTGCACTAATGTGTTGGAGTATTTGGACAGAGCGAAACAATTGGTTATTTCAAGGAATTGATCCAACAGTGGACCACTGCCGTGCACATTTTTTCGCTGAGCTTAGTATGGTTGTCCATAGAGCTCGAAGGGGTCATGCTGAACCTTTGAAAATATGGATACAATCGGCAGAGTAGTTGCAATCCTTTTCGTAATTTTCTTTCTTTGTTTTCCCTTTCTGTTTGATTGTACTTTTTATTATATAATTAAATATATTAATCTGTAGGGGCGCTCTGCCCCTCCAGTTTCTTCAAAAAAAAAAGAGCATGTCATTTTCCTAAACAACAACCCAAACTCTATAATACTAGCGTCATCTTTCCTGCATAATCAAAAGCCTTGAGAATCATTATTTTCGCTTGTGTTTGCAGACAAGTTTTTGATGCAGATTGCAGAAGAATTAATTTCCCAAGGTAGGTCCTGAAGTTGAAGGATGAATTTATATGGTCTGCAGTTATTATGTTTGTTGAGACGAATGCTCCACCAGTGTCAAGGGAGACGTGTGCTAGTGCATGAATTATCGGGTCAGCGCGTGTCTATTGCAGTGTCGGAGCTAGAGCTCTTGGAAGGGTGGTGCCACGTTGCTTGGGGCTGTTCAGGCTTGTGCTTTTTCTCATTATTATAGGTGTATAATTAGGTATTCAAGGGGTGCGTAAATGGTGAAAATATGAACATTATTGAAAGTTTCCGCATCCCCTGCCAACCATGTAGCTCCGCCCCGGGTCTACTGTTCTGTTAGGAAACCACTGCGCAGTTACTTGATTGAGCATGATGCTCTCTGCAAGATGAGGCTGTCTTTGCAGAGCTGACTTGAATATTCTGACCTCAAACTTAAACTCTATAAAAGGCAGAGATTCTTACAACATGCACGTACTAAAAGAAGTAGCGGACCAATTCAAACAGTCGACGACTACTCCAATTAAGTCCTGGAGACTGAAATTGATTGATAGAGACATTTAATCCCTGTAGCTAGCATGCACAAATTATTTGTTCAACAAAATGCTCCAATAGATATCGATGAAAAACCTTTCCTCGATGATGAATACTTGGTATACAAATTATTTTGCAAATACACTAGCTACATGAATTGTATGCTGTGTCACTTGATGTCTGCTAGTTTTTTTTTCTGTTAAGAAACACTGTCGAGTGATACTAGATTTGACTAAGAATGATGCTCTCTGCACGATTAAGCTGCCATGCAGTTGACTTGTAATTTTGTAAAAACAACTATATACTCAAACAAATAGTGGAGTGATCGATCAAGGATGCTATTTGACAAGGAGCGACGAGGAATCTCGTCATCACTACGTGTTTGCATCCTGAAGAACTATAAATATGCATGCGCACGGATGCAGTTCCCATTGTCCAAAGCAAACACATACACAAGTCTCAGAACAAGCGAGCGAGCCTAGAGAGGGAGATGGCCCAGGGGACACCATTAGCCACTTCTTGTTCCGCTGCAACATATGCCTCGAGGCTCTGTCGGGCTCCGGCTACGGCTGCAACTTCGGCGTCCACGAGTCCTGCGCCGGCCGCCCGCTGACGCTCTCCTCCCCCGAGCTCCACGCGCACGAGCTCGTGCTCGTCCAGACCCGGCAAGACCTGACCTACCGGTGCGCCGGCCACTGCACCCCAGGCTCCTTCCTGTAACGCTGCCCGCCGTGCGGGTTCGACATACACCCGCGCTGCACGGCGCCGGCGTGCGCAGCTCACGCCACCTGGAGCACGACCTCAAGCTGGTCGTCGCCGAGGGCAGCTGCCTTCGCCGCGTGCCAAGGCCAACACGGCGCCCCGGGACGACGTGGCTGGTTCTACTGTTGCTCGGCGTGCAACGTCGACCTCCACGTCTATTGCGCATATATGGCGGTGGCGACGGGAGCAACAGCAACGCTGGAGCTCGCAGCGACGGGAACATCCATTCCCTGGCGCTGGCGGCTCAGCTTATGGGAGCTCAGCTTGCCTGCACCGTTGGATGGAAGAAAAGATTTGTGAGCACAGTGTTTGCGGGCCTGTTTGCGGGCCTGATCGCATGGCGACGCGTTGATGCTGGGAAGGGGCCGTACGTGAGGACGCCCGCAAAAAATCCACGTTGAAGCTATAAGGGTTATAACACCGCGCTTGACCTGTTGAGCTCTGCCGGTAAGTTCCCCTTCCATGCGTAGATAGACCGGAGCTGCTGCTGCATCCAAACTTTGTCTACCATTTGCTCATATTAACAGTGGACTGTTGTCTGGGAACATGTTTACAATGTTTCTAATTTTTTCATTCATTGTACAGATCCTGAGGAACCGAGGAGGAACCACTTCTTCATCTGAAGATCTCGACGCGTTTGCTTTGCAGGCCACGTGAATAAAGTGTTGCTATCATTTTGTCACAATATAGTGTGTTTGTATTCACCGCTTCACATGAGTGTTTGTTTGTCTTCCTTTTCTCGATTCATATGTTTGGAATATTACGTGATGTATGCATCTTCGTTATGAAAATAAAATATTTCAATTGTGTTTGAAATCCAAACGAGAGAGGAAGTATTTATATGAAGATTGAAGGTCGCATGGTATAATACCATAAAATGAACAGAATTCTAGCCTTAGCGGCCGAGAAAAAAAACTGACTTCTTTACTTGGTCAGGTCTCACCTCAGTTGTGTTTTATAGTTCAGCCCTCCTTTGTGATGTAAACAACCCTTCGCAGCTCCGCCCGGAGTGAGGTGGTGGTGTTGGTATGGGGCCGATCATTTTCTCTCTATAATACAACGATACACAACTCTCCTGCGTATTAAAAAAAAAACAATCATAAGACATTCCTTTTCATAGTATTAATCATTGTTTGTTTCTTGAAATGCTACAATTTGCACAGTGCATTTCACAATTAACTCTGAGTAATTGACACCTTGATGACAAAGATTGATCCACGACAACCTTCACTAGGCACAATTCCAAGCAAAAATTGTTCGATATATTAATCACGAGTATACAAAATAAAATTTTGTAAGCAATATTTCAATATTCTGATATGGTGTGTCTTTCTAAAACAATGATCTCTCATTAGCTAAATACACATACCTCCCAAAGAAAGTACTAACGCATATTTGCCCTGCTGCCCTTGACATGAGGGATCTATTTGGATCGTTCATCCGCAACATGGCCCTGATCTGCTTCAACACCCCAAGTGGTTTGCGGGGGAACAAATTTGGGCTGTTCATGTTGCAGGTGAGCGATTCAGATACACCTCTCATGTCGGGTGCAGCTCATTATGAAAGAATTACAATAGAAGCTAGAATCTACCATGGTGAAGGACCGAGAAGGCGACCAGAGGGAGGGAGGGGGGGGGGGGGGGGGTGAATGGGAGCCAATAAAAATTCTTGTAAAGAACTTGGCCTATGTCCCAACTAGGGCTGGACTACCGAGCCAGCTCGGCTCGGCTCGGCTCGGCTCGGTCCAGCTCGTTAGGATAACGAGCTGGCTCGGCTCGGCTCGTTATCTTAACGAGCTAGAATGCTGGCTCAGCTCGGCTCGTTACGAGCTCGAGCTGGCTTGCGAGCCAGCTCGTTAAGCTCGTCACTCGCCTCCAGTATCTCTGCTACGACCTGGGGAACAAGACGATAACCATGCCGTTGGGTACATCTTCACGCCTTTGAGCACAATGACGTGTCGGGCGAGGAGGCGGTGGCCAACGACGCAGAGGTCGTCGCGACCGAGAGGGGACGGGGGCTGGAGATGTGGAGGAACCGACACCACCGCACGAGGGAAGTAGAGGGAGGGGTGGCACCGCCTGGCTTGAGATGTCAGCCGCCGCGCTTCACGTCGCCTATCCATGGTTTGGATCTTGACTCAGTCCTCTTCTATCATCGCCATAGTCATGGGAAGAGCGGTGAGGACAATGAGCTCATGTTCATCATGAGCTTTGGCGTTGATGGCTGCAGCGTCGATGACGAAGGAGAAGGGAGAGGCGAGTGCTATGACGGGAGAAAGGACGCCGACAACCTCGTGGAGCTCCTCCGGGCAAACTCGCAAGTGGGCGACGAGGGAACAAGGTGACAAGTCAGC
This sequence comes from Eragrostis curvula, assembly GCA_007726485.1. Taxonomy (NCBI): domain Eukaryota; kingdom Viridiplantae; phylum Streptophyta; class Magnoliopsida; order Poales; family Poaceae; genus Eragrostis; species Eragrostis curvula. The sequence continues at coordinate 7,191,379 of CM017442.1, forward strand.
GAGGCAAGCGGTGCGGTTCACGAACGGAGGAAGGCAGGCATGCGATGGGGATTTGGGAGGAGACAAGGTGTGGTGGCGGCGTGATTCGGGAAAGGAATAAGGTGTGTGGAGGGAGGAGGAGACCGAGGGGTGCTGGGCCTGTTGGAGCATGCTGGCTCGTTTGGCTCGCGAGACAACCTCGTGGAGCTCCTCCGGGCAAGCTCGCAAGTGGGCGACGAGGAAACAAGGTGACAGGTCAGCGAGGCAAGCGGTGCGGTTCACGAACGGAGCAAGGCAGGCATGCGATGGGGATTTGGGAGGAGACAAGGTGTGGTGGCGGCGTGATTCGGGAAAGGAATAAGGTGTGTGGAGGGAGGAGGAGACCGAGGGGTGCTGGGCCTGTTGGAGCATGCTGGCTCGTTTGGCTCGCGAGCGGCTCGCGAGCCAGCTCGAGCTGGCTCGTTAAGCATAACGAGCTACAAACCTAGCTCGGCTCGTTAGAAAAAGTGAACGAGCCGAGCTGAGCCGAGCCGAGCTAGTCACGAGCCGAGCCGAGCTAACGAGCCACGAGCTTTTCGTCCAGCCCTAGTCCCAACCCACCTCAAAAACAACCACCAAGATCACACACACACATGGAACATAATGTGTTGACCCTAGGAATGATTGTGGAAGGGATATAAACATTTGAGGAAGCAAATCAAGCAAAGACACACTCAAAAAGATGATCTGGAAAAATCATAACAGAAACCTCCCATCTGATAGTCCGGTAACTTGTCGGATACTCCGGGGTCACTCAGAGAACCTCCATCGGATACTTCGGCAAGTTGTCGGATACTCCGGGGTCACTCAGAGAACCCCCATCGGATACTCCGGCAGTTTGTCGGATACTCCGGGGTCGGATACTCCGGCAGTGTCAGGACAGCACGCGAAAGAACTCGAGAACGGGAGCTCTAAAACTCGAAATCCAATCAAACGACCTCTAAAATTCACGAAATTTGAACCATAGCTTCACGGTGAGATGGTGAACCTCATCCAAAAAGATTCATACCAAAAGACGAAGAAATCCCCATGAATTTTGGATTCTACCGACGAACCTAGGGTTTGAGTGAAACTTCACAAATCCATGAAATCGAAGGTGCTCGTGCCGTGGATTTGGTCAAGTATCCATAGAGGATTGTTCTAGCATGTCATAGCACCAAGATCCCCCAACAAATCTGTCTCAAAACACGTCACACAAGAGGAATAAAAAATCCCACGAAAATCCCTCCGAAAATAGGGAAAAAGAGAAAATCGGGATCTAGAGGATGAGGAACAACTTGAACACGAAAATGAATCTCATTTCATTGATTCAAGGTAACCAATTACATGGATACAAGGCTAGGAAACCGCCCTCATCCTCCCACTCTTTGGAAGAACAAAAGTTGTCTCTCACACAACCTCTCCTCTCCTCTCTCCCTTGAAGCTCCTCCTAGCTCTCAAAATGAAAACCTAACTCTTGACTTGGTGGAAGAAGGTCACCTCTCCAACCAGCCATCTCCCTATCTACAGATATTTTATAAGGACTAAAATGCCCTCCACTCAACACACACTCCTATCTATCACAAGGGGCAAAGTTGTCTGACTTTTTCTCCATCGCCCGAACGCCATCGGGCCCTTCACGTCTTTGCTTCGCCTTGACGCAACCTTCGCGATGGTGCCACGTGCACCACCATCCGCCACCGCCGGTTTTGAGGCCCAAACCGGGAAACCGTCCACCGCCGGTTTTAAGGCCCAAACCGGGAAACCATCGACCGCCGGTTTTGACGCCAAACCGCGAAACCGTTCGTGCTTCTTATCCTCTCCATGTGTACGGTGTAGATCACCCTTGACCTCACCCGGCCTCTCGATCGTCTGGCCCCAAGTCCCTGCTTGGTCCCGATCGTCCCGCCGTTGACCATCAAGTTGACTTCATTGACCTACACATCATGAGACAAGCAAACACATTTCTCCTTCTCCTCCATTCTTCCCAACACCTTCACCATCTCCGATTAGCCATAAACATAACCATGCACATGCTTATGCAACCCTCAAAATCCCGCATTTCAACCCAAACTCATGTCCAACTCAAATCAACTCCCATGTCAATTACTCATCATCATTATGAACCATGGCACTTCTCAACATGGTTCCTCAATCTCCCCCTTGATGAGTACATTGACAACAACAACAAAGCACACGAATTCAAACTTGAAATGCAAAACCAACAAAGCTCAATTAAATGGTCAAAACCAAGAAAAGGGTAGAAAATGACCATCTAGTAGCAAAGGATCACAAAAACCAAGTGTTGGCAAAGAAAGCGGCTCATTGTCGCAAAGATCACAAAAGACTCAAGAAAAAGGTCGAACTTGATGACTTGATGAAATGCTCCCCCTCAAATTTTGGTACTTCTCATGCTATGCAAAAGTTCTTCTCTAGGTGTCATTTTCTTCATATTTGGGATTTTGACAAAATTGTGCATGATTTCCCATGATATTTCTCCCCCTTTGGCAATGAACTCATCAAGACACTAAGAGAGCCAAAAATGCAATACATGAGGATGCAAACTATCAAAGCTTCAACAATTATGTCAACAAGCATTTTTCATTGCTATGAATCAAACATAGAGCATAGAAGTGTAAAAGCATGAGCGCACAATCCCATGAAGGCCGTAATAGAGAGCATGACACAAAGGCAAAGAGCTAAGCAAGCTAAGCAAGAAGATTAAATTGCTCAAGATAGATTCAAACTTGCTATATCAAGATGAAGGCTTCCACCACATGTATAATTACCGCTATCCAAGGCAAAACAAGCATTAAGAGAATCCATGAAAACTAGCTAGTCTCAATCTCAACTCAAGCAACAAGCATTCGGAAAGAAGTGCTTTGACAAACGCTCACATATGCAACAAAGACTCAATTTGATCAAGTGAAGATTGCAAGCTTTTGCTTGTCTTTTATTTTTGATCCTCAAGTAACAACTTATCCACGCGGAGGGTCGCACGACTGGTTACGGCAAACACCCCGAGGCATCAAGGCACCGTATTGGATTGTTAGCATTAAGCACAAAAGATCAAATTGATTTTAGAAATTAAGCACAAGAGCAAAAGAGAGCATGCCTTTTGGCAAAAGGAACATTTGTTCCCCCAAAGTCCCATCATGAGCTAAACATTTGCAAAGACCAACCCCCAAACACAAGTTGCCGAAGCCAAGACATTTTCTAAGCTAGCCTTAATGCAAGTCTTGACAAGTATAAAAGCAAGTATACATGTGGTAAGCAAGACAATGGCATGCATAGATCATAAGATTCACAAATTGCCAATTTTCACCTTTGAGTTTAGCATGAGAGCTCAAAATGCAACTATGCCAAGCCATCTAGAAAAGCCTAAGTTTATAGAGTTTGCTACTTACATTCACACAACATAGCTCAAATTCAACCATAGCAACAAGAAATACAAGAAGGCATAAGAGGTGAAGCTTATCTAAAAATGTATATGTTACAAAATGTATATCTTACATGATGAGATGCAAAGCAATAAAATTAAGATACATATGTACAAGAACATCAACTCCCCCTCAAATGATGCCATAGGGATGGCAAACACCAAGCTCCCCCCGAAGAAAAGCAAATCTCGAAGCATCTAGGGGCTTGGTGAAAATGTCGGCCAATTGGTTATCGGTGTCTATGTATTTGAGCTCTATGTCACCCTTCTCCACATGGTCTCTCAAGAAGTGAAATCTCACATTGATGTATTTGACTTTACTGTGTTGGATGGGGTTCTTGGATAGGCAAATGGCACTAGAGTTATCACACATGAGTGGAACGCTCTTGTAACTCAACCCATAATCTCTCAGGGTAAAGATCATCCATAGAATTTGTGAGCAACAACTAGCGGCAGTAACATACTCGGCTTCGGTTGTGGATTGGGCTACACTAGATTGCTTGCGAGAAGACCAACACACAAGAGAAGTACCCAAGAAATGGCAAGTACCCGAAGTGCTCTTCCTATTGACTCGACACCCAGCAAAATCCGCATCCGAATGGCCACAAAGAGCAAGAGAAGATGATGCAGAATACCAAAGACCGAATTCAAGGGTATACTTGAGATACCTGAAGATGCGCTTCACTGCTTGACGATGAGAGATCCTTGGTGAGGATTGGAAGCGAGCACAAAGACACACCGCAAAGTATATGTCGGGTCTTGTCACCGTCAGGTACAAGAGGGAGCCGATCATGCTCCGGTACTCCTTTTGGTCCACGGCCTCACCATCTTCATCCGGATCAAGCACGGTCATAGTGGCCATCGGTGTCGACATTGGCTTCGCATCGGACATGTCAAACTTCTTCATGAGTTCCTTCGTGTACTTTGTTTGGTGGACGAAGGTGCCTTCCTTGCATTGCTTGATTTGGAGACCAAGGAAGTAGGTTAGCTCACCCATCATCGACATCATGAATTCATTCTCCATCATTGCCTGAAACCTGGACATAAGAGCATGAGAGGAACCACCAAAGATGATATCATCCACGTATAGCTGAACCATTAGGAAATCATTGCCATGCTTGAGGGTAAACAACGTTTTGTCAACACACCCCGTCACATACCCGCGCTCTAGCAAGAAGGTCTTAAGCCTAGCATACCAAGCCCTAGGCGCTTGCTTTAGCCCGTACAAAGCCTTTTGAAGCTTGTACACTCGGTTAGGATACTTGGGATGTTCAAAGCCTGGTGGTTGTTTGACATAAACCTCTTCCTCTATGTAGCCGTTTAGGAAAGCGCTTTTGACGTCTATTTGGTATAACTTAAAGCCCTTAGACGCAGCAAAGGCAAGTAAGATCCTAATAGCTTCTAGACATGCTACCGGAGCAAAGGTTTCACCAAAGTCCAAGCCTTCTACTTGGCTAAAACCCTGAGACACAAGTCTAGCTTTGTTTCGCACAACTAGACCATCCTCACCCTGTTTGTTTTTGAAAACCCACTTGGTTCCTATGACATTCACATTGGGAGGAGGCTCAACAAGGGTCCAAACTTTGTTTCTCTCAAAGTTCTCTAGCTCATCGTGCATGGCATTGATCCAATCAGAATCAGAAAGAGCGTGTCCAACATCTCGAGGTTCAAAGGAGGCAACATATGCAGAGTTTGTAAAGCATGAGAGATGTGCAGACCTTGACCTTGTAGTCCTCTCATTGAGATTACCGATCATTTGTTGGGGAGGATGTCGGCGTTGAATGTGTCGAGGGGCCTCTCTCTCGGAGTGGATCTCCCCCTCAACAACAGCTGGAGCCGGCTCGACAGCAGCCGAAGAGGATGTAGAAGCCTCGGGACCCTCTGCTGGAGTAGTGGAAGCAGGGACCGACTCAGGAGGAGGTGAAGTAGCAGGAAGTAGTGGTTCTTCCTCATCTTCATCTAGAGCCGGTAGGTCACCTTCTACAAAGATGCTTTCCTCCATTTCTCTGTCACCTGCAGTTTCAACAACACCACTTGCACAAGAGATTGGTTCATCAAAGGTTACCTCGCAGGATTCCACGATGGTGTTAGTTTCCAAGTTCAAGACTCTATATGCATGACCATGTGGTGTGTAACCAAGAAAAATGCCATCAGAAGATCTTGGCTCAAACTTATCTAAATTACCATGCTTGAGGATAAAGCACTTGCAACCGAAAGCACGCAAATGAGAAACACTTGGCTTCCTCCCAAATCGTAGTTCATAAGAGGTCACATTAAGAATTGAGCGCAAGAAAACTCGATTGGAGACGTAGCAAGCAGTGCTAATGGCTTCAGCCCAGAACCGCCTCGGAGTCCTATGCTCATCAAGCATCGTCCGGGCCATCTCAACCAAAGTTCTATTCTTTCTTTGAACAATGCCATTTTGCTGAGGAACACGAGGTGCAGAAAATTGATGCTCCAAGCCATGCTCAAAACAGAAAGCATCAAAGGAGGAGTTATTGAACTCGGTGCCATTATCACTACGAATAGCTCGTAATGCACCAGGAAGTTCCTTGAACAACCTCAAAGCTAAGCTTTGAAAGTGTTGAAACACTTCATCCTTGCTCTCGAGAAAGAAGACCCATGAGTACCGAGAAAAGTCATCAACAATGACAAGAACATACCACTTCCCACCCGCCGAGCGAACCCGGGAAGGACCAACGGTGTCCATGTGAAGCAATTCCCCAGGACGCTCAGTCATCACCAAATTGATTGGTGGATGAGAAGCGGCAACCATTTTGCCATGACGACAAGGAGCACACACAAGGTTTTTCTCAAACTTGAGCTTTAGCAATCCTCGGATCAAACCTAAGCCACTCAAGCGACAAAGCAAATCAAAACTCATGTGACCTAGTCTCCTATGCCAAATCCAAAGCTCGGAAGAAGGTTGAGCAATCAAACACTTATGAGAGCCATGAGAAATGGAAAAGTCAGCTCGAAAGACTCTCTCAACACGAGAAATGTTCCAAACCAAAGAACAATTGGAATCAAGAACACGAGAGGCATTCCTCTTAAAGCACACTTCATGACCATCATGAAGCAATTGAGAAACAGACAACAAATTATACTTGAGATGCTCTACCAAAGCCACTTCCTTAAGAGTAAAGGGATCATTTATCTTGATCGCGCCAACGGCCTTTACCTTTCCTTTATTGTTGTCCTCGAAAGTTACATAGTCAATTTGCTTCACGGGGGTGAGGCTGGAGAACCATCTAGTATCTCCGGTCATGTGGCACGAACATCTGGAGTCCATCAACCACTTGTCCTCCAAGCCTCCATCTGCCACCTACATAGAACGAGAAAGAGAGATCGAGGGCTTAATGCTGGGGTTAGAAAGAAAACTCTTAGGAATCCAACACCTCACCACACGACCTGTAGAAGTAAGAATAGTTCTATGCACTTTATCATTGGACCGCACAGGACGAGTACCACGATAGGGACGACGTGGACCGTCAAAGCGTCCAAACTCAAACCTTATGTCACGGGGATAATGGTCATATGAGCGATAACCATACCCACACTGGGGACGAACACCACAATGGGGAAAACATGAGCCATCAAAGCGTTGTGACACAAATCCATTGTTCCGTGAACCAAAGTCATATGGAGGATGACCATGCCCACGATGAGGCGAATAGTTGACATAAGGATGATGGATTGCATTCCTAGCCAACTCAGCTTGCCTCCTTTCAACCCTTTTTCTCCTAATGCAAAACTCATCCAAGTGATCACCCCGACCACAAAACATGCAAGTGTAAACATTCTTGGGATTAGGTTTTGGTTGTGTAGGTGGTTTGGCTTGTTGTTGTTGCTTCTTGACTTCCTTGGGGTTGAAGGCTGGCTTTGGGTTTGATGGGTAGTAGGTGTCGGTGGGCTTAAGTTTCTCACTCTCATCTTGGATGTTGGAGCTTGGTACAAACTTACCCACATTCTCACTTCCTTTTTCACACCTCTTAAAACCCAAACCCAATCCGGAAGAAGAACCTCCCTTAACCCTTGTCAAGTCACTCTCTATCATTTCTTCACTCATTTTGGTTCTTGTGAGACGAGTTGTGAGATACTCATTTTCTTGGGCTAGCTTTTGGTTCTCATCTTGGGTTATGACCAACGTTTTCTTAAGAGAAGCACACACAATGCAAGGTGGTGGTGTGGCACATGAACCAATTTGCAATTTAGCCTCTAGCTCTTTGACTTTAGAAAATTGACTATCCAAGTCACGAGAAAGCTTAGGGCAATTCTTGCAAACACCCAAGAGAGTTGGTCTAGCTTTGAGCTCTTCAAGCTCCTTCTTGGCACTCTCAAGTTGACCGGCAACTTGAGCATGCACACCCTCCCTAGAAGCTAGATCATTCATCACAACTTGACAAGACTCACACTCAACCACAATCTCATCATCAATATTAGACTTAAGGGAAGCAAGTTCAATATGAGCACTTTCTAGTCTAGACTTGAGGTTTCGGTTCTCACGTATGGCATCACAAAGTTTCTTATCTTGCTTCACTAGAACCTCACCTAAGTAATCAATTTGAGAGCAAAGTTCTTCTCGAGATTGTGATACCTTGCTTGTGTCGGAGTCGGAGTCGTATGAAGCATCCTCCTTGGCCATGAAGCAAAGGCCGGTGAAGTCGTTGCTCTTCTTCTTGTCCTTTGGCTTCTCCGTCTCGTTGTCACACCCGGTTTCAACGACCAAAACCGAATGCATCTGTATGCGTGCCCAGGATCAATTTTCACGCACACAGGACAATATATGTGATAAAAGAACAATATCTTTATTAAATCGATAACATTGTTACAAGAATGACCAAGTGGTCTAAAAGAAAATATTACATTGCAGCGGAAAAATAAATCTAAGCGTTGGCGTCCTTCAATCCCACAGGAAGTCGACCGGAAGACCGCATGCCTAGAACACCGCTTCTCCATCTCCAAGTACTCCTCGATGTCTTCTTTCACTGAGCAACAAACAAAAGGTGGTTTTGGGTCCGCGTGAGTACATAGAGTACTCAGCAGGTGGGGGAAAGTATGACATGTTGGCTGATAACAAGAAAAGCTTATAGGGGTTTATTTGCATAAACGCGGTAGTAAAACATTTAATAAAAGCAGCTCCTATTTACTATGTGATACATATCTCCAAACGCCTTGCCAAGATCAAGGGTTCCAACCACCCTGTATGTCTCTACAGGTTACTCCACCTGTACCCAATCACAGTTACCCCACTGTGACTACCCATCCAACCATTCCCAACTAATCGTGTGAGGGTCCATGCCGCTCTTGACCGTGAGCACGGCTGTCATGACAGTTTTCACTCTGCAGAGGTTGTACACATTTCCCCACGAGTTGTGATTCCGTCCCCTGTTGCCAGGTGGACTAAAGTCTCCTTTATGCCATGCCAGCCAAACACATGCACACTTCCTTAGGTGTGCGGCCAGGAGATCACAACAAGGCTTTTTCACAGCTTCCACCAGCTTGTACGTGCCCACTAAGGTTCCACCGATAGGGGAAGTATACCCTTAACCCCTAGAGGCCCCCTCTTGTGCCAGATGGTTCCGAGGAGTAACTCTCCTGTCCCCACACATCTCTCTCCCGACGATTCCAGCATACCCGCCTTCCTCGCACCACCGTTTGGCATGCACCAAACTGGTCTCCACAATGTAATACGCCAGGCCGCGCCCATTCTTGGACTCGTGGCTATACGGTTTTCATGGGTGGTCGCTCCACGAACCGGTCCTTAGATTTAAGTGATCAACAACAAACCAAGGGACTGCCGGTAACCCCAGCACAGTCCCTGAGCTGCCGGTAACCCCAGCACAGCTCCCATACCATAATCACCCAAATCCCTAGCTCCAATCATGTTGCTAAAGAAATTACCCTTTAACCCTCATGTGAAAGAAGTTCAATTAATCAAGTTAATATTCCCAACCCAACATACAGCAAGGCTAAGCAATTCTACCCATAAACAAGTAAAGGAAACTAAGGCGACAAGGAATGTTATGACAATTCTAGTAAACCCTACAAATAGGTTCGCATTCATTTGACTCAAGCATGCAATTTTGCAAACGAAACATTTACAACATCGGCACAAAATGATCAAGGACACTTGCCTCTTTAGTGGTGTTGCTCAGTGATTGTAATTCTTGGTCTTCATGATATTCGTGTGATTCCCATGCGTGATATCCTATTCGCGCAAACATGAAAAACAAGCATAGAATAAATACACAATGCAGGGAAGGAAACAATAATAAATGGTTTAACAAGGGCTATGGTTGGATAGATAAGTCGTGACGAGAATTTAGGTGCAAGAATCACTCAATTCGAACTTACAGATGAAAAGATATGATTAAACAAAGGTTGAAGGTTAAACTGAGATGAAAACTGAATTCCAAGAGCTTATGTGCATGATATAGAGGTTGAAAGGAACTGCAGTTTGAATAACAAGTTGTACATAGGCAAAAGTTCACTTGGGTGACCGATCTCAGTTGTCTCCTCCTGTGGATAGACAAAAGACTTCATGAAACCAAGCTTTGTATGGTGCATGGCAGAATTAAGGGAATAAATTGACCAGAACAAAGACGGAGTTCCTGTTCTGTGCGCTGAACGCGAGCATACAAACGGTAGCGGCAACGGGAACCTCAAATTTGCCGTCCACGGTGGTCTTCTCGAAGAACTGTTTCTTGGGGATGTTTGCAGTGACGTGGGAGATAATCTGGTAGAAAATCACGACATTTGGTTGGATGGAACAGCGGGAACACAGATGCCAGCTCGTGGCCACACACAGATAGCATGAAGAAGTTCTGCGCGTTCCTGGGAGCATTGCAGCGAATCTTAGCGAATCCTCCTGTGATAATGAACAAGACTAGACGGGACACGATATGGTATGGTAAGGACATCGAGGAAGCATCTGGATTGAGGAGAACGAGGGAGAGAATTACCGTCGTGCGCCCTGGGCACGTCAGGCACAGGGAGTAAGGGGCATGGCGAAGTGAACCCTGGTCGCGTCGGGACTCCTTTGGGATGGATATTTGGATATGTTGTAGAGAACGAAGGGGCGCACGTCCTGGTAAATTTTGATGACATTTGGCTGTAAGGATCGCCGGGAACGTTGATGCCAACGGAGGTCGTCGCGGCTGGACGTGAACAGACAGGCAGAGATGATGGCGAATCAGATTCCGGTTGCATCGAAGCTCTACTGGCCCTGATCTTCGGATATGACATAAAGGACAAAGAGGAGAATCACCTGGTCAAATTTGGTGGCAATTCGCTGGTTGAATCATCGGGAACGGAGATGCCAATCGGGGGCGCCATGGATGGACGAGGCTGGCAGCAGAGAAGGCCGTGGGGAAACTTGACCTGCAGAGCTCGGGATTTGATGGAGGAGGAAGTGGAGATCATCAGCCATATACAGGGGAGTCTAGGCTTGATTTTATAGGCCACTAGAGGAAGAGGAGAGGGCAGGGGCGAGCAGAAACTGCAGCCATGAAGGAGGGCAGGTAATGACCATTGCAGCGGCAGTTTTCATTTCCCTTTGATGGGAAGTAAAAGGGAAACCGAATTTAATCATTGGTGGGGCGGGTGTGCTGTGTAATTGCCCCTGAATGTTAGCTTTGCGTTCAGCCATGGAGAAGGGAAGAACCAGCGCTAGGGAAAGAAGAAAAGGATTGGTCCTGCGCTACTTGGGTTGGGTTTGGCCATTTCTCACGTGAGAGAGAGGTGGGCAAAAGGATTAAGGCCAGAATTAGGTGGATTTGGGGCCATTTAGGAAGGGTATTTTCTGATTTATAAAATAATAAAAAGATTCAAACCATTTTAAAGAAAACACAAGAAATTCAAGACAAGCATTTTGAAAGTTGAGACAAACAAAACTTTGCTTATTTAAATAATTTCATAATAATTTTTTTTAACTAAATCATTGAACTAAAATAAAAGAAATCATTTGAGGCAAACATTTTATAAGACAGAATAAATTCATTTTAAACAAAATTTAAAGAAAAACCTTTGAAAGAATTGAAAATTGGCATTTAAAGTGGAAAAGCGATTCACATCCCAAAATAGGAAATTTTGGGGTGTGACACTCCTCCTCCGCACTTGAGATGTTGTCGCTTGAAGAGAAGTCGACGTCGCTTAGCGAGGCAACAAATGCCCCTGCCATCGCCTTGACCATCTTCTTGGAGGTCTTGCCTTTCTTGGAGAAGTGGTTCTTCTTCTTGTGTTCATCGTCGTTGTTGTCGTGGTGGTCGAACTTCTTCTTCCGCTTGGGGCAGTCGGCGATGAAGTGTCGTGAATCACCACACTCGTAGCAGCCGCGTGAGTCACCACCTCTTCTCTCCCTTCGGTTGTTGTAGAATCTCTTGAACTTCCTTGAAAGCAAAGCAAGCTCCTTTTCGGGTATGGACTTCATCTGTTCATTGGAAGCTGCAACAAAAGAAGACAAGGCAAACTCCAAAGAAGACTTGTGATGTGAAGGGTTAGTTCCATTCAAAGCATTATCACGTGAACTAGAAACCAAAGCCATGCTAGAGGAGGCACTATGATTGGGCCTAGATTTCCTAGCAAGCTCATGTGACTTCAACTTGCTATACAATTGCTCACAATTGAGGGTGTTGAAATCCGGAATTTCCTCCAAAGCAGAGATCTTCACACCCCAAACATTTTCATCAAGAGAGTAAAGAAATTGTTTAGCTCTTTCATTATCGGTGTAAGCAAGATTACCACAAGCTTTAAGATTGCAACCGATGGCCTCAAATCTAGCAAAAGTGGCATGTAGAGATTCTCCAGGTTTTTGAGCAAAGGTTTGGTATTGCCTATTGTAAGAGTCCTTACGCATAGACTTAACTTGATTGGTACCCTCATGGTATGTGCAAAGAGTCTCCCATATAGCATGAGCGGTATTAAGATGAGACACACGATCGTACTCATTCCTATCAAGAGCAGATAACAAGATATTGACAGCTTTAGAGTTGTTGTCAAAGAGTGTTACCTGACCCGCTTGGGCCGCCTCCATGTTCTCGGGGATCACGTAGTTTGTTTCGATGATGTTCCATATGAGATAACCTTGGCTCAAGACATACGCCTTTGTGCGAGACTTCCAATAGGGAAAGTCTTCCCCATTGAAGAGCACAAGCTTGATCGCACCTTTCTCCATGTCGCCTTCGGATCACAAAGCCGGTTAAAGCCAACATGTGATCAAACCGGCTCTGATACCAATTGAAGGACCGAGAAGGCGACCAGAGGGGGGGGGGGGTGAATGGGAGCCAATAAAAATTCTTGTAAAGAACTTGGCCTATGTCCCAACCCACCTCAAGAACAACCACCAAGATTACACACACACATGGAACGTAATGTGTTGACCCTAGAAAATGATTGTGGAAGGGATAGAAACACTTGAGGAAGCAAATCAAGCAAAGACACACTCAAAAAGATGATCTGGAAAAATCATAACAGAAACCTCCCATCGGATAGTCCGGTAACTTGCCGGATACTCTGGGGTCACTCAGAGAACCCCCATCGGATACTCCGGCAAGTTGTCGGATACTTCGGGGTCACTCAGAGAACCCCCATCGGATACTCCGGCAGTTTGTCGGATACTCCGGGGTCGGATACTCCGGCAGTGTCAGGACAGCACGCGAAAGAACTCGAGAACGGGAGCTCCAGAACTCGAAATCCAATCAAACGACCTCCAAAATTCATGAAATTTGAACCATAGCTTCACAGTGAGATGGTGAAACTCATCCAAAAGGATTCATACCAAAAGACCAAGAAATCCCCACGAATTTTGGATTCTACCGACGAACCTAGGGTTTGAGTGAAACTTCACAAATCTATGAAATCGAAGGTGCTCGTGCCGTGGATTTGGTCAAGTATCCATAGAGAATTGTTCTAGTATGTCATAGCACCAAGATCCCCCAACAAATCTGTCTCAAAACACGTCACACAAGAGGAATCGAAAATCCCACGAAAATCCCTCCGAAAATAGGGAAAAAGAGAAAATCGGGATCTAGAGGATGAGGAACAACTTGAACACGAAAATGAATCTCATTTCATTGATTCAATGTAACCAATTACATGGATACAAGGCTAGGAAACCGCCCTCATCCTCCCTACTCTTTGGAAGAACAAAAGTTGTCTCTCACACAACCTCTCCTCTCCTCTCTCCCTTGAAGCTCCTCCTAGCTCTCAAAATGAAAACCTAACTCTTGACTTGGTGGAAGAAGCTCACCTCTCCAAATAGCCATCTCCCTATCTATAGACATTTTGTAATGACCAAAATGCCCTCCACTCAACACACACTCCTATCTACCACAAGGGGCAAAGTCGTCCGACTTTTTCTCCATCTCCCGAATGCCATCGGGCCCTTCACGTCTTTGCTTCGCCTTGACGCAACCTTCACGATGGTGCCACGTGCACCACCATCCGCCACCGCCGGTTTTGAGGCCCAAGCCGGGAAACCATCGACCGCCGGTTTTGAGGCCAAACCGCGAAACCGTTCGTGCTTCTTGTCCTCTCCACGTGTATGGTGTGGATCACCCTTGACCTCACCCGGCCTCTCGATCGTCCGGCCCCAAGTCCCTGCTTGGTCCCGATCGTCCCGCCGTTGACCATCAAGTTGACTCCATTGACCTACACATCATGAGACAAGCAAACACATTTCTCCTTCTCCTCCATTCTTCCCAACACCTTCACCATCTCCGATTAGCCATAAACATAACCATGCACATGCTTATGCAACCCTTAAAATCCCGCATTTCAACCCAAACTCATGTCCAACTCAAATCAACTCCCATGTCAATTACTCATCATCATTGTGAACCATGGCACTTCTCAACATGGTTCCTCACATGGAGCTATCTTTTACATGGGTCTAAATTACCTAATCGTCGTAAATAAGTTTTATGATGCACAACTGGTGGTAACTTGTTTATTTTAGTCATATCCGTCCAGTAACTGTATCCGTCCACTTCCCATCGCCAAGCCACCTACAAAATCTTTGCACAGTCAAGCCCTCCCCACGAGCTGGCCCTGCCGCCACCCAGTCAAGCCCTCCCCACGAACTGATACCGATTTCCTTTGTGCTGGAATTCTAAATACCACGAGTCAGCTAGAGACCTGCGCGAGTAGAGAGCCTTTCTCTCTCCGCAATGTACTCCTCCAACCTCGTGCAACCCCTGCGGCCACCGTCGGCCACCGAGGCCAACGTCAGCCCAGAGAGCTGCTCCCTTTCTCCGTCGAAGGATGAACGGATCAAGCTGTCGCCGTCCAAGATAAGTCGTGAGGCCGAAGGATGGTTTGCGGTTCAGGTTTTGTTTCTTGAAACGATCGAGTGCTCCCCGTTGGGGGTGTGAGTATACAGGTTTTTGTTGTGTCGTCAGCTCATGTATACTGTTCTATTAAGAACCACTGTAGAATGCAGTTACCACAGGGTGTATGACTCTAGAAACATGTCTCTTCTTAAGATTCCTCTTGTGTTTACTCTATCATTTAGCAGAAGCCAAAAGAAAACCTTATGCTTCATCTGACGTGAAGACGTTCAGATCCATTTGATGCTTCTGTGAACATGCCTATATTCCATGATTTTTTCTTGTGATTGAGCTGTTAACTTGAGGGAGCATGATGCTCTCTGCAAGACGGGGCTGTCTTTGCAGAGCGGACTTGCATGTTCTGACCTCAAACTAACCCTATAAATGCCAGAGAGATTATTACAACATGTACGTACTAAAAGAAGTAGCGGACCAATTCAAATACTTGACAACTACTCCAAATTGTTCCCCGAGATTGAATAATTCGTGTAGCTAACATGCACAAATGCAATAGATATCGATGAAAAACATTTCCTGTATTTATATGATGAATTTCAGTACTTGGTATACAAATCATTGTCCAAATATAGTATAGCTACATGAATTGTATACTGTGCCAGTTGATGTTAAGAACCACTGTTAAGGGATAGGTTTGACCAAGAATGATGCTCTACGCACGATATATTGATCTTCCATGCAGTTGACTTGTAGTGTTTGTAAAAAAAAAAAAACCAAGCTACTTAAACGAATGGCTGACTGATTCAAGGATGCTCTTTGACAAAGGAGCGATCAGAAATCTCATCACCACTACATTTTTGCATCCTGAACGACTATAAATACCCATGTAGTTCCGGTGTCCAAAGCAAACGCATTCAGAAGTCTCAGTCTCAGAGATCAAGCGAGAGAGAAAGAGAGATGGCCCAGGATGCAGTTCCATTGTCTGAAGCAAACACATACAAAAGGCTCAGAGAACAAGAGAACGAGCCAGAGAGAGACACAGAGAGGGAGATGGCCCAGGACACCATTAGCCACTTCTCTCATCCCGGGCACGAGCTTGTGAAGCGGCACCACTTGGGGCCGACGTGCCTCTGCGACATGTGCTGCGAGCACCTGACCGGCCCCGCCTACGGCTGCGACGCCGGTTGCGACTTCGCCATCCATGAGTCCTGCGCCGGCCACTCGCTGACGCTCTCCTCCCCCGAGCTCCACGCGCACGAGCTCGCGCTCGTCCAGACACACAAAGAGCTCGTCTGCGACGTCTGCGCCGGCCGATGCGCCCCGAGATGCTTCCTCTACCGCTGCCAGCCATGCGATTTCGACATGCACCCTTATTGCGCGCGGCTTCCACAAACCGCCGTGCGCAGCGCGCAGCACCCGGGGCACGACCTCACGCTGGTCCTCGCCCAGGGCAGCTGCGCTGTGTGCCGCCACGGCGTTCCGGCCGGTGGGCCGCCTGGCTGGTTCTACCGTTGCTCGGCGTGCAATGTCGACTTGCACGTCTCGTGCGCGTGTGGCGCACGCGAGCAGGGGAGCAACGCTGGAGCTCGCCGCAACAATGGAGCTCGCCACGACGAGAGGAGCCGTGTCCTGGCGGCCGACCACCTTCGATCAAGGCTCCAACTACAAGCTTTACAGAACGCGATTGACTATGTGAGCCCTCCCGGTAAGTTCCCCTTGCATGCGTTGGCCGGAGTTGCTGCTCTGTCCAAATTTTGTCTAACATTTGCTCATAACAGTGTACTGTGGTCTGGGAACATGTTTACAATGTTTATTACTGTGTTCTGTGCCCACACAAACAATATTTTATTATATTAAATACATCATTAATCTATTATTATCATAACATTGCTATTTTTTGCCACTATATTTTCAATTTATTGTTTTTGTATTGAAAATATTATGTAATTAATAAAGGTATATATATGTATCTCGAGTTAATTTTTCGTAATGTTAATGATGGATAATTTTTAAAACATCTGATGAGCATTTTGAGAGTAGTGGGTACTGTTTAAAACTTATGGATGGTATTTGGGGTTTACATGTTCATAGTGGCAGTGCTGAGTAATTTTAAAAACATGTGAACGGCATTTTGGACTAATATTTCAAATAATAGCAGTGGTGGATAATTTTTATAATATGTTAACGATATTTATTGGACTTATATTTTTCATAATGACAGTTGGGTAAATTCTGTCCCTTGAGAGCAAACATGATGGTTCTGCTTCTTGATCAAATATTAAGTTATTTAATATATTTTCCATTAACTTTATAGATGCAGAGGAACAGAGGAGGAGGAACTAGAATTTTTTTTATTATTTAAACAATTTTCAAGTAATATTTTAAGAACAGACCGTACGAAACTAGATTTGCAAATCTAGACGTTTTGGTCGCGCCATTTCGAATGACGCGACCAAAGAAACAGTCGCGGCACTCCAAATGACGCGACTAAAAGCCACGTCAGCGTTGACGGCCACGACGACAAGGGGCGACTTGAGTCGCGCCCATCGGATCGGCGTGACTAGCACATGAGTCGCGCCAATCCATTTGACGCGACTCCTGTGCCACTTAGCGCGGCGCCCGGCCCCGCCCCGCCCCTCCCTTTCTTCTTCCTCCCAACCCGAACGGCTGTTCTTCTTTCCTCCCTCCTCCTCCCATCGCCCCCCACCGAATCCTCTCAAATCCGGGCGCTTGAGTGAAGGAATCGGCCACAAATCGCGGGGGTAGCCATCTACAAGGTAACTCCTCCATCCTATCCAATTAGATTTTGAAATGTAGTTGATTATAGCCGGTTTTAGATGGTTTGGGTTTAATCCTTTGATTGGTGAATGTGAAGTATTTAGTACGAATCGAGGTTAATCGGAGGTCATGTATCGCTCGATGGTCCCATTGTAATGTTTTATTGACGTGTAGGATGGCTTGCATGGTAATTTTTTTTCAATGGTTATTGGTTAGATAATGTGAGGGTTTATTAGCTATATGTAGATATATGGTGTTTATTTTTGTATAGGCGACAACTAAATAGTTTCAAAAATTTGTAGATGGACCTTGTGGTTCGTATATTTTACGGCGGAACGGTGAATAAGGATGGTGAAATGGTTGACATGAGGGATCAAGTTGTCCCATTTGTGAAAGCACCAATGTTTAGTGAAGTTGAGACAAAAGCCGCGTCATTTGTCGGAGTTCGGGGTGGTTTGAGATTTCGGGGACGCTTTGATGCGGGTGGTGGTGGTAGAGCTCATTATGTTTTGTTAGAATTGGGCACGGAGGACATGTGGTTGCTTTACAAGGAATGTTTGAAAGATGCTCAAGTTAAAATCGCGGAAGTCATAGTAGATGTGGTGGGTAGGGATGGATGTGCTGCAATTGTTCCGGAAACGGTGATGTTGGAGGATGAGCCTGCTGATGTTTTGACTCAAGAAGGACTTCATGTGCCCGAGTGTCATGATGGCTCTCCGGTTGGGGAACACGTTCATCCATTAGTGTCTCCGCGCGGGATGGCGGAGTACAACGACTTCCCCGACAACACATTTGAAGAAGAGGATAGAGAACGGGAGGAAGAGAATAATGTAGAAAATTTGCTTGGTTCGGCCTCAGATAGTGAGAGTGACCATGACGAGGGGGAAGAACATGGTGCTAATGAAGATAATGGAGGTAACAATGGAGGCGAAGATGTTGGAGGAGAGGATGTCCGTGGTGGGACACATGTAAATGGCGAAGATGGTGGGACTCATGTTGATGGCGAAGATGTGGGAGTAGATGAAGTGACAGGTGGTACAAATGTTGATGGCACATATGTTGGAATGGAAGAGCTGCGTCGTGAGTTTGAGCGTGTGGAGCGTACCCCGAATGCGGAGATAAATTGGAGTGCAATATATAGTGAGGAGGATAGGCATGCATTGGAGGCGATGAAAGTGTCGTTACCAAAGGCCCCTCTACATCTTGATTTGAGCAGAATTGGAAATGCATTAAGTGATAATGCAATCGTGTTAAGAGAGGGGATGCCAGATAGCAGTACTGCTTTGATCAAGAAGGGAATCATATTTGATTGCATGGCAGACATGAAGCTACTTTTTGAGGATTACGCGGTGCGGCATCATAGGCCGTACTAAGTGAGGAGCTCCAATAAATCGGAGAGGTATGCAATACGGTGTAAGACACACACATGTCCTTGGGGTGTTTGGGCTCGGTTAATAAAGTCTGATGGCCGACGTTGGAAGGTGACGAAGGTGAAACAACCTCACACATGTGCAACAGCACACATTCGCCAATCGCACTCTCAGTGTACGGCAAGATACCTTGGGCTCCGCATTGCGGCATTGGTGTGGGCTGACACGAACATCACTGTGTCTTCCTTGATTGTCGCAATTCATGGGTTCACCGGTTACCGGGTCAAGTATAGCAAGGCATGGAGAGCAAAGCAATGTGCCATGGCAGAACTCTGGGGAGATTGGAAGGAGTCCTACAACATGGTTCCAAAGCTGTTAAGGGGCATTGCTCATTTCAATCTCGGGACTATATATTTCATTGATGATAGAGGCAAGCAATGTAGTGATGGGAAGGGTTGGATGAAGCCGGTCCTAAAACGTGTGTTTTGGTGTTTCCCTCAATGTATCGAGGCATTTAAGCATTGCAGACCCGTTATCACCGTCGATGCCACATTTTTAACGGGAAAGTACAAGGGTACATTGATGATTGCTGTTGGGATAGATGCCGAGGACCAATTGATTCCTCTGGCTTTTGCTATCACAGAGGGTGAGAATAATAATAGTTGGGGATGGTTTTTAACCCTTGTGCGCCGTCATGTTATTGGAGTAGGTAGGCAGGTTTGCATGATATCGGATAGGCATCAAGGTCTTCTCACCGCTGCGAGACTGGAGATGGATGGATACCCTCTTCTAGTTCATAGGTGGTGCATCCGGCATTTTGCCGCTAACATATGGAGGAGACAGAGAAGCAAGGAAGTGATAAGGGAACTAAAGCTTCTATGCATGGCTAAGGAGGAGAGGATATTTAATAGCAGACTAGAACATTTGGAAAAGATACTTAACGAGAGTGCTAACGATTGGTTACACCAACAATTGATGGATAAGGATAAGTGGGCGCAAGCTTATGATGAGGGGGGGTTTCGATACGGTGTAATGACGACAAATAACTCTGAGGTGTTCAACAATGTGCTTAAATCAATACGAGCAAGGCCTGTTGCCGCAATCATTGAATTCACATTTCACAAGTGCAACGAATACTTTGTTGATCGGTGGCAAAAGGTAACGAATGGCATACAGGCGGGTAAAAAATGGGGAGATAACATCGCAAATGCATTGGAGGCCGAAGGGAAGCTGTCCACCAATCAACAAGCATGTTTGTTTGACCCAAGGGATTATGTGTACGATGTTCGCTCCGTGAGTCATACCGATAGGGGGGGTGAGAGATCCGGGGGTCGTCAATATCGAGTGGAGATAGGACATACTATTACATGCACATGCATGACTCCTCAGCTGCTTCATTATCCTTGCTCACATGTCATCACAGCATGTCTTGCAAGAGCCGTTGACTTCGAGTCAGCTGACTATATGAGTCCTTACTACTCAAAGCATGCCGCTCAAAGAACATGGGAGGCAACCTTTGAACCATGTCTTGATGTCACGCAGTGGCCGGAGTATGATGGTCTAGAATACGTCCCAGACGTGTTGCTATTGAAGGGCAAGGCCAGACGTAAAAAGAAAAGACTACGCAATGAGCTTGATGACAGCCAAAAAAGATATGGCGCCGATATGTACGGTTTTGGGGACTTTAACGAGGAACCTAATAAAGTCCGGTGCACAATATGTCACGAAGAAGGCCACCGAATGGTGCGATACAAACTAGGCCCAAAAAACAAACCAAAACGTAGGCATACAACTAGTCGACGGGGACGTAGAAACAATGTGGCTTTGGATGTAGGTAGTACTAGTAGTACGCAGATAATTTATTAGTCCTAATTGCACATGTTACCTACTTTACCATTATGTTATCGTTAATTCTCCAGTGCGGTCACCCAATGAGAAGACGCCACGTGTCCCCATTCGGCGGTGTTATTCGCGACCTCTACTCCAACCGCGTAGACCCTTTACGAGTGCAACATAAACACCTCCTAAAGGGCAGCGTCGTTATTTTGCAACCAGCACCCACATAGCACCCGCCGCGTCACCGTAGCGTCGACGTGATCTCCTGGTGCCGGAATTGGACCATGCCGGCAAACATGTCGGCTCGACTCCGGCGACGTCCACATGTCGGCTCGACTCCGGCGAGCCGCAAGCGTCGTCGTTTTGCAACCAGCACCCACATAGCACCCGCCGCGTTCAGAACGTGCACCGTAACGTCGACGTGGTCTCCCGGTCCCGAAATTGGACCATGCCGGCGACGTCAACATGTCTCGATTCCGGCGAGCCGCACATGATTGAACCCTGCCGATCGACTAAAAATATCGTGAAGTCCGTTCATTTGGTCTGATGTACCAACGCATAAGGTTCATTCATTGACTCATCGTCGTTGCGGCGACATCATCGTTGCCGGAGAAGATGCAGGCCGCCGCCGGTGCTGGTTTACACAGAAATAGCTTCGTTTACGCTCGGTCGGTTACGTCTAGTGGATATGTGCTAACACGGTGTGCTATGTGGTCTGCACAAATGATCCGCCGCATATTATACCGTCCGAGCGTAACGTTGAATTACGTAAGGTAAACATTGTTTATGCCGTGTCAACGCTAGGGATTTAGCTCGCCTCATGTATAACTGCAGCACGGCAATGGCACAGACGATCCTAGCGAGCCATTTACTCATTTCATCGTATCGTTTACCGACCCTACGAAACATTGGGTTCAGGTGCCCTGCCGCAGATGATCCGCGAGAAGGGTTTGTTTGCGAATGGACCCTCCGTATTTGTTATTAGTTTGTTGAAGTTCCCTAACCGTATTACTTGTTAAGCCCTATATTTCCTGCAAATTACATAACCGTAATAAGTACAATTTACTCAGGACCCCTTTAGAGTGTTCCAAAATTACACGGATGTTAGATGGACCCATATCATGTCTCGAAATTACATTTGGGTCCGACTACTACCAAGTCAGCCATTGAGACGTTTGCATGGGCCAGATTTTGTATGATGCATGCTGGCAGTGCCACCCGCTGGGGTGCGCCCTCTCCTCATGTGTGCCGCGGGTAGCCACGTGGCGCAGCGCCACCCGCTCACACGGGCCTTGGCGGCGCGGATGGGTGTGGGCTCCCTCTGTTTCATTGGACCTCTGCGGCCTGACTGGGCCGCGGCGTCCGTCCTCGGCCCACTGGCTCCTTGGGCCGAGGCCTTTCCCCAGTACACCGACCGACACACGGGCACGGGATACGGTTTATGCTTCCGTTACGGTGGTTTACTCCTGACAACAGTTTTTGTTTGGCGGGCCCTGGCTCTATCGCCTGGTTACGCGAGCCCCGCCCATCTTGCGTGAACCAAAGTTTACGCACGTATACCCTGTCCTCTTGTGTCCCAACCACGACGCATCCTTCGATCTCGAAAAGAGTGACCTGATTGGACGACTAACTTAACCGCGCGCGCATCACTGTCCTTTTGTTTCCGCGTCGCGACGCCTCGATTAAGAGACGCGACGATTTGAATGGCGATACAACTGATGGCATTCCTCCACCATGCTGTATTTTTATGTAGTATAGAGATTTCAAAGAACGTTTCTTTTGGAAGACGAGGAGACGGGACTGTTGAGTCCACCAGGCACGATTCCCAGCGATGCGCCGCACTAAATGTGAATCGGAAGACGAACCGAGAAGTCACGACTCATGTATAAATCAACCCGTTTTCACCCCGCTTCTCCCTGCGAAACCATTTTCCCCTGCAACTGCATCGACTACCCACAATCATTTCCCTTTGCTGCTGCATCGACCACCCGCAACCATTTTCCCCTGCAACTGCATCGCGTAGCCGCAACCATGGAAGTCAAGCCCCTCGCAGACCGATCCTTCGTAATCAAGCTCAGGGAAGATAAGTTGCTCTCCGCAAGTGTAGGAGAGCGCTTTCAGTATCCATTCAGGGCAGGCAACAGGAAGTGGAAACTGTATGTCTATCCGAAGGGAAAGTTTCCCAAGCACGGTGAGGATGCCGATCATGGTGTGGATGCCATGTCAGTTCAACTTGATCTGGACGAAGACGCACAAGATGTTCGAGTCAAGATGACCCTCACAGTTGGAGGACTGCCCGTCAATAATTCCAATGGATGGGAGCAGGATGACTCTCCTCAAGAAGGATCCTTTGGCACTTCCTCCTTCTGGGGTTGGGGGATCAACAAGAATTTCTGTGGATGGAGTCATGTTATCTACCATGACTGTTTTGATGCAGATCAGAATCTGGAAATTTTATTCAGTATGGTGATCCTCTTCGACGAAGTCATCGAAGTGCCGGAGGAACACCTTGATGAAAGTCTATTCATCCCGGGCAAATATGAAGATGTGGTTTTGTGCATCCACAGCAAGGAATCGCCCAATGTGAGTAGGCAACTGAAACCTGTGAAAAGGTTGGCTCTTGCAAGGCGATCGCATTATTTTACTAACATCCTATTTGGTAGAGAGATTGGTGTGTCGTCTTCTTCATATAAAGTGACCATTTCGGATGTGGAGAACCTGGATGCATTCGAAGCTATGGTTGCATATGCCGTCCAAGGCAAATTACCGGAAGTACTGTGGACAAGCATGGACGAAGCTTTGCCTTGGCTCATGAAAATGGCCGACGAATATTTAATGGATTGCCTGTTACACGTATGCGCCCAAAAGATATGGGACGCTGTAAAGATTCACAATGTTGCTTCAGCACTGCGGATAGCAATGGGCAGCCATTGTGTAGCGCTTCAGAAAAAGTGCATCAGCTTCGCCACCAGACACAACAACTTCAATGATTTGGCGCTGAGGAAAGATTTCAGGAAAGTCCTTGACGATTACCCTGGAGTGGAGGCAGAACTACGGAGGATAAAAGTACCTCAGCCGTCCACATATGAAGATTGATTCATATTATTTTTATTATTATTGTTATTATTATTATTATTATTGTTGTTGTTGTTGTTGTTGTTGTTGTTGTTATTCAAATCGCAGCAATGTGATTTTTCTTCACTACGTGACGAAATAGTAATTATTTTGTAACCCATTTGCTTGATATTCGATTCAAAGCGTAGCTAGTTATCTCGTGATACGAGCGTCCTGGCCTTGGAAGGCTTTGTGGTCGTGCCTTACGTCGTTTAATGGCCGTAATTAAGCCAAGGGTCGCACACAAATGCGAGGGGAGCGGGCCGGCGCACGGCGGCTAGCGGGACCGCGAGTTGGGCTCCAGAGAGACCTGCGGCGACGGCGGCCGTGCGGGAGCAAGCACGGTGCAAGACTCTACACTCGCGCGGTGTTCAAACGTGTCCGTGCAACAATGAAGAAGTGCGGGGCGTTCAAACGTGTTGATCCTAATGATGAGCTGGGTGACGGTCATTTTCTAGTCTCAAACATGTCAAAGAATCCGCGGTTCAGCTGGTCACAGCACCGCTTCAAGGCCACTGCCAAGACATCCAACGGGTTCTTCGAGTGTGAATGTCACACGTGGACGTGGGAGAGCACATGCACCGTCTGTACTCCAGCCGGGTCAAACAAATACTTACGAAATGCATGCATGGGTTCGCGCTGTCACGGAGATAGGGCGAGATGGAGAGATTACTGTGGCGGGACGAGCCGTTGTTGAATGTGGAGGAGAGAAGATCTGGAACACTCGCTGGGGCGCGTCCTCTCCTCAGGTGCGCCGCGGGTAGCCACGTGGCGCAGCGCCACCGGCTCACAAAGGGCCTTGGCGGCGCGGAGGGGGGATGGGCTCCCTCTTTTTCATTCGACCTCCGCGGCCTGGCTAGGCCGCGGCGTTCGTCCTCGGCCCACTGGCTCCTTGGGCCGACACACGGGCATGGGACCACGGTTTACGCTTCCGTTTCGGTGGTTGACTCCCGACAACAGTTTTAGGTTGGCGGTCCCTGGCTCTATCGCCTGTTTACGCACGCTGCGCTTGTCTGTCGTAAACCAAAGTTTACGCACGTATATCCGACGGTGCGCAATGCACAGCGACTGGTGCTGTCTCTGTGCCATCGTTTACATTTGGCTTATTAGGCTTCGTGGACATGGCTTACAGAGGTTGCGCGCCCTGTTGTGCGTAGCCTCTTTAGTTTGGCGAGTCCAATGGTTTACTACCAGAGTGGCCACGACTGCGTCAGCTGCAGCGATGCCATTACCAGATGCCTTGTTCACCGCGAGCCTCGAGCTCTTCCTCCTTGCTACTCTTCACAACATGTAGGCTGCAGATGTATGATGCATGCTGGCAGCGCAATTGACTTACGTTGCTCGATCTCGATCTCTCTAGCTGTGGATAGCACTAGCTAGTTATCTCGTGATACGAGCGTCCTGGCCTTGGAAGGCTTTGTGATCGTGCCTTACGTCGTTTAATGGCCGTAATTAAGCCAAGGGTCGCACACAAATGCAAGGGAGCGGGCCGGCGCACGGCGGCTAGCGGCACCGCGAGCTGGGCTCCAGAGAGACCTGCGGCGACGGCGGCCGTGCGGGAGCAAGCACGGTGCAAGACTCTACACTCGCGCGGTGTTCAAACGTGTCCGTGCAACAATGAAGAAGTGCGGGACGTTCAAACGTGTTGATCCTAATGATGAGCTGGGTGACGGTCATTTTCTAGTCTCAAACATGTCAAAGAATCCGCGGTTCAGCTGGTCACAGCACCGCTTCAAGGCCACTGCCAAGACATCCAACGGGTTCTTCGAGTGTGAATGTCACACGTGGACGTGGGAGCACACAGGCACCGTCTGTACTCCAGCCAGTTCAAACAAATACTTACGAAATGCATGCATGGGTTCGCTGTCACGGAGATAGGGCGAGATGGAGAGATTACTGTGGCGGGACGAGCCGTTGTTGAATGTGGAGGAGAGAAGATTCAGGTGCGCCGCGGGTAGCCACGTGGCGCAGCGCCACCCGCTCACACGGGCCTTGGAGGCGCGGCGGGGGGTGGGCTCCCTCTTTTTCATTGGACCTCCGCGGCCTGGATGGGCCGCGGCAATCGTCCTCAGCCCACTGGCTCCTTGGGCCCAGGCCTTTCCCCGGGGGAAGGGGAACCCCCCGTTCCCAGTACACCGACCGACACACGGGCACGGGACCACGGTTTACGCTTCCGTTACGATGGTTGACTCCTGACAAACATTTTTGTTTGGCTTGCCCTGGCTCTATCGCCTGTTTACGCGCGCTGCGCCCATCTTTTCCAAAGTTTACGCACGTATATCCAACGGTGCGCAATGCACAGCGACTAGTGCTGTTGTGCGCAATACCTTCGTTTATATTTGGCTTATTAAGCTTCGTGGACATGGCTTACAGAGGTTGCGCGCGCTGTTGTGCGTAGACCTGATCTGAATGACGGTTTATTGTTACATGGGCAAGGGGAACGATGGACTACGGAACCTGCTGAGACTATGGTTTACTCACCAAGTAGATAGTGAGAATATCGATTACTCTGACAGGCCCATATATTTTGTGACCCCATGGAAATGTCTGGATGGCTGATATGGCGTTTGTCAGACTAAAATGTAATTTCGACACACGGTACGGGTCGATCGAACATCCGTGTATTTTCGGTACACTATAAGGGTTCCTGACAAAAATTAAATCTTGAAGTTGTGTAATTTTTAAGTCATACAGGGTCTAACATGCAATACGGTTTTGGAAATGTTAACGAAATAACAGAAAATACGGAGGGTCCACGGGCAAACTAAAAGGTCTGGTTGTGGGCCTTTAAAAACTAGGGGCAGCGCGATAGAGATCATATGCAGCATGTCGAACACTCAGACTTTTCTTCGCGGTAAGTAATCGATAAGACCAAAATGAGTAAACGACTCGGGAGGATCGTCTATGCTATTGGCCCACCTGGAGTCATACGTGAGACGAGCCAAATCGCCGGAGTAGACACGCGTAATCAATGGATTCCTTACGTAACTCTAATGTTAGGTCGGCCGGTTTAATCGGCGAAGGATCGTTTGTGCAGGAGACATAGCACAATATTTTGGAACAGATCCACTAGACGTAACCCACCAAGGTGTAAACGAAGCAGTTTCTGTGTAAACCAGCGCCTCCACCGGTCTTCCTTGTCTCCGGCAACGATGACGCTGCGGCGCTGGTTTACCAAACCCAACTCGCTGGACTCTCACCGGGATGTCATGGCCACGTTCGTCGTCGACGGCGTCGACGGCGAGGTTAGACTGTTACGAATGATGCCGCACAGAACTCTCGGTGAAATGACCATGGTACCCTCGAGCGAAAAAAATATAATTTTGAGGCGAAAATATTGACTGCCACGTGTCGTTACGGGATTTGCTCCTCGCATGTCTACGCCGGTTTATGCCGACCGCACTGGAGAAATGCTCTTATGTTATTAGTTATCTAATAAATTTTTTGTAATTGTACTTGCAGGTAGATGGCCCCTGACTTGCACTACCGGCTCCTTGATACCACGTTCGATGACGAGCACCGCGCCCACCTTATGGTTGACCTCGGTCGAGTAAGTTTTTTTCCACTAACTTGTAATTTCGTTTTATTAATGAATTGTCACTAACTTGCATTGCAATTTGACTTTGTTGCAGCAATTGAAGTGCATGCGATCGCGCACACACAAGCCTTTGTCTTGGGATGAGCGGTATACCGTGTACATTGGACGGGCTGGTTTGCTTCCTTTGGCGCGGTTGGTCAATGCAGGATTGCCGCGTATGGACTCAGCAGCCCTCACGGCACTTGTGGACCGATGGCGGCCGGAGACTCACACTTTTCACCTCCCGTGTGGTGAGCTCACGGTGACTTTGCAGGACGTCGCCATGATCTTGGGACTCCCAATCGATGGACTTGCTATGATTGGGATGGTGCAGCCACAGGGATGGAGAGACATGGTGGAGGCTGCTTTGGGCCTTAGGCCGCCTGAGGTTGAGGAGGATGTCAAGGATAGGAAGACAACAGGGGTAAGTTCGGCGTGGTTGGCCGAGCACTTCAGTAATTTGGAGGATCCGGAGGCCCCGGATTGGCTTGTTGAGAGGTACGCTCGGGCTTGGTTGTGGCACTTGATAGGTGGCTTCTTGTTTCCCGACGGGAGTGGGAACACCATATCTTGGATGGTGTTCCCCATTGTGGCAGGTACATGGGAGAATATGGCCACTTACAGCTGGGGTTGTGGAGTATTAGCTTATTTGTATCGACAGCTTTGTGATGGGTGTCGGCGGAGTGGGCAAAGCTCGGGGCTTGGAGGTTGTTTGTACCTTCTACAAGTTTGGATGTGGGAGCGTCTACCGGTTGCTAGACCGGACCATATACCAGTAGAGGTAAACTTGGACTCCGCCTAAGTACGTTTCCATATCATCGCCTTGTTTTCTCCTATTTGTACTAATGATAATCATGTGTCAATGCAATGCAGGAGTGGCAGTTCGACGACAACGGGTCCTTGCCAACTGTTGGGTACCTTTGGAAGAATTGCATCAATGTGGTCGGTAACAAGGAACGGCGCTACTTGTTTTACATGAACGAGTTGGATTGCTTAACTCAACATCAGGTGCGTTTCAATGATGAAGAATACTGTAATCGATTACTTCTATTTTTCTTTTTACATTTTGGCTCACCATGCAATGCTACAAATTTGGATAGGTGGAGTGGACCCCCTATGACCGCCCTGAAGTGATGCAAATACAGCTGAGTCCGTTATGTTATCATGATAAGGAGTTTTGGAGGATTGAGGTCCCTCTTATTTTCTACTACGCTGTCGAGTGGCACCTCCCTCAAAGGGTCATGCGGCAGTTTGACCGCCTACAAGTAACAAATGTGCCATTCACCCCGACGAACAAAATTCTTCACAAGTAACATCCTGACCTTTGCTCCAATAAATTCTTCATATCCGTAATATAACACTCAAGTGTTACAACATTATTTTCTCATATGCGCAGGTGCAATAGAAAGAAGGAGAGGGGTGCCGTCAACTGGGCGGAGAAGCACCAGGCTTACATTGCGCTTTGGGAAAATCGTGTCAACATTAGAGTGCAGCCCACGTCGGGACCGCGCCACTTGAGAGTTGCGTTCAATGAGTACTTGCAATGGTTCCATGAGGTCTCTCGTGTGCATCTGAAACCTGCTTTGAGTGGAGTCGCTATTGCCGATCTACCAGACTCTGGCGATGAGGATGATCTCATAGATGACTACGATGCGGCTACCCGGGTTGGCACTCAGCCGGAGAGAGCGCCACTTCACAACTACACGGTGAATTGCCATTCTCTTGTTGTTACATTCTTGCAATCTTTAGTTACTATTACCGATGTTGTTGTGTATGTTTTTCCATTTAGGCGACTCAAATGGGCCGGCTTGCTAATGAGGCGGCACATGCATTGCGGCACCCTCAAGGATCCGCGGAGGAGTTAGGAGCCCTACGATCATTTGCGCAGGTTCGTATTTCCTCTTTCTTTTGGTTCATTTCCATCAATTAATTATATTTTGTAACCATAGGCTCACTCTTCATAAATTTGCTATAGCGTGTCTGTCGGAGCTGCAGGCGTCTTGCTCTTAAGTTGAACTGCATTCAAGAAGATGTTGTCGTTCAGCCACAAGAACATGAACAACAGCCATCGCGTACCCGTTCGAGGTCTAGCACAAGGACACGTTCATCGACACCACGTAATGTCGCTAGCTCGAGCCGTGCTAATAATGATTCATCGGAGAGCGAAGAAGAAGATGACGGCGACAACGACTCTTCATATGAAGGAGCGGTAAATACCGCACCTAAATTTCCATTATGCAATGTTCCAATGCCTATAGTCAATAACAATCTTATTTGAAATGCTCTTGTAGGATGAAATCGGCCCCTCCCAACTAACGGACGCACCGGGTTCTTCGCAACCATCGCCTCCACATGCTCCACCACGAAGAAGGAAGGATGTTCAGAGTGGAAATGTACTTCCAACTGCACCGGGCCGCACAAGGAAGAAGAGGAAGCCGTATACTCCGGGTGGACCATGAGCCACATGTTGGAAAACTCAAGCTACCTACCTATCTATCTATCTTGTTTTCGTGCTTCGAACCATTTCGTGCGATCGGACTAGTTGTTTGCATGTGGAAACTACGTGTGTCGTATTTGAACCAATTGTCATGGACTTCGGATTGTCTTAACAATGTGGGTTGTATGTCCGAACTACGTTTGTGCGAACAATATGGTTTGTATGTCGGAACTACGTTTGTGGAACAATGTGGTCTCTTTATTGGATGTGCTTGATTGTATGCTTGATTGTGATTATGATATGTATTTCAATGTGGTTATGTTGCTTGCAAACTTGGCCGCTCGAACACTTAAGTTCGAGGTAACAAAAGACAGCATGTTTGCTGTCCAAAAGTTCCCAGGTGTCACGCCAAACCGTTTGGCGCGACTAAGACTTAGTCGCGGGGCTGGTCCTCTTCGGCTTCTCCAGCTGACTGTAAACTTGATTTCCGTGGCGCGATTCCAGTCTGGGTCGCGGCACTCTAATTGGCGCGACTGAGTCATCGGTCGCGCCAACTGATATGCCGCGACTGAGAATACAACCGCGCCATTCCGAACGGCGCGATTCGTACTTAGAAAAATTCGACACCCAGATACGCCCCCCCCCAGGTGACTGTAAACTTGAATTCCATGGCGCGACTGACATAGCAGTCGCTCCGTTTGAAATGGCGCGACTACTGTGAAATTAAAACACCAGCGTCATCTTTGTAAATAATTTTCGGCCACACGTTACAAGGAATTGATCCATTTAATTTCCATTCTGAAGCTGTTGAACAAACTGACATAAACATGACCATGTCATTACAAATAACCACAAACATGACCAAGTCATCACACACCACAATTAACATAGTACAATATTTATAAAAAGACTTCAACGTAGTCATCACACCATTACAACATGAGCAAGTCATCACACCATAACAACCATGCGACCGTTACATTCCTAATTACTATTACAAACCAAGTTCATAGTTTCAATTACAACGCCAAAATAAAATCCCCAGCTAGGAATGGCATCACTCATTCTTATCATTCTTCTCCTTTGGTGAAGTGTTTCCCATCACATTTTTAGCAATGCCTACCATTTTCTCGATCGCTTCGGTATCCATCATTAATTGAATGGCCGCCCTATCCTCTTCAGCTTTTCTCTTCAACTCCTCCCTTGCCTCCTCCTCCTCTTCCATCTTTCTCTTCTTCTTTCTCTCAGCCAACTGGTAAAAGTAAGACTCCCAGCAGGTCGGATCTTTCTGTCTCCGCTCTAACTCTTCCTGAGCCCGTTTCTTCCTCTCTTCCTGCTCCTTCTTTCGCTTCTCCTCCACATAAACAGGATCACACAACTGTTTCATCCTTGCCGTTGCCCATGCCATGCATTCTTTGGCTGACTCGAACCGCAATCCATAAGGAGGGTCTAACATTTCCCAACAACTCTTTGGCGGATATAAATCACGATTGCGCCGCCAATGATGAATTACCATATCCGCTTCCTGACCCTCGAATAGCGGGTTTTCCCTCTTGAGTTTCAACTCTGAACAAATAGTGTTGTAAATAAAAGAAGGCGGTGTAGTCAGATACTTATGTCTAATGCTCCCTCTTCGACGGGCCAAAGCTCTCATATAATACTCGTGGCCTCTCTTCTTGGCCTCCTACAGAAATTCCTCCTTTCCTTTAAACGTCTCCCAATCACACCGTCGGGTATCCTACATAAAACATATTCCACAACATGAGCATGTAACATCTAAATTACAAAATATGATGAATATTCTGAAATCATTGCTTACCCATTCATCATCCGCACCCACTGTGTTCCCGCAATAGTGTCCATACCCTAACTCGGATGGAACAACTCCCTCCCTAGCCGGCACCCCACACTGACACAACAAAGGTGGCAGATAGCGACATGGCAATTCTTCCCCGTACAAGACAGCATCCGGCAAAGTATCCGGGTCCGGATAGTGTCACTTGGGACGATGAATCAACTCTTGAAAGTCACAACCTCTCTTGTTGCCCTGCAACAATAGCAAAATTGCAACAAGTAAATCACCGCTCCAATGAGACACCGTTCCTGGGGGAAATAATGAAAAGCAATGTATTTCACAAACCGATAGAGCGATAGGGCATCGGAAGAAAGGGGTATATTTCAAACCCGGAGGCGGCGTCTCTAACTCCGACCGATAAGCACAATCGCAAAGCGGAGGGTTAGCCAAACGCTCCTTTGCTTTGGCCTTACACTCTTCTTTACTCATTCTTGGAGGATTTGGTGGAGGAGGCACCCAACGCTTGAAGCTCTCGTATGGTGCCTTCTTAACAGTCCAAGGGAGTAATAAAATCCGATGGTCATACTTCTCCGGACCGTCTATCCATTGAAAGAAGTCGCATGTATTCATAAAATCCTATAATTGAAAAAGCTCATCAACAAACAAATTATGAAATCTTTGCAACAAACAAAAAAATCAGTAGTTTACTCTGACTAACCTTTCTTGGGCAACAAAAGTATGCACGTGCTGCCGTCAACGGATGCTTTGATTGTGTCACCACGGCGGTCATGTTACATGCACACTTGGGAATAGGGAATGGAGACGGCACCGGTGCATCCCAATCACCAACATACGGATAACAGTACTTCATGATCCTCGGCATCCTACAACGATTAACAAACCAATATCACACGGTGTACAATAAACCTGTTGACGGTCGCTACGGACCAATTTCAACCGTCAACTAGCTCAATAAATAAGAAGGATTGGACATTTCTTACACGCATTTTGTTTAGAAATAATCTATTTCCACATGTACCTCTAGATTTTAGTGTGCAGGTGGAATAAGGGAGAAATCCAGGTGAAACCATGCCCCAAGGCGACGAAACAACACTTTTACAAACTCGACGTTCGCCGCGGGAATACAACTCCAAGACAAAAGGCCAAATATCGTCAAAGTCCAACACAACCAAGGCCTAATGCACCTGGACCAGAGAAGAAGACCCAGAGGGGGAGCCACCTGCCAAAGCCCAGCCCAGGTGGGGCCAGGCACAGGTCGGCCGACCCCCCTTGGCCAGGTCGGCCGACCTGGCAGGGTGGCCCCCTGGGCCCATCTTTTTATGGCGGTTTGTAACCGACCTCTGGAGGTCGGTTCCCCCTGCATTAAATGCCACCGACCTCAGGAACCGCCTCCAGAAACCGACCTTCAAGACTATAAATAAAGGGGTACCCCCCCTCCTGGAGAAAACACACACACACACAACAACACAAGGATCATTCCCTCCTCTCCTCACGCTAGAGCTAGAGACTCTTCTAGGTAGTACTAGGCTGAGTAGTGGGCTGCCTCATTGCTCCCAAGGTCTTGTGGAGAATTGGGTATAGCTCTTGTATCCTCTCTTTGTAAGACTTGTTCTTCGTCTAATGGAATACATTCGTTCGTATAGTTGTTATGTGCTTAGTAGTTTGATCATGATCCTGCATGAATGTTCATCGTTCGTTCATGTTTGTTCATCGCTTGTTCATGTTTGTTCATCATTCGTTCATCGTTCATCGATGATCGCTAGTAAACATACATCGAGCGTTCCTTGTTCGTTCATGCTTGATTATCGATTATTCTTGCACGTACTTAATTGATCGTCGTTCGTCGCTCGTTCTTGAGCGACGAACGCTTATGCATAACTTAGTGCTTGCTTTGACCCTTTTGTTTAACTCATGCTAGTTAGGCTAGTTGTTCTTATGTTTTGGCATCGGGCTCTCTGTCCTGCAAAGGTGCTCTAGATTTATCACCCCGTTGATCCGAAGGGTTGGGGGTGCCTCGAGGGATCTAGAGTTGTGGTTAGTGACGCCGGCATGGTGCTGGGGTTGTCTCTCCACCCTTGAGTATGTGCGTGTCCCACGGTTTGTAGAGGTAGGTGGCAGGAAGTGACAGCCCTGTCCATCCAAAGGAACCCTCCACGTTCGGGCACGGCATAGGAGTATGTAAATGCGCCGGAGTCGCGGGGTAGACCCTGCGTATGCCGGACCTCCCGAAGTTGCCTAGACATAAGACGCTTGCTTGCGCTTGCATGATCTTAGATGATAGGTAGAGGCCTTGCACGCTCTATGAATGTTGTACTTTAGGAGTAGTAGCTCACTAATCTAACTTAGCATTGCTTAGAATTGTCTCTCGCCTTTTATTAGAGAGAGTGGGATACCTTTGTGTGTGTCACACTATCCTCAACTATTGAACCTTACCCCTGTTTTGGAATGTGGTTATATCATCTATCATTTGTAACACCATGAACATAAGTACTCTTGTCAACCATGTCTTCCCTTGGGAAAATATAAATACTATACCCTTGGAATACTCTCGGGTGAAATGCTACAACGGGTTATCCGTCCGCTTGCGGATATTCAATTAACATGATAAACCTTATAATACATATCTAGTACTTGTTAATAGACGTGGATTATTTGGTTAATAGTGCAAGTGACTCAAATCATAACCCCCGGCGTCTCCCGCGGTCGCGTATTTTCTACGTGACCGTAAGAGACGCCAACAAGCATTTCTGGCGCCGTTGCCGGGGAAGACATTGGTTAATAAGAATACGATGATTGTTCATGATTACTCTTGATTTGATCTAACCATTGCCCATGCAGGCTAACCTTGATCTGTTTTCTCTTTGATGTGAAAACAGGATAGTGTATGCGTGGATTCGACTTGCCGCAAAACTTCGTTGACAATCCCGAGTCACTTGTGAGGAAGACTCGACCTCGCGTCATCGTCTCCCCTCAAGAACTCACGACAAGCGAACCCGCATCTTCCGCACCATCAACTTCAACAAACATGGCTAACAGGACCCTGCGTGAGTACTCCGCGCCCTCCGTCGCCAACGTGCCCGTTGGACCCACTGTCGACGTGGG
>CM017442.1:7227129-7355942 GCA_007726485.1 Eragrostis curvula
AACGCATTCAGAAGTCTCAGTCTCAGAGATCAAGCGAGAGAGAAAGAGAGATGGCCCAGGATGCAGTTCCATTGTCCGAAGCAAACACATACAAAAGGCTCAGAGAACAAGAGAACGAGCCAGAGAGAGACACAGAGAGGGAGATGGCCCAGGACACCATTAGCCACTTCTCTCATCCCGGGCACGAGCTTGTGAAGCGGCACCACTTGGGGCCGACGTGCCTCTGCGACATGTGCTGCGAGCACCTGACCGGCCCCGCCTACGGCTGCGACGCCGGTTGCGACTTCGCCATCCATGAGTCCTGCGCCGGCCACTCGCTGACGCTCTCCTCCCCCGAG
Source organism: Eragrostis curvula (assembly GCA_007726485.1). NCBI lineage: Eukaryota > Viridiplantae > Streptophyta > Magnoliopsida > Poales > Poaceae > Eragrostis > Eragrostis curvula. The sequence goes on from CM017442.1 coordinate 7,227,468, forward strand.
CTCCACGCGCACGAGCTCGCGCTCGTCCAGACACACAAAGAGCTCGTCTGCGACGTCTGCGCCGGCCGATGCGCCCCGAGATGCTTCCTCTACCGCTGCCAGCCATGCGATTTCGACATGCACCCTTATTGCGCGCGGCTTCCACAAACCGCCGTGCGCAGCGCGCAGCACCCGGGGCACGACCTCACGCTGGTCCTCGCCCAGGGCAGCTGCGCCGTGTGCCGCCACGGCGTTCCGGCCGGTGGGCCGCCTGGCTGGTTCTACCGTTGCTCGCCGTGCAACGTCGACTTGCACGTCTCGTGCGCGTGTGGCGCACGCGAGCAGGGGAGCAACGCTGGAGCTCGCCGCAACAATGGAGCTCGCCACGACGAGAGGAGCCGTGCCCTGGCGGCCGACCACCTTCGATCAAGGCTCCAACTACAGGCTTTACAGAACGCGATTGACTATGTGAGCCCTCCCGGTAAGTTCCCCTTGCATGCGTTGGCCGGAGTTGCTGCTCTGTCCAAATTTTGTCTAACATTTGCTCATAACAGTGTACTGTGGTCTGGGAACATGTTTACAATGTTTATTACTGTGTTCTGTGCCCACACAAACAATATTTTATTATATTAAATACATCATTAATCTATTATTATCATAACATTGCTATTTTTTGCCACTATATTTTCAATTTATTGTTTTTGTATTGAAAATATTATGTAATTAATAAAGGTATATATATGTATCTCGAGTTAATTTTTCGTAATGTTAATGATGGATAATTTTTAAAACATCTGATGAGCATTTTGAGAGTAGTGGGTACTGTTTAAAACTTATGGAAGGTATTTGGGGTTTACATGTTCATAGTGGCAGTGCTGAGTAATTTTAAAAACATGTGAACGACATTTTGGATTAATATTTCAAATAATAGCAGTGGTGGATAATTTTTATAATATGTTAACGATATTTATTGGACCTATATTTTTCATAATGACAGTTGGGTAAATTCTGTCCCTTGAGAGCAAACATGATGGTTCTGCTTCTTGATCAAATATTAAGTTATTTAATATATTTTCCATTAACTTTACAGATGCAGAGGAACAGAGGAGGAGGAACTACTATATATGAAATTCTGGACGTCTTTTCTTTGCAAGCCACGCGAATAAAGTAGCCATCATTTTGTCACAAAATAGTCTATAACGAATTGAGTGTGTTTATGTTTCACAATTTCACATAAGTATTTGTATTCTTTTTCTTCATTCATAAGGTTGGAATTCTGTGTGCTGTACGCATCTTAATTATTACAATAAATTAGTTTATGAAATCCAAATTAATGCCATGAAGAATGTACGCCATTAATGACATAAGGGGATAAGAGATAACGCAGCCGAACGGCTGGGCTGATCAGTAGCCGAACACTCCCCACCGGCTTTACTCGGCTTAAGCAAGTAGGAGTAAGAGCATTCACGACAATGTCACGGTCGGAGGAGGCGAAACATCCGCCGTCATCGCCCGTGACCATGACAAGGAAGCCCGTCGTCATCGTGGACAAAGGATGAGGGCGCCCTTGTCATGGACCAAGGCCAGGGGAGGACAGCGTCATTCTCCTCTGTTTGCCTACTCGCACTTGCCGTTTCTGCTACAGTGCAGCGTACCACCACTGTGTTGTCGCTGCTCACTGTCTTGTTCCAAGTTTCCTTCTGTAGTTACAGCTGCTTCGCTGCTCTCGGGGTTTGCCCTAGCAGCTTCGGCGCCGTGTCGTTTTCCATGGTGAGTAGTGCTCCGGAGCGTACACAATAAACACAAGCCAGTCAGCCAGGGAGCTGCGCGTGAGTAGAACCCTTCTCTTTCCGCAACGTACACCTCCAACCTCGAGGAACGACGGCGACAGCGATGCTCTTCCGGCTCCGCCCGGGGTCATCGTACGTTTCAACCTCGCGACAGCAAACAAGGAAACAGAGGTCCATGCATGCATAGCCGCACGTATGGGCGCACCACCGTGCGTACTCTTTTGTTAGTGGCGTGCCGCGTGCGGCGGTTGGCCAGTGAGGAGCCGTATGCTTTGGAGACTTGCGTTTCTTGGGGGCTGCCAAGATCCTGTGGAGACGCCCACGGCGACGGTAGGCAGTGTCTCGGAGAGCATGCTGCTGGCATCGTGCTGTTCCTGCGCCCTTGACGCCGGCAGTTAGGAGCCAGCCATATAGCGGCCGAAGCCGAGGTCGAGGTCGGCGCCGAGGAAGGTGATGGACTTGTACTGAGGAGACAGTGACAGTAAAATGCTTATCCAAGATATAAGGATGCAAGCACACTGTTATAGACGGCAATGTCATTTGTATTTTGTAGGTGTTCGCCTCGCTTTTATCTGGATCCACTCAACGACCCACGTACCGTGTGAGGTGTTCGCCTCGCTTTTATCGGTAACCGGCCGGTGCGTGTTGTCTCCGTACCACTTACTTACAGGCTGGTAGAGTGGGCCGGCACGAGCGCGGTGGCTTATTGGTGCTTGTCTGCTGTTTTGTTAAGAACCACCGCTGATCGAGCATGATACTCTCGCAAGATCAGGCTTCTGATTGTGCTCTATATGATTGACTTGCATATTCTGACCTCAAACTAACCCTGTAAAATGTCAAAGATTCTTACGCCATGTACGCACTCGAAGAAGTAGCAGACCAATTCAAATACAACTACTCCAAACAAGTCTTGGAGACTGAAATTGATAGACAGAGATGTACTCCCTCTGATTTTTTTATGGCGGTCAGACAAGAAACATGGTGCAAATTCGAACTGAAAGCTTTGTTCGAATGTCAAAATGAAAAAAAGATCGGAGAGAGTAATCCCTGCAGCAGCATGCACAAATTTTTTGTTCAACAAGTGCTCCAATAGATATCGATGAGAAGACTTTCCTAGATGATGAATCTCTTCAGTACTTGGTATACAAATTAGTACTGTGCAAATATAGTATAGCCACATGAATCGTATACTGTGCCACACCATGTGATATGTCAGCTAGCATTTTTCCACCGTTAAGTGATAGCTTTGACAAAGATTGATGCTCTCCACGACGATTATGCTGTCATGCTGTTGACTTGTAACTTTGTAAAAACAAAAATACCTAACCGAATAATGGACTGATTCAAGGATGCTCTTGGAATCTTCATCCCTACAAATATCCATGCGGGTGCAGTTCCAAACTTCCAATGTCCAAAGAAAACACGTACAGAAGTCTCAGAGAACAAGCGGGAGAGAGAGAGAGAGAGAGAGAGAGAGAGAGAGAGAGAGAGAGAGAGATGGCACAGGACACCATTGGCCACTTCTCTCATCCGGAGCACGAGCTTGTGAAGCAGCACTACACTTGGTCGTTCAGCTGTGACATCTGCCTCGAGGATCTGTCGGGCTCCGGCTACGGCTGCCGCGCCGGCTGCGACTTCGGCATCCACGAGTCCTGCGCCGGCCACCCGCTGACACTCTACTACCCCGCGCTCCACGCGCACGAGGTCGTGCTCGTCCAGATACAACGCGACGAGCTCGTCTGCGACGTCTGCGCCGGCCGATGCGCCCCGGGATCCTTCGTCTACCGCTGCCCACCATGCGGATTCGACATGCACCCTCGCTGCGCGCAGCTGCCCCAAACCGCCGTGCGCAGCTCGCGGCACCCGGAGCACGGCCTCACGCTGGTCGTCGCCGAGGGCCGTTGCGCCGCGTGCCACAACGGCGCCCCGGGGCATGGGCCGTATGGCTGGTTCTACCGTTGCTCGGTGTGCAACGTTGACTTGCACGTCTCGTGCGCATCTGGGGGCGACCACTCTCGATCAATGCTCCAAGTAGAGGCTTTACAGAAGGCGACTGACCATGTGAGCCCTCCCGGTAAGTTCTTCCCCGGCCCTTGCATCCAAATTTTGTCGCATTACGGCCTACTGTGATGTGTTCATGCATTTAATTTAGGCGTAATAGTCAACTTCGTCCTCGAACTATCGCCAGAAGCTCAATTTCATCCCTGAACTATGAAAGGGTCCAATTTAGTCCCTGAACTATGGGTAACCGGTTCAAACTAGTCTCTCCTCCCATCTAACTGTCCACGTTGACAAATTTAGTTATGGAAATATCTTTTTTACCCTCTACTTTTTTCCCCACATACTTATTTGAACGTGGGAGCTTATTTGAACATTAATTTGATTGTTTTGTCATCAAATATGTGGCAAACAAATCACTCCGTTGCGATGTCATTGAAATTTACATTATTGGTTCACGCATCAACAAGACCGGCCATAGAAATCATTGCAAAAAAAAAAAGGAAAAGAATGTTGCAGTGTGTCGGGAAAAATAGTAAAGGGTAAAAGGGACATTTCTATAGTCAATTCTGCCAACGTGAACGTTCTGATGGGAGGAGGGACTAGTTTGAACCTGTTACCCATAGTTCAGGGACTAAACTGGACCCTTTCATAGTTTAGGGACGAAATTGAGCTTCTGGCGATAGTTTGAGGACGAACTTGACTATTACGCCTTTAATTTACGTGGCTAGTATTGTATTATATTAAATGCCATTTCTCTATTATTGTCTTACCATTGTTATTTTTTGTCACTATTATTTCCAACTGCAATTGATTGTTTTTGTAATGACCATATATAGTTTGTATTAATAAAGTTATATATAGTTATCTCAGGCTATTTTTCCTAATGTTAATGATGGGTGTTTTTTAAAACTTGCGGAGAGCATATATTTTGAACTAATTTTTAAATAATTGCAGTGCTGAGTAATTTTTAAAACTTGTGGAAAACATTTTGGACAAATATTTTCACAATAACAGTGGTGTGTAGTTTTAAAATATATTAAGTAGACTTAAATTTTCATAATGACAGTGGTTGGTAATTGTTCTTTTTTTTTTCTAATTATGTGATAATTTTTAGCCTTCGAGAGTAAACATGATGATTCCGTTTCTTAACTACTAAGTTACTTAATAGGTTTCTTCATTAACGAATAGATCAAATGAGCCATCTGTAAAAATAATTAGTTGTATCCATGCTCCTTAATAGTTAATTTATAAAAATATACGCACTTCAACTTTTCATGTAAATAAAAATAAGAATGCATGAATATACTTACTAGATATGTTTTTTCACCTGTAACCTTTTGGACCTGATTCACTAGTGATTTTATCACATTACTAAACAGAGAGTTCAATAGATCCTGAGGGCAAGTACGAAGCTTTGGAGAAGTATGGAAAAGACCTGACAGATATGGCGCGTCAAGGAAAGCTTGATCCAGTTATTGGAAGAGATGATGAAATTCGCAGATGCATACAGATTTTATCTCGAAGAACAAAGAACAATCCGGTTTTGATTGGTGAACCTGGTGTCGGAAAAACAGCTATAGCTGAAGGGTGGGAAGAAAAGACACATGCAAACATCATTTTGCCTTACAAAGTATTAAATTAGTTCCTCTAACTTTGTTTCCATATCTTGTTTAGGCTTGCTCAAAGGATTGTACATGGAGATGTACCTCAAGCTCTGACAAATCGTCAGGTACGTTATTCTCATTTCCACGACCTCTGTCCCAAAAAGAATGACATTCTAGCTTTGTCCTAAGTCAACTTATTTTCCTATAAAAAAAAGTGAAATTATTTTAAGTTTGACCAAATATTTAAACAGTAGGTACCAAATATGTATATTAGATTTATCATGAAATATATTTTCATCTTATCCCTATTTAATGTCATAAATGTTGATACTATTCCCTATAGAATTTGGTCAAAGCTGAAATAAAATTTGACTTAGGACAAAACTAGAATATCAATTCTTTTTGAGATGGGGGGAGTATGTTTCTTTAGGATCATATGGATATTATTTGTTTATATAGAAACTTGGCCATATTGTTTCCCATGAGGCCACCTCTCATGTTTTTTCAATACAGTTCTGGAGTACATCTTTAAATTAGTTGGATGTTCTGTGAAACGTTTGGCGATGTATCTTGAAATGATTTAGCTAGTTTCAGAAGTATTCAGCCGTATGCCTGCCTGTTGCTAGTTCCGTGAAACTTTTGGATTAATTGAGCACCATCTAACAATACTGTAAGGCATTTTTAGGCATTAAACCACTGTAATATTCTAACCTTTCATTATTTTTCTTAAACAGCTAATTGCCCTTGATATGGGTGCGCTGATTGCTGGTACAAAATACCGTGGAGAATTTGAGGATAGGCTGAAGGCTATTCTCAAAGAAGTCACAGATTCTGATGGACAGATCATTCTTTTCATTGACGAAATTCACACTGTCGTTGGAGCAGGTAACAGATGCCTTATGTCTTCTTGATTCATTGTCTACTAGATTTGTTTTCTGCCTGTGCCAGTAATTAAACTCGCTTCAAATTATATATTTTGGTATTCCCTTTTCCCCTATCAAAATGACACAACATAGTTGATACCACTCGGTGGCTGTTAGCAGGGCTGGGGCTGGGGCTGTTGCCATCTTGTTTGCAGAAGCTCACTTGTATCTCGCACTACCTACTAAACTCTATGCCAACGCACCTGTGCTGGCATTTATTCTACCTTAACTTTGTTGGGTCAATCGACCTATTTTGTTTGTTTGGATATTTTCAAGATTATATTGATGTATTTGGATTCTCTGTATTAATAGTACTATGGGCGGAAAAGAATATGCAATGCAAAATTGTGAAGCATAGTCACCAATAAATGCTATTTGTCTTTTTTATTTATGATGTGAGGGAAAGTAGATGCTCCCAAACAAGCAGTTATTCACCGTTTAGTTTTGAATAAGAGATCATTGAATGGCATGGTGCAATTGTCTTGATCAATTATTTAAATTCCAAACTCAATGGTTTAAAGTGTTTGATGTGTTAAAATAAAGAAACTGCATGTGAAAATTTTATTTATTTTGCTACGATCAGCATATAGCCATATAGGGCATTTATGAATGTTTCCCTCGTCCAGGTGCTACTGATAATGGTGCAATGGATGCTAGCAATCTTCTGAAACCAATGCTTGGGAGAGGAGAGCTACGATGTATAGGCGCAACAACCCTTGATGAGTACCGCAAGTACATTGAGAAAGATCCAGCGTTGGAGCGTCGCTTCCAACAAGTTTATGTTGGCCAACCTACTGTTGAAGATACAATATCTATACTCCGAGGACTCCGAGGGAGATATGAGTTGCACCATGGGGTACGCATATCTGACAGTGCCCTTGTAGCTGCAGCAGTTCTTTCAAACCGCTATATCAGTGGACGATTCTTGCCTGACAAAGGTGATTTGTTTGACTCAATATCATTGTTACTTCAAGTACTCAGACTGTGAAAGTATCACAACATTTGTTTCAAGATCTTTTGTGATCACTCTAACAAGTGGTCATGATGTGTTGTAGCAATTGATTTGGTCGATGAGTCAGCAGCCAAGTTGAAAATGGAGATAACATCAAAGCCGACAGCTCTAGATGAGATCGATCGTGCTGTACTGAAGCTTGAAATGGAGCGACTTTCACTAACAAATGATACTGACAAAGCATCCAAAGACAGACTATCCCGCATTGAAGCAGAACTGTCACTCTTGAAGGATAACCAACGTGAATTGACTAAGCAATGGGATCACGAGAAATCAGTCATGACAAAAATTCAATCTATCAAAGAAGAGGTAAGGTATGAATTTTCTATATTGAAATTCTTCATTGTAGACCAACAGAGTTGGTTTTGTCAGACAACTTACTTACATGTACCTCGTGCAACAGATTGACAGGGTAAATGTGGAGATTCAGCAGGCAGAGCGTCAATATCATCTCAATCGCGCTGCTGAATTGAAGTATGGTAGTCTGAATGCCTTGCAACGCCAGCTTCAAGCGACAGAGAAGGATCTAGATGAATATCAGAGCTCTGGGAAATCTATGCTCAGAGAAGAGGTGACCCAAGATGATATTGCTGAAATAGTGAGCAGGTGGACAGGTATTCCCCTTTCTAAACTAAAGCAATCGGACAGAGAAAAATTGCTCTATCTGGAGCAAGAGCTGCATAAGCGTGTTGTTGGACAGGATCCTGCAGTAAAAGTAGTTGCAGAGGCCATTCAAAGATCCAGAGCTGGTCTGTCTGATCCAAATCGTCCCATTGCCAGCTTCATGTTCATGGGACCTACTGGAGTTGGTAAAACAGAGTTAGCGAAAGCGCTTGCTTCTTTTATGTTCAACACTGAGGAAGCTATTGTTAGGATTGACATGAGTGAGTACATGGAGAAGCATTCAGTCTCAAGATTGATTGGCGCTCCGCCAGGTTATGTTGGGTATGAAGAGGGTGGTCAGCTAACAGAGGCTGTTCGTCGGATACCTTACTCCATTGTCTTGTTTGATGAAATTGAGAAAGCTCATTCAGATGTTTTCAACGTTTTCCTTCAAATATTGGATGACGGTAGGGTTACTGACTCACAGGGCCGGAAAGTGAGCTTCACCAATACGATCATTATCATGACATCCAATGTTGGGTCAGAGTACATATTGAACATGGATGTGGAAGGCGGATCATCTGATTCAGCCTATGAGATCATAAAGAGGAGGGTGATGGATGCTGCAAGAAATGTATTCCGCCCAGAGTTCATGAATCGCATAGATGAGTATATTGTTTTCAAGCCTCTCGAGAGAGAACAGATCAACAACATTGTCAAATTACAGGTAACACTTTGCAGGGAATTATACCACAATTTCAAAACATTTACATTTGTAAATATCAGTATCAAAAAAATTGGGATGGTAACTACTTCGTTTCAAAATTGATGGTACCATGTGAGGTATCAATGACATTCCATATCTAACATGTTGTAGATGATGTAGTGACATAATTGTCTTTTATTCTTCCTGCAATACAGCTAGCAAGAGTACAAAAGAGGATCGCAGACAGCAAGATCAAACTCGAAGTCTCACCGGGAGCAATTGAATTTTTGGGAAGCCTTGGGTACGATCCAAACTATGGTGCTAGGCCGGTGAAGCGAGTGATTCAACAGTACATGGAGAATGAACTTGCAAAGGGCATCCTCAGAGGCGACTTCAAGGATCAGGACAATATCTTTGTAGACACCCAGGTCACGGTGCCATACAATGGACACGTTCTACAACAAAAGTTAGTTTTCCGAAAATTAGGCGAGGAATCAAAACCAACTGCTGAAGACGAGAAGTTCTTTCCGTTAGATCATTACTTTAGGGATCAACTAGCTCCAGTACAAAAACACCCAAACGCCTACTGGATCAGTAGTTCTCGATTACCTTTTGCATAACGGAATGCAAGAGATGAGCTGTGCCTGTTGATGACGCAGACATATGTCCATGGCGATGACGCAGACAATGTTCACTACCTTTTAAATATGTTAAGAGCATTTTGGATTTATATTTTTATAATAGAAATGGTGGGTAAATTTTCTTTGTTTATTTCTCCGATCGATTAATGTAGTAATTTCTTGCACTTAAGAGCGAACATGATGATTTTTTTCTTGACCGAATTTTAAGTTAGTTAACAGTTTTCCCATTAACTGTACAGATCCAGAGGAACAGAGGAGGAACAACTATGTCTGAAATTTTAAGTTAGTTAACACAGGATTCACAAGCCACGTGAATAAAGTGTAGCTCATTTTGTCACAAAATACCAAATTGAGTGTGTTTATGTTCACAGTTTCACATGAATATTTGTTTTCTTTTTTTCGATTCATATGGTTGGAATTCTTGGGTGGAGGGGCCCGAGCCGAGACACAGAGCCGAGCCTACGTATGTTGCCGTGTGATCTCCCAGGGTCTCCAAGCTGCAGCAATCCAAGCGGGATTTTCGCAAGACAGGGACAGTGCGCATCCAATTTTTGATGATGCGCACCGTCTGCAAAGCCCGTTGTGCAGCGAACGACCGGTGTTTCTGCTACAGTGCAGCCAAGCACCGCTGTTTTGTCGCTGCTCAGTGTCTTGTGCTAGTTTCCTTTCTGTAGTTACAGTTTGTTCTAGCTTGGGCTTTGCTGCTCAGGGTTTGCTCCGGCAGCTTTGCAGTGTCGTTTTCCATGGTAAGTAGTGCTCCGGGGCGTACACGGTAACACAAGCCAGTCAGCTAGGGAGCTGCGCCTGAGTAGAACCCATCTCTCTCCGGCTCCGCAACGTACTCCTCCAACCCCGAGGAACGCCGGCGACAGCGGTGCTTTTCCAGATCCGCCCGGGATCATGCATGGTACGTTTCAACCTCGCGACGGCCGACAGCAAACAAGGAAACAGGGGTCCATGCATGCAGAGCCGCCTGGGCGCACCGCCGTGATGTTTTGTTAGTGGCGCGGCGGTCGGCCAGTAGGAGCCGTATGCTGTGGAGACTTGCGTTTCTTGGGCTGCCCAAGATCCTGTGGCGACGCCTGTTCGTTTCGCTGCAGCTGCGGCTGCGGCTGCAGAAAAATAACTGTGAACACTGTAGTTGCTGTTGAAAATACTGTAGCTGATGCTGAAGAAATAACTGCGAACACTGTAGCTGCTGCAAAGCAGCTGCTGCAAAGCAGCGAGACGAACACGCTGGGTCCGGCCCTGGCAGGGGCAAGGTGGACTCATGTGGCAGTGTCTCGGCGAGCATGCTGCTGACATCGCGCTGTTCCTGCGCCGTTGATCCCGGTAGGCGGCAGCCAGCCATGGCGGGCGAAGCCGAGGTCGAGGTCGGCGGCGAGTAAGGAGATGGACTTGTACTGAGCAGACGGTGACACTAAAATGCTTATCCAAGATATAAGGATCCAAGCACACTGTTATAGACGGCAATATGTCATTTGTATTGCCGTATTTACTAGAAGCGTCTCACTGCAATCCAGCAGGATCCTATCACACAGTAGATTAGATACCAGCGCTCAAGACACGTTCCGTTGATACGCCTGTTACTCAAAGGTATTTTCTTTGTTACATTGGCTTAATTAGTTACATTGAGCTGTCGTTATCGAGAACAGTCCATGCTGCCTTGACAGATAGATGATTCAAGAGTGTGTTCTGACGAGAACTTGTATGATACTGCACGCAGCATTGGTCTTCTAGGAGACTGTAGCTTATTTCAACTATGTGAGGGGTTGCTCTACTGAAACCTACACCGTTGTAGTTTTACTAAGCCAATTTGTACTAAACTTTTGGGTATCAACCAGATGCTAAGGTATACAAAATTGAAGAAAAGAACCGAAGTAGCTATCACTTGCAGAGAACACATGTGGCTTTATTTTGCATGGTGTTGGAATCGCATCAGAACCATTTCTTCCTTAGGTAAAAACATCACTGTTGAAGGGAAATACATTGCTGACAAGAACTTCACAGGATGGTGCGGGCTTACTCCAAATTCCACAATCTATTATCTTAGTATTTGAGGAGAAAAAGAAGCTACCACAGTTCGCTCTCGATGCCACAAAATTACCACGTTAATCGAAAAAAAGAGAAGCCACGAGCCGTTGGATTTTATGAACATCTACGGTCTAGATTAAGTTAAAGATCGGAAAAAAAGACAAGCTACGAGCCGTTGGATTTTATGAACATCTAACGGTCTAGATTAAGTTAAAGATCGGAAAAAATAGAAGCTACGAGCCGTTGGATTTTATGAACATCTAACGGTCTAGATTAAGTTAAAGAGTCCATGCAACAAGCTCATGTACCATAATTTCGGAATAAAAAAAATAAATCACGTCATGGTGATAGGAGTTTAATTAGGAAAAAAAGGAAGAGTCCGTCCTCAACACAAACATAAAAACACCACACGTTCTTAGGGAAGGAAAAGGAGTCCTTAACAGGTTTGGCAGTAGCCTCTGGCCGTTCACACGATTGGCAGAGCGACGTGAAGACCAAACAGCAGAATTTAAAAATAAAGTCTGCAATCAACACCATATATGCCTGCCGGCTTCGGTGTCCCATAGTAACAATTCGGATTATAGAAGCTAAAAAAAAAAGAAAGAGACCAACAAACATAAAAAGGAGACCCCTACGTCCGTCCATATCAATATACTCCTATATATGATGCTTCCAAAACATGCGAGTTTATATGTGGCTCACGACATATCACGGCAATAAACATCGACCTCCACCGGCAGGTAATCATAGCAGGCGGGAACCAGCAGACGAGCATCCAGTGCGATGACTCAGTGGAAGACGCGGTGGCCACGTACCCGTCGCATCATGCGGCGGCTGGCATGGCCATTGGGGGCGGAAACTACACTTCCTTGCTCCACCACGAAGACAACTTTGCCTCGGTGGCGCGGACAAGTCCGCCTGTCACCAAGCAGCTCCTTTCTCCCGCCTCCACCCCATCCGCTGAGCAATCACGCCGGCACTTGCAGGTCACCAGAAGATGCCGAACATGATAAGTCAACATGTGCCGAACAAGTGTCAAGTCACTGCTGTTTGTGAGCCATCTGAAGCAATCTTGCTACCGTATGCAGATCATCGGAAGGGTTCTTACCAGTTGCCACCATATGCAGGTCACTGGAAGCCAAAGTAATTTTGCCGCTAATCACAATACAACATTGCCTGTCGAACAGTCTCCACGACCGTTACAGGTCTCCAGAAGCAATCGTGCTGCCGTTTGTTGGTCATTCAGAACGAAGCAGTCTCTCATTGAAAGTTCATTCAAATCTAACTATCAATGGAACACAAGACACCATCTTTTATGGAGCAATGGTACAACCTCGACAGGCCAACGTGATCAACAGTCCATATATATTGAAGTCATCAAATCATACTTACGCTGCAACATATCCTAACCAACCCCTCTCCTTCATGCATGTTATTACAGTGCTATGTGCAAAGTTGATGAAGTTTCAGAAGTTGGACGCATAAAAAATCGATAACTTTGGGTTGGTAAAAGGTGATTAGTATTTCACAACTGGCATTCATACAAACATCACCCATTGTCCTGTCCCTTTTTTTAGTATCAATTTGCATGTAATATTCAGGTAGCATGATATGGTTAACTACCTTTATAACTTCTCTTCAACCAGAGTATATATTTTTCCTTTTGCAAGCACATAAACAAAGCGTTAATATTTATGTTCAGATAGCATGACATGATTAATACTACCTCCGGTCGTTCGTGAATTGTTGTCGTTTCCGACAACCGAAACCCACTAAAACTGAACTACGCCGGGCTGTCGAAACGTTAACATTTAAAAAACGGAGGGAGTACCTTCTAACTTCTCCTCAACCATATTGGGTATGTTCTGTTCCAAGCACATAAACAAAGTGTTGATATTTATGAAACACAAACTCATTATCAGAGAGAATTTGATTTTTTTTTTTGTGAAACAGAAATACATATGCAGATACTCACAAACAAGTATGAGGATTTCTCGCATCAATGGGGATGTTGTCTCCCACTAAAAGAATAAATAGCCGTAAATGTGTAACACAGGTGTCATCTGGAACTTAAACCCCGGTGGGTTGGTTAACCAGATGAGTTATGCTCGCTCTGCCATTAAAACAGACACTTGAATGTCCAAAAGAAGACCTGGCTAGGAAAAAAGGCATTCTGATTTATTTTCTTCCAAGTCCTTTGCATAATGACGATGTCTGTTTATGGTGACCCCTTTGCACAAGTTAGCAGGACCTTTTGTAAGAGGTAATGTCAATCTATTAATACGTTAGTTGTAGCACCCTAAATTTCAAACCAGTAATTAAATGGAATAAAAATCACTTCGAATTTGAATTTTTGTTTATTTCTTTCCTTCTCACAAGATTTTCAAAATAAAATTAACTAAAGTAATTCAAACTTGGTTGAATCTGAAATTTTCAAAATATAAAATTTATGCTCAAGTGTTTGTTTACATTTAATATTTACTAAAAATTTGAACTTTAGAATTTACAACAAATTAAAATAATTTTATGCTCAACCCTAGCGAATTCATCTCGAATTTAAAAATCTTGAATTTAAAATTTGCACAAAGGACACTATGTGCATTTCTGTATTTTATTGTGTTTATTTTAGATATTTGGTTGAATTTTGTTTTTGTGTGAATTTGAAATTCCTTCAAATTCGAAATTCCAAAAAAAGATTAAATCAATTTCCTCTCTCTTTTCCCCTGGGCCTTATCCTCCTTTCCTTCCTCTGCCGGCCCAGCCCAGCTCCTCCTCCTCTCTCTCTTTTTCCCGCCGCGGGCCTCCTCTTCCTTCTCCTCGCTCTGGCCCACTCAGCCCAGCCAGCCCGTCACTCTCCTTCCTCTCACTGACAGGCGGGCCCGGCCTGTCAGCTCTTCCTTCCTCCTCCAGCTCGACTGAGCTCGTCGCTGCCGCCACCGACGTGTCGCTGCCCTTCTCCAGCTCGACGCCGCGTGGGAAGGCAAACCGCCAACTGCGTCGCGACAAGGCCGCCGCAGCACCGCCATAGCTCTGACGCGTTCACACCCGCCGCCGCAACTTTTGACCTTGACATTGAAGTCGCCGCCGCCGCCATTGTTGACCGGATAAGCTTCAAGCTTCGCCGCGAAGCTTCCTTCGGCCTCCCTCCGCCTATTTAAGGCCGCCTCCCTCTCGTCGTCGCAATTCGCTATCCCTCTCAATCCCCAAACCCTAACTCTCTCTCTCTCTTCTCCATCGCCGGCCGCCTCGACTCGCCGCCGCGAGACCCTTCTCGCCCTCCTTCCTCGTGCGGAAGCTCCACCGTGCACCCCTTCCTCGCTCGTGCCCGTTTCGGCAGCTCGCCGAGCACCGAAGCCCTCTCCTCGCCGAGCACCGCCGCCGCTCTCCGCGCCTCGCTGTTGCCGACGCATCTCCGTAGCTCCCATCGACGACACGTCCTCCAGGTGAACTCGCCGTATCCTTCTCCCCCTCCTCGATCTGTCGCGGTGAGCTTTTGGTCGCCGGAGCGCCGTTCCGGCCAACTCCGGCGAGTCGCCGCCGTCTCCCGCGCCGCTCAGCCGCCGCACCCATCTCCCCTTCATCCTCCACCGTCCAATCCTGATCCAACGGCCCAGATCGATCTGGTCCACCGTCGACCGGTGGACCGCAGCCCTTAGCCGGTCCACGAGCCCGTGGACCCAGTCCATAAGATTTCCAGTAGAAAAATAATTCTAGAAAACCTAGAAAAATCCCGGCCCTTGTAATTTTACAGATAAGCCCCTCTAGTTTATTTTAATTTTGTTTAGGTCCCATCTTTTTACAGAAAAGCCCTTATACTTTCCTGTAATTACCTTTTAGCCCCTGTCATTTTACATCAAGGCCCCTAAACTTTTCCATAATTATATACCAGTCCCCAGAACCTTTTTAATTACATGTAAGTCCTCTGTAATTACAAATAAGCCCCTAGAACCTTTAAACCTTCCTAGAACCTTTAAATCTCTATAACTTTGCAACCATAGCTCTGTTTTGAGCGATTCTTGCGCTCACGCGTTCGTGGCAACGCGTAGAATCTGTTGATACTGCTTTTAGAGCTGCACACTAGATCTATAAACCATCCATACCCTAAGTTCCTCTCTCACTCGATAAATCCTATTTCGATAAATCATTCGACATCTATCCCGCAAAGCGCCAATGTTCCTTCACCTTGTTAGTGTTGAACCTAGCCAATATCGCCGTGTCCTCCTATACCAAAGCATAGTAACCTCTTTTCATCGTGACCTAGATTCAACCATAACCTAGTTCAGCTATCGCTTAGTTGAACTTAATCCCGTGTTGCCATCGACCGCCACCAACCTATTTGATTCATCGATCTCGTTCTTATGCGGTCTTTTGTTGGATCTTATTGGGTCTTATCGCTGTTTATTGCTCTTTTAATTGCAATCGTGCATTCATACCATGCATGATCACATGTATGTGCCGCTGTCCTATCAACAGCTCACACACGTTTATAAGAAACACATGCTCTTTCGTATAATTGTCTATATACGCTCACATGCACATGCACTTAACGCACATAGTGGTAGTGCATATCATGACACCCTAAGAGCATATGCATAGCATGCCTTTATTCATAAGCTTGTCTATGCATTCATACATATAAAATACCTTAGTAACCTTCCTTTAATAGATGGCATGTCGAGAACGTAAATCAGAAAGTAAGTAATCTTACCAACTTATGCATGTAAGTTCCTTAAACACTTGCATACCTAACATTACATGTAAGTGCATGCTTACATATCCTTGTCATGCATAGTTCATATAATTAAACGTTTACATGCATGTTCTTTAATAGGAATAATATAGAAGCTTACATATTAGATATGCACACAATCACCATCAATAAAGCATGTGCATCTCATCATACTCACCTTAAGATTTCAGTAAGTAAAGTTTTATGCAAAACCATGCACCCTTACTTCTTTTAAGAGAAATTAGATAATTAATAATTTGTCTAGGTGAATATGGCCTTTACAAGGCCAATAACATAACCAGTAATGTATAACCTTTCATAAATAGAATATGATGCATCATGCGTGATTCATACCCCTTGTTCTTCATTGGAGTTCTATCGGCTCTTATTGGAGTTAATCGAATCTTATTTGGCTCTTTTCGATCTTTATTCCTTTTGCGGTAGTTTATTTATACGGTATGTTTCTATGCGTTAGCTTACGCAAGATCCGAGGAAGAGCCACACGAATTCGAGGAGCATTCAATCTTCAAGGACGAGCCGAAGAAACCAAGTCAAGGACGAATCAGAAGATACAAACTTCGAGGAAAGACTTAAAGATATCGACAGAAGATCCTGAAGACTCAGAATTGAAAGATTAGGATAGCGTCTTTCAGGCAAGCTCTACTTCTCCTTGATCATGATTGAACCTACAGTTTTCGCAATGCACCCATATGGCCTATTCTCATACTTGCATTACTTGTTATTTTACTACTTGTGTAGCTATGGTCCTATTTGCTTATCGATATTGATGCCATTTACTTAGGCGTTAATATCTAAATCCTTGTTTACCCTTGTTTACCTATCACCTTGATAACCCTAGGATAGTTCCATCATTTCTATGATGGCACGATCACCTTGCTACTAGACTGCTTAGGACCCCTCGCAATGTTTCTACATTGCCACGCCTTACTCACATATATGCTTTACAACTGTGTTAAATGAGTTTGGTGGTGTGCGTGATATTGGGATTGGGAGTAGCACAACTGTGTTCGGTGATGATGATAATGATGACGGAGACGGTGATGATGGGATGGGCTGGATTGCGGGCAAGACCATTAGTAAGTGATTGATGATGAGATGGATAAGTGTGATAGTCCCTTAGTATGGGAGACATGGTGCTTGCCCGGCCACATAAGGACCGGTTCATTCAACCTTTAACTAGATGATTCTCGTACTACCACGGATCCTGTTATGGGCAGGACTTGACCCTAACTTTCTAGTACCTACCACCTTGATCCATCCAGGAGGCAGTAGCGCAAACGAGCGCCCAGGAGAAGACTCTGGAGTGTGTATTTCTTAGGAGATCTGGCTTGTGATCCCCACCTTGATGTGCAGACGGGTCTGCATGATGACTACTTGTAGTCTCATGAATGAGCCCCTGGATATGGCTTGTGGGTGGCATTGTGGGGATACTCGGGAAAGGTGGGTTTCGCTATGTTGCTCCCTTGCTAAGAGCAATGTAGTCGGTGGGTAAAGATGTACAACCTCTGCAGAGTGTAAAATTCATCCGGATGGACGGCAGTCACGGCATATGACGCATCTATGTTGAGTTCGATATGATTAGCCACTTTCATGATAATTCCTTGATGTGTGCGTGAGCAGTAGCCTGCTCGTGTTTTGGAAGTGATGGCAATTGTGCCGGGTCGGTATGAACATTGAGGTCAGAAGGCCCAACTAAAACTTGGGAACTGGCGGGAACGTTTCATTCTCCCCAGGGCCAACCAACTAAAATATTGTCAAACTATGATTTTCCTTCTCTCATCCTTGATATATCTTCCTGAACCTTGCATAAAAGTTGCCTTCTGCAAATGAACCAATAAGCCTAAATCCTTGCTAGAACCATATATGCATGTATTTATACACTTGTGTAGTGTAGGGCTTGCTGAGTACCTTATGTACTCACGCGTTTGCGAATGTTGGTTTAGTAGGAGAAGACTTCGTAGAAGACGACGACGATTGGGTTTTCGGTTCTGCTTCTCAAGTTTGCTTGTGGCTTTGGGCCAAAGTCTTCCGCTGTCTGCTTCACCTTTTGTCGGTCGGATGCACTGGGATAGTCTTCAAATCCTAGTCGTTTGCCACTGAAGGTCCGTTATCAGGTGTCATATTTATTCGAAGTATGATTTTGATTATCATATCTGTGTTCTTGTGCGTATCAGCTACTGATCCAGGGACTGATACAGGATGCACAACAGATTCCAGAAATAGGGTCTGACATTAGTCATAATAACTTCAAACATTGTCAATATATCTTCATTACTACTATATCTCCAGTTTCATAGCAGGCAAATTGTACAGATACTTTTTAAAATATCATGTTTCTGTATTCCTTGATTGTGTATTCTACAGACTATAAATGACACAGAATTAACAACACCGAGAGTTACTAAATTCTCGAAACTAACAACATTTTCTTACCACATTCATCCAAAGAATAAATCTCTGAAAAGAAAAGTATAGGAAGAGTGGTGGAGAAGTAGCAAGGAGAAATAGGAGCAGCAGCAGGTCTTGAAGATTTGGAGGAGAAAATAATGCAAGTCCTCGAGACAAAGAGAATGAATAAAGGACTAGGAGAGGGTACTCTATATAAGTTCAGGTGATGCTGCAGGAGCTAGAGAAAACAAAGGGTGTTGACAACGGGAAGTAATTAGGTTCTCTCGGATATATGGCGGGGTAATGTCAATAATTTAAAGCCAAGAGTAGTTCAAATAGATACACATAGTGGTCTGATATTTTTCTTAGATAATAGATTTTGTTTTAGGCTTTTTACATCCTTGATGCATACATCCCATGGCTACAACATTATCACAAGGTTCCAAGATAATCAAAACCAAGTAGAATGCTCATAGAATAAAGCATGATAAATTAACAATGTTTATTAGTTAACTACTAGCCTCCTATATTTTTTTCGTCAGTAAAATTTTGCACCAACCAACGTCATCAGAAAAAGAATAGAAAGAGAATCAAATATGTTGTATGCACCATTGCAAAGATATGTCATAATCAAGTTCATTGAAAATTGAAAAGTATCATATACGACAAATTAAGGTACCTTCTATTCTTTTAAAGGCATATCAGTAGTGTTAAGTAATATTATGAATAAATCATTCAAATCTAGCCGCGCTATCAGCGCGGATCACCTTACTAGTTCTACCATAATGGAGCATGATACTCTCCGCAAGATCAGGCTGACAAGAACTTCACAGATTTGGTCTGCTGTTTTGTTAGGAACCACCGCTGATTGAGCATAATACTCCCCGCAAGATCAGGCTGATTGTACTATGCATGATTGACTTGCATATTCAGACGTCAAACTAACCCTATAAATGTCAAAGATTCTTACACCATGTACGCACTCAAAGAAGTAGCAGACCAATTCAAAGACAACTACTCCAAACAAGTCTCACTACCAGGATCGCGACTTTCCCCGAGTAGGCGGGGCCGCCGGTGTCGTGGACGAGGGGCGGCGCGACGTGGCCGGGTAGCCGGTGCCGGGGAGCGGCGGGGCCGCGGCGGCGACGGGCGGGGGAGGGAGTGCGGCGGGCGCGGCGGGGGAGGGACGGCGGCGGGCGCGGCGGAGGAGGGAGGGAGGCGGGCGAGGCGGGCGCGGCGGAGGGAGGCGGGCGCGGCGGAGGGAGGGCGGCGAGGGAGGACAGCGGGCGCGGCGGGGGAGGGCGGCGGGCGCGGCGCGGGAGGCACAATAATGGAGTGTGAGCGAGTGTGTGGAGGAGGACGCCCGCGCGCAACGGATATATCACCACGTTTCCCGAGTGCCTAGATTCAAGACACTCGGGGAATCTCCTGCCGCCGTCAACACATAACGGCCGCGCTTCGACGCGAGCACGGGCGACACATTTCCCGAGTGTCACGGATAAATACACTCGGGAAAAGTTATTTTCCCCGAGTGTCCTTGTTTCCCCGAGCGTTTTATCCCGACACTCGGTACAAGTGCCTTTCCCCGAGTGCCCGATGAATTACACTCGGGGAAAGTTTAGGCGCTTGGGGAAAAGCTGATTTCTGGTAGTGTCTTATAGAGACTGAAATTGATAGACAGGGATGTGTACTTCCTCTGATTTTTTTATGGCGTTCATACTAGAATCATAGTGCAAATTCGAACTCAAACCTTTGTGTGAATGTCAAAAAAAAGAAGAAGAAAAGATCCGAGAAAGTAATCCCTGTAGCTAGCATGCGCAAATTATTTGTTCAACAAGTGCTCCGATAGACATCGATGAAAAACCTTTCCTAGATGATGAGTTTCTTCGGTGCTTGGTATACAAATTACAATGCAAATAATATAGTGTTGAACCATAAGTGAATTGCCCACCTCTCCCTATAAGCTTAGTCTTTTGGGTGAACTGGTTGGTGCATGCAACTTAACATGGTATCGAGCCAGAGGTCTTGAGTTCAAGTTCTGGTGACCGCATATTCCGCTGCGCCGCTCCTATTTACACGTTTGCGCCTATAAGAGCTGCACGTGAGGGGGAGTGTTGAACCATAAGTGAATTGCCTACCTCTCCCCATCAGCTTAGGCTTTTGGGTGAACTGGTTGGTGCATGTAACTTAACATATAGTATAGCTACATCAGTCGTATACTGCACTACACCAGGTGATGCCTGATAGCTTTTTTATGTTTAGAACGCTGATAGCTTTGACTAAGAATGATGCTCTCGATGACGATTAAGCTGTCATGGAGTTGACCTGTAACCATGTAGAACCAAAAATGTGTAACCGAATATTGGACCGATTCAAGGATGCTCTCGTACGAGGACCGATGAGAGCAAGGTCAATAAGCCTTGCCTTTGCGCCAGGCCAACTCAGACAAAACAAACGGTACCGCATGCGTTGCTCAATAAGCTAGCTTCAACTGGGCTCTTTAAAATATTATTCTACTCACATCTGGCCCATCTCAATGGGAAGGAAACCCACCACCATCTGCCACCTGCTGCACAATAATGAAAATGACCCCACGGTAGCGCCCATCATGGCTCCTGGCAGGCGCATGCGGGAAACCGGCAATATGCCATGTGTTTCGCTGTTTGCCGAGTGCCTCGCCATCGGCTCTCGGCAAACAACAAGCACACGGTACTCTAGATGTTTGCCGAGTGCCGCGCACCTGGCACTCGGCAAACAAATTGTTTGCCGAGTGCCAACACCAGAGGCACTCGGCAAACACGCAACACACGGTACTCCAAATGTGTGCCGAGTGCCTCCGTTAGTGGCACTCGGCAAACAATTTGTTTGCCGAGTGCCTAACGTTGGCCCTCGGCAAAATATTTTTTTTTCTTCATTTTTTCCCACAATTTTTATTTGTGTGGTGGATGTATGTATGAATGTTGCTTCATGCGAAAGTTTAGTGATTTTTTCGATCCGTTTGGTATATTTAAGGTGTTTATGACATATAAAGCATATATTGAAGATAATTCAAATTTGAACTTTAGGTGATTCAAATAATAAAATATATTCACGCGAAAGTTGATATTCATGTTCTTGAGTCCAATGTAAGGTCTTAACCATGAAATGAACTGAAAATTCGCACATCTTGTACATAAAATATAAGCGCGAAGATGGGGTTGAATAGTATTTTAATTTTATAGAATTCAAACAAACTCCGAAAATTATGAGATTAACGCTGGTATCATGAAATCATACGTGGAGACCATGATAAATCATAGAAAAAGTTTTGCTAAAGTTTTCACGTATGTTGTTTAGAAACCGGAGCATCCTCGATGAAGATCCATAGAGTTATGAAGTATCTGTTTAGATTTCGAATCAAAACAACGGTCATAATATGATTTCATCATAAAACTTTTTTTATAGGTAAAGGATGATATGAAATGTATCATTACTAAATTTGGCTATTTTTTGAATTTATTTCGAATTTCTATATTTTTTTTTAGTTCCTGTTGAAAATATTGGCCGAGAGCTGAGTCGACGGCTCTCGGCAAACAAATTTTGCCGAGTGCCTCCGTATTTGCCGAGTGCTTTTGAATCTAGCACTCGGCAAAGTTTTTTGTATGACTTAGGCGCGGGGGCCTCTTTCTCCCTCTCTCTCTACCTTATCTTCTTCCCCGGCCGCGCCGCGCCTCCCTTCCCCGCTCCGGTCGCCGCACGCCGCCACGCCTCCCCCAGCCCGCCGCGGCTCCTCTGCCCCTCCCCCTCCGGTCCCCGCACGCCGCGCCTCCCCCGGCCTGCCGCTTCAGTCGCCGCGCCTCCCCCGGCCCGCCGCTCCGGTCGCCGCGCCTTCGCCGGACGCCGCCGCGGCGGGGCCCGACGCCCCGCCCCCGCTCCGGGGCCTCTACCACCGTCGGCCCCCGGCCCCCGAGGCCCTCCACCACCCGGCGCCCGACGCCCCGGCCACCCGGGCCCCACGACGCCGCCACCCCAGCCCCCCGACGCCCGGCCGCGCCCCCCGCCCCCGAGCCCGGCCCTTCTTCTCCAAGGCCGGCCAGCCACCTCGACGTCCAGGAAAGGTAAGATTCTTGTTTTTTTTTAATTTCTTTTCTGTTTTTTGTTATTTAAATGCTAGTTAAGGAATTGATGCTAGTTAAGAAATTGATGCTAGTTATGAAATAGGAATTTGATGCTAGTTATGAAATTTCATGTTAGATGTGAGCTATGAATGCAATTGAAACAAAATTGGTAATGTAAATGGACAAGTGAGGTGGTTGTTTGAATTGGACGAAATGTCGTTGTTTCAATTGGACAAGTGATGTGGTTGTTGGAATTGGATGTGGTATCCGGCCATCGTGCCGTTGATTTGTTGGATATGGTTGCCGGCCATCGCGCCGTTATTTTCTTGCAGGTTTTGGGAACCTCACCGTACAGGGGATGTGCTGTCGAAATTTTGAATTGACAGTTTTATGTTTTGTTCTTTGCAGGATAGGAGAGGCTTTTCCACTGTCTTCCAATCGTCACTTTGCGGGACAGCAAGGTGAGACATAAAAGATTCCCCGCCCTTTTTCCATTTCTGTTTGTAGGTAACGCGTAACTTAGGCGTCTCCCGTTCGAAATAGATACAGTTGGAGATATGCCCGAGGGTTGCATATCTATGACCGTATCTAATTCGAATTGTCCATGTTTCTTGGACAGCCCGAGGATGCGTAGATGTGGCTAGTTTCCATTGTCTATTCCAGTTTGAGATAGAGTTTTGTGATAGACTTAACCGAAGAGATCGAAATGGAAGTAGGCAATGAAACGGTTGTTGAGGACGATGCTGGAGATGAGGTTCATAATGCGAACGACTTGAAATTACTTGAGCGATTACATTTAGACGATGATGACATTCCGCCTTCAGAACACGTGCAAGATGATATGGACCTTGATGATTATAGTGATGATGAGGCAAACAATGCACAAGATCCTGATCTTGATGATTATTTCTAATACATGTATGGCCCGTAGTAGTTAATTTAATTTTTGCAATACTATGTTACTTTCTATTACATGTTATATTTTTTTTTTGCATATATTTCGAAATACTGATGGATTTAATCTTGTTAATTGCAGCCGATTGATCAAAGATGGTGGGCAAGGGTGGTGTGACGAGGACACTCCAGTCGCTCTACCAAAAGGCGACTGGGAAGCGGTCCGCTGAGAGTTCTGGGAGCGGGAGGAGTTGAGTCAAGGCTCGAGGCAGCAGAGGTGGCGGCAGGCGTCGAGTGAGGGGGTCGAGGGCACCGTCCCCTGCTCCTTCCGTGCACGAGTCGGAGGAGGAGCGGGAGCAGGAGGCCTCGGAGGCCTCAGAGGAGCAGCCGGAGCAGGAGGCCCCGGAGCAGGAGGAGGAGGACGGGGAGGAGGAGGAGGGGAACGGGGAGGAGGAGGAGGCGTCTGAGGACGTGCCGAAAGTGTGGGAGCGAGGTCCCGCACGACTCCCACAGCGACCGATCCCTGTTGAGAGACGCCCGTTGGTTCGACCCAAAGGGAAGAAGTAAGTAACTTTAACTTTTAAGTCATTTGCTATGTTTGAAATCTCAATAGAAACTAATCATTGTTTTGATCACTTGGGCAGGGGCTGGGAGACAATCGTTCCGGGTGACCACAAACGTCTTCCTGCCGGCATCCTCGGCCTTTTGTGCAGGAGACACTTTCCTGGCATCGTGCCACTGCGTGACGGGGGGTGGGGGGGAGGAGCCGGCCTTGACGTGGGCCCACTACAAACGCGTCGCTGATGTCCCAGACGAGGATGGGAGAGACTTTCGCACCGTGGCGGACCGGGTAGTTGGAGAGCTATGGGTAAGTCTTGTTTACATTGAATTGGTCAATACATCTCGTTCATTGGATATTCTTCAAATAATGAAAGTATACATCGCGTCTATGTGCAGGATTTTTTCAGGGTCGAGCCGGAATGGAGTGACCGTGCGGTGCATCGGGTGTACAATGCATGTCATAAACTCATTACGGACATGCATTACGAGGCGCGCGTCCAGGCCGTGAGGACCTACTACGCCAAAAAACTTGGTAGGAAGATTGAGAAAAAGGAGGCTCGAACCATATGGCTGGCTGCAGAACAATACATGCAGGTAATTTGACATTCTCATGTTTTCAATACTTGATTAAGTACGCTTAATTTGTTATTCTTATAGTTTCACAATAACTAACATCTAACTTGGTCAAATGACGTGTAGGTGATTCCGTGGTGGTGCGCCTCTCACAGGGACTGCTGGGAGTACTTTGTGAGTAGGTGGTGCAACCCCGAGTGGCAGAAGACGTACGAAGCTTGCCGGCAGCAGCGTTTGAAGATGCGTGGTCCAGCACACCATCAAGGCAACCGTACCCTTGACGAGTACGCGGCTAGATGGGTACGTGAATTCATTTCGTTGTTTCTAACGCTCAAGTTTGCATAATTTCTAATCATCTTTCTGTTTCCTTTCCAGTCGCAGGCGCATCAGGGCCGACCGTGCCCCCTGTTGATGGCTTGGGCAATGGCCTACAAGGGCAAGGCGTAGTCGATCGAGGTCGACTACAGCCCGGGGGACGGGCCCGAGGCGTACAGCAACCCCACCGTCCACACTCGCCTCAGTCAGTACACCGAGATGGCTAGGGAGAAGCACGGGCCAGAGTGGGACCCGAGCACCGAGGACCTTGATGGAGAGATCATCATGAAGGTGGGTGGAGGTAAGAAGCATGGCCGGTACTGGATTGGAGACAACACACTGGACACGGCCTCTACTCCCACCCTCTCTGAGATCCGAGCGAGGAGCTCATCCTCAGCCCCGCCCATACGCCCACGGCCAAGCGCTGCACAGATTCAGTTTGACCAAGCCTAGGTTATTTCTGTTCTATTCGTCGTTTCGTTGAATTTGACATATGTTTGCTTTGCATTGTAACATTGGGATGACATATTGTAGGCCCAGCTACGGGAGGAGATGGAGGCGAAGCTGCAGGCACAGGAGGCGAAGTACCAGGCACAGCTGCAGGAACAGCAGGCGAGGTACGATGCGAGGCTGCAGGAACAGCACGCAAGGATGCAGGAGGACCTGCAGCGGCAAATGCAGATGATGTTTCACCAGTGGCACAGTGGTGGGATGCAACCGCCGCCACTACCTCTTCCTCCTCATGTCGGCACTTCGAGTCCGAGTCAGGGCACTCCGGTGAGTCTATCTAAATCCTTGCAGTTTCATTTCTCACTTTCAAGTATAATATCGAATGTTTCAGCTTGTATGCTTCTATCTGAAATCTTGTGTGTTAATCATGTAATATCTTCTTCTTGCAGAATATATCCGCTGGATCCAATAATCAGCCGGTTTCCCCTCCCAATGCTTGGTCACCGTTCCATCCTTATCCTCGCCCTCCTCCGATGTAGCTTGTAGTTGTATTTGTACTTCAATTGCATGAACCAACTAGTTGTGGACGTCAAGTTCAACCATTTCATGAACTTGTGCTTGTGGACGTCAAGTTGAACCATTTCTATGTGTATTTGGAGACAAATATGTGTTTGTGATGGATTTCTATGTGTTTGTGGTCATTTCTATGTGTTTGTGATGATGTATATGTGTTTGTGATGATGGTGAGCATATATGTATGATTTGGTGTGATTTTGGTCCAGGTTGCAGTGATTTTAAACATTTTATTGCAACTTGTCGATTTTTTTTGCCGAGTGCCTCAGGTTTTTGCCGAGTGCCAAACCTGAGGCACTCGGCAAATGTACAATTGTTTGCCGAGTGCAGTACCCTGGCACTCGGCAAACTGACCATTGTTTGCTGAGTGCCAGGGCGAAGGCACTCGGCAAACAGCTGGTGTTTGCCGAGTGCCAGGCAATTGGCACTCGGCAAATTTTTCTTGTTTGCCGAGTGCCAGACGTCAGGGCACTCGGTAAATAAGGGGTTTCCTGTAGTGATGCTGATGTGTCCTGCTATAAGCCAATTATTGGGCTTGCTCTGAGAAGTCTTCATCACTACATTAATTTTTGCATCCTGAAGAACTACAAATACCCATGCGGATGCAGTTCCAATGTCCAAGCAAACACATACAAAAGTCCAAGAGAACAAGCAGAGAGAAAGAGAGAGAGATGGCCCAGGACACCATTAGCCACTTCTCTCATCCGGGGCACGAGCTTGTGAAGCGGCACCACGTCGGGCCGTCGTACTTCTGCGACATGTGCTGGGAGCCCCTGACCGGTCCCGGCTACGGCTGCGTCGCCGGCTGCGACTTCGCCATCCACGACTCCTGCGCCGCCCACCCGCAGACGCTCTCCTCCCCTGAGCTCCACGCGCACGAGCTCGTGCTCGTCCAGACACACGAAGAGCTCGTCTGCGACGTCTGCGTGGGCCGATGCGCCCCGGGCTCCTTCCTCTACCGCTGCCCGCCGTGCGGGTTCGACATGCACCCGAGCTGCGCGAGGCTGCCCCAGGCCGTGCGCAGCACGCTCCACCCGGGGCACGACCTCACGCTGGTCGTTGCCGACGGCCGCTGCGCGGGGATGGTTCTACCGTTGCGTGTTATGCAACGTTGACTTGCACGTCTCGTGCGCATCTGGTGGCGGCCAGGGGAGCAACGCTGGAGCTCGCTACGGGGACAACAGCTATGCCCTGACCGCCAACCTTATCGGAGCAAGGCTTCGACAACAGGGTGTACAGAACGCGCTTGACTTAGTGAGCCCTCCCGGTAAGTTCCCCTTGCATGACTTGCTGCTGCGCCCAAATTTTGGTTAACATTTGCTCATAATTAACAGGCGTACTGTGGTCTGGGAACATGTTCACAATGTGTGTACTGTAGGCATTTGCACGGCTAGTATTTTTATTATATCAAATGCATAGTATTTTCACAAAGTGTGTCACAATTATTTCCAATTGATTGTTTTGGTAACGAAAATAGTGTGTAATTAATAAGATATAGAGAGAATTTTGAACTATTTTTTTAATAATGTCAATGGTCGGTAATTTTTAAAACTTCTAGTGAGTAATTCTCATAATGACAGTACTGAGTAATTCCGAAACATGTGAAGGGCATTTTGCTCCAAATTTTTCATAATAGAAGTGATGGGTAAATTTTTAAAATACGTAAATGGTATTTTTGGACTTATATTTTTCATAATGACAGCGGTGAGTTTTGTTTTTCTGTATTGTTTTGATAAATTTGGTAATATTTAGCCCTCGAGTGTGAAGATGATCATTCTGTTTCTTGGCCAAATATTAAGTTAGTTAACATATTTTTTCCACTAACTTTACAGATCCTGAGGAACGAAGGAGGAGGAGAAGGAACTACTTCTATATCTAAAATTCTCAGGGCTTTTGCTTTGTAAGCCACATGAATAAAGTGCAGCTATCATTTTGTCACAAAATAGTGTCTATTCTGAATTGAGTGTGTTTATGTTCACCGTTCCACATGAGTATTTCTTTTCTTAATTAGTGTATGAAATCCAAATGAATGCCTTGCATAAAGAATGTACATTCCATGTCTGTACAAGGTGACCGCAAGTCTTCCCAGCGGCGTTTAGAAAGTCTTCTCACAAAGTCTTCTCACAGGCAGTGCCATGATCTCGAGCGTGGTGTATTTTGATACCGGAGGGACCCAGCCCAGCCAGCAGTGCAAGACTATAATTCAACGTTGAATGTACAAAGATAAGATTGTACTTAAAAGACAAATCTCTTAAGGGCAACGTTAACGCATATATGGTTACCCATTATTAAATTATAATATGTCAGCCCTTAATAGAGACAATTTGCCCAGTGCATTTGTTTTCAGTTACTGAACGCGAATGCGATCATGGAAGCACAGCACCGGGTGACAGATCAATCGAGATGGGTAGAAAAGGAACTTGATAATCAAATATTGCCATCGTTACAAAATAAATACTAGCTATATGTTGCAAAGGTCTAAACAAAAGTAACCCTGGTACGGCGATTGACTCGCCAGTTCGTGAGCTCCTTTGCCATCTCATCTCTATGCCCAGAACATTTAGGAGCTATGGAAACTGAGAATTCCTCCAATGCAGATGCCTTGGAGAGAAGAAACCTTGCAAGCATCCTCTCGAACGGCCGCCCTCTGTAGTCCGCAAGACTGATCCTTCTCAGCCTGTGGTTGAAGCACCTGACAGGAGCCGTCCACACCCCTCTGGGCACTTGCACGTAGCTGCCGTAGAGGACTTCCTTGTCATCACCGTCATTTTTGTTATGTTCAATGTCCGTGTCTTCGAAGTCATAGAGGTAGTCCTCTTTCTTCTTTGGAGGGTCCGCAAGCAGGAGAAACAAGGATAGCGCTTCCAGGTTCGGGGTGTTCTGAAGCAAGATGGAGACGGAGCCAACAGTATGTTCGTTGTGTAAGCACCCTTTGAGCTCCAGGTGCCTTAGGCGCGGCAGGAGCCGCAGGACCCTCGTGAACAAGCTGCTGTAGCACGCCATGGCCGGGCGCAAGCCGAGGTGCAGGAACTCCAGGTTGGTGCACCGGCCGATGAGCTCCGTGAAGGGGGCGATTTGGCGCGGCGTCTTGCTGTCGATGTCTTCACAGATATCGATGGTCAGTGCCGTGACAGTTGCATAGTTGGCGATCCAGAAGAAGGACCTGGTACTGGTAGGAGGGCGGCCGCCTTTGTAGCGCAGCGAGTGAAGGCGCTGCGAGTTCAGCGTGACGTGCCTGGCGTTGTGGCAGCAGACCATGGCGAAGCGCCGGAGACGCGCGCTGGTGACTCGAGCGTCCACCTGGAGAGGCTGAGGTGCCGCAGCGCGGCGCTGCGGAAGAGGTTGGCCGGCGTCCTGACGTATCTCCCGAGATCGCCCTCGTCGAAGTCCGCCGAGCACCCCTTGTACTGGCCGAAGGGGCAGAGCGGGAGGTGAGAGGCTTCCTGGCACCTGAGCTTGAGGTCCAGCTCCTCGGTTCCGGACCTCAGGGCGATGAGGATCCACTGCACCAGATTGGTAATCGTGGGGTGGCACAAGTCGAGGCGAAGCGCGCGGATCGGCGCCGTCGGGTCCCGGGTGAGCAGCGCGCGGGTCACCATCTGTTCGAAGCACATGGGCAGGCGGTTGCCGCGGTGGCGGCCCCATCTGTCGCCTGCCTTGGGATCGATGAAGTCGACGACGGGGACGGCTTCGTGCAGGTCGCGCCACCGGCGGGAGAGGATGCTGGTGCGGACGGCCTCGTTGGTTGGCAGGTGGGAGAGGACGCGGGTTAGCGTGGCGTCGCCGAGAGCGCTCAGCCGGTCATCCCCGCGCGTCGCCATGGTTGTGCCGCCGGCGTCCAACGAAAATTACAGATGCGTGTGTGTTTATGGAAGGAACAGAGATATTGTTTGGTAACTGGACGAGAAAACGGTGCCGGCGCTTTGTATTAGTATTTATCAAGGAGAGATGCGTTTAGATGCAAAAGAAGAACCAACCCATGCCCTTTTCGCTGGTCACCGCGCCGCCTTCCCAGATAAGACTGTTACAGTCGTGCAGGTAACAAATCACCTACAAGATCGCATCGTCTAGCTAACATGCCCTAAAAAAAAAAGGGAAACAAAAACAGAAATGATGATAAATATCTCCTCCGCAAAACAGAAATGATGATAAGTATCTCCTCGATCCGCCCTCTCTCGTCTACTCCGCAAAACAGAAATGCCTTGGAGAAACATGCATGTGTCTATGGGAGGGAGGAACATATATTGTTTGGTAACTGCACGAGAAAATGGTGCCGGCGCTTCATGATTTGGAATATACGTAGGTACCACCCGCCCTTGTCGCCGGTCACCGCCGCCTTCCCAGGATAGTCGTGCAGCTGGTAACAAACCGCCTACAAGATCGCATCGTAACATTCCCTCAAAACGATGATAAATATCTCCTCCGGCTCTCATCATTCATCAACCAGAAGAGGCAAAACATAACCAATCTTATCTCCTAGCCAAAGAAAAGGAAGCTAGGGTAGAATGACGCCGAGGCATGGCGGCGGCAGGGACCGCCTGAGCGACCTCCCCGACGACATCCTCGGCCACATACTCTCCTTCCTTCCCACCAAGGAGGCCGGCCGCGCAGCCATCCTCTCCACACGGTGGCGCTACATCTTCGCCAACGTCCACACCCTCGAGTTCCAAACTTCCAAGACACCCAGCCCTACAACTTCTGGGGCGACACCTACACCTTCTACTCCGAGTCCGAGGAGCGGTGCAGCATCAACGGCTGCTTCATCGACAGGGTGAACGCCGCGCTGCTGTGCCGCCGCCGCTGCGTCGCCCTCTCCCGCAACGCGTCGCTGCGAGCCTTCCGTGTTGGCCTCAACTCACTACGGGAAACCGGGGCTATGCCGAGTGCCCGAGCATTTGCCGAGAGCATTCTGTCGGGCACTCGGCAAACAGGGTGTTTGCCGAGTGCCGAGGCGGTAGCTCTCGGCAACGAATCAACACTCGGTACAACACCTATTTGCCAAGTGCCAGACGACAGGGCACTCGGCAAATAGGATGTTTGCCGAGTGTCTCCGCCTCGGCACTCGGCAAACATAGAGCAGCACTCGGCAAACTTTCTGGCCCTCGGCAAACCCCAGCACGTGACGCGCACATGCGGCAACTTTTGGAAACGAGGACGGTCCGTTAGTATTTGCCGAGTGTCCGTTAGCGGCACTCGGCAAAGCTTCGCTGTTTGCCGAGTGCCTGTGATGGGGCACCCGGTAAAACAGTATTATGCCGAGCGCCATAATTTGGCTCTCGGCAAACGATTTTTTTTTTTTTGTTTTTGGTCACAAATTTTGTTCTGCCTTCAATGTATGTATGCATGTTCCTTCGTGTCGAAATTTAGTATTTTTTCCGACCCGTTTGTTATTTTTAAGTATTTTATATCTTTTAAAGTATTTATTTAAGATAATTAAATTTGAACTACAAGTGATTCAAATATTGAAATGTAGTGACTCAAAAAATGATATTCATGTTCATGAGTCCAATGTGAGGCCGTAACCATGAAATGAACGGAAAAATCATGCATCTGGTACATAAAATATAAGGGCGAACATTGGGTGAAATAGTACTTTATTTTTATAAAATTCAAATGAAGTCTAAAAATTACGAGACTCGCGCTGGTATCATGAAATCATACGTGGATGCCATGGTAAATCATATAAAAATTTTCGCAAAAGTTTTCACGTATGTTGTTTAGAAACCGGAGCATCCTCGATGAAGATCCATAGAGTTATGAAGTATCCGTTTAGATTTCGAATCAAAACGACGATCACAATATGATTTCACCAAAAATATTTTTTTATAGGTAAAGGATGATATGAAATGTATCATGACTAAATTTGGCTATTTTTTGAATTTATTTCGAATTTCTATATTTTTTTAAGTTCCTGTTGAAAATGTTTGCCGAGAGCCGGGCCCACGGCTCTCGGCAAACAAGTTTTGCCGAGTGCCTCCGGATTTGCCGAGTGCTTTGCATCTAGCACTCGACAAAATTTTTGTATGACTTAGGCGCGGGGGCCTCTTTCTCCCTCTCTACCTTATCTTCTTCCCCGCCCGCCGCCGCGCCTCCCCTCCCCGCTCCAGTCGCCGCACGCCGCCGCGCCTCCCCCGCCCCTCCCCGCTCCGGTCCCCGCACGCCGCGGCTCCTCCGCCCCTCCCCCTCCGGTCCCCGCCCGCCGCGCCGCGCCACGCTTCCCCTCCCCGCTCCAGTCGCCGCACGCCGCCGCGCCTCCCCCGTCCCTTCCCGCTCCGGTCGCCGCACGCCGCGCCTTCGCCGGACGCCGCCACCCCGGCCCCCCGACACCCGGCCGCGCTCCCCGCCCCCGAGCCCGGCCCTTCTTCTCCAAGGCCGGCCAGCCACCTCGACGTCCAGGAAAGGTAAGATTCTTGTCTTTTTTCCATTTGTTTTCTGTTTTTTGTTATTGAAATGCTAGTTAAGAAATTGATGCTAGTTATGAAATATGAATTTGATGCTAGTTATGAAATTTCATGTTAGATGTGAGATATGAATGCAATTGAAACAAAATTGGTAATGTAAATGGACAAGTGACGTGGTTGTTTGAATTGGACGAAATGTCGTTGTTTGAATTGGACAAGTGATGAGGTTGTTAAAATCGGTTGTGGTTGTTGGAATTGGATGTGGTATCCGGCCATCGTGCCGTTGATTTGTTGGATGTGAGTGTCGGCCATCGTGCCGTTGTTTTCTTGCAGGTTTTGGGAACCTCACCGTATAGGGGAGGTGCTGCCGAAATTTTGATTTGACGCCTTTTTGTTTCATTTTTTGCAGGAGAGGAGAGGCTTTTCTACCGTCTTCTACTCGTCACTTTGCGGGACAGCAATGTGAGACATAAAAGCCCCCCCCCCCCCCCCCCCCCTTTTCCATTTCTGTTTGTAGGTAACGCGTAACCTAGTTAGGCGTCTCCCGTTCGATACAGTTGGAGATATGCCCGAGGTTGCATATCTATGACCGTATCTATTTCGAATTATCCACGTTTCTTAGACAGCCCGAGGATGCGTAGATGGGGCTAGTTTCCATTGTCTATCCCGGTTTGAGACAGAGTTTGCCGAGTGTTACACTCGGTAAACTGTTTGCCGAGTGTAATACGGGCTTTGCCGAGTGTCTCTGGCACTCGGCAAATATGGGGTTTCCCGTAGTGACTGCTACTACCACTGGGACAGGGACATGGTGCACAAGTGGATCTCATCCGCGCTGCAGCAGAGCTGCGGGCAACCTTGTACTTCGCCTCAGCGAATACGAGCTCTGCGAGCTCGGCGGTGTGCAAGCTGCACGCGACAGGTACTACACCGACCGCGAGCAACGTGCCGTGGCGGGGTGGTCACTCAGCTTTCCCAGAAAGCTCTTCTCCTGTGCCGCGCTGCGGTCGCTGCGCGTCAGTGGCTGGCAGCTCAACCCGCCGGAAGCGATCGCCCTGCCATCCCTCGAGACGCTGCACCTGACGGCCGTCGGCGATTCGGGGGAAACCATCCATCGCCTGATCGCTAGCTGCCCCTGCCTTGAAGACCTGATGCTCGATTCATGCTCCAAAGTGACACGGGTTTCCGTCCTGGACAGGCGCCTTCGCCGGTTTTCATTCCGGTGCTGCCACGACGTGGTGAGCGTCACCCTCGACGCGTCGGAGCTGCGCGTCCTTGACTACAGGGGCGCCGTGCCCGCGGAATCTCTCTTCAGGTTTCACGGCTCGCCGCCGAGGATCCGCTCCGGCACTGTCGAGTTATGCGGCCCGAGCCTCTCGAGCGAGGCGGAGCTCGCCGCGTTCCCAAAGTTCCTAGCGAACTTCACGGCAGCCAAGCACCTGCACCTGAAGTCCCGGCGCCTTGGTTGCAGCATCGAGAGTGAAATTCTTCACGGAATTCCCCGCATTTTCCAGCCTGCTGAAGCTCGAACTCACTGGATGCCTAGATAGAAAGGCCACTATCCACGCAGTGCCCAGGATCTTGCAGCAGACCCCGAACCTGGAGGTGCTGACGCTGTTCCTCGTGCCAGTTGCTAACGAGACTCGCTCCAATGCCCCTCTCGAGTACAATCTAGCTACCGTCCCGGATGCGCCGGAGCTGCTATGCCTGCAGCAGCGGCTGAGAGAGATCAACCTGGTGCACTACAAGGGTACCAACGAGCAGAAGATGCTAGCCAAGCTGCTGCTGGGCAATGCAGGTTCGGTGCGTTGTTTTCCCAAACCCATCACTGGGGCTGCAAACAACCAAACTGATGAATGACATTAAGCGAATGGTGGTGAGCAAGTCGGCGGGTGTGTTTGGAGCTTATTCTACCGGCTTATGGTCCGGCTTATTGCATTTTTGCTACTGTAGCTACAGTGTTTCAACTGTTCACTGGCAGGAGAAGCCACAGTAAGCATCATTTGAGGTGCTTTTTTCAGCTTTTTCACTGTAGCAACAGTGATTTCACTGTAGTAATGGCAATAAGCTGTGAACAAGCCGTTTGTAGAAGCTGAGCCAAACATAGTACAAAGTGTGCGAGTGCTTTTTTTTTTTTTTTTGCTCTTTTTTCTCTCGCTGCATTACATGTGACGCTATTAACGGAACACAAAGCATTATCGTATTTCCTGATGGCCGATAATTTCAACAGCTAGTATTGTATTATATTA
The DNA here is from genome assembly GCA_007726485.1 of Eragrostis curvula. Classification (NCBI taxonomy): domain Eukaryota; kingdom Viridiplantae; phylum Streptophyta; class Magnoliopsida; order Poales; family Poaceae; genus Eragrostis; species Eragrostis curvula. The sequence goes on from CM017442.1 coordinate 7,262,009, forward strand.
AATGCATAAATTTTCTATTATTGTCTTACCATTGTTATTTGTTATTCCAATTTATTATGTTCCTAATGACAATAGTTTGTTATTAGTAAATATATATATAGGCATCTTAAGCTATTTTTCGTTATGTTATTGTCAGGTAATTAATTTTAAAATATATATGTGAAGAGGATTTGAACTATTTTTGTAATAATGGCAGCGGGTAATTTTTAAAAGAGTTATGACGGTAGTAGTGCTCCAGGGCGTACACAGTCAGCCAGAGACCTGCGCTTGAATAGAGCCCTTCTCTCTCCGCAACATACTCCAACCCCGAGCCCGTGTGCCAGCGATGCTCGCCCGGCTCCGCGAATCATCTTGTGTTGCAACCTCGCGACGGTAAACAAGGAAAACAGAGGTCCATGCACGCAGAGCCGTCTGGGCACCACCGTGCTGTTTTGTCAGTGGCGCGCGGCGGTCGGCCCCCGAGGCCCAAATAACTCTATATTGCAAACGTTATCCCGACTAGCTGCTCCGGCCTTTTCTCTGGCGCCGGATACATGGATCGTGCCGTGCTGATTTCCGCATTTGTTTGCAGACAGGTTTTTGATTCACAAGGTCTCATTTCCAAGATATGTCCTGAGGCTGAAGGATGGTCTGCAGTTCGTGTTGTATTTCTTGAAACGGAAACGAGTGCTGTACATGAATTGTTGTGTCAGCTCGGTGTCTACTGTTCTCCCATCCAGAACACGATCGAGGTGGTATACCGGGGGCCATCCTCTGCCCCATGTGCTGCGTGTTCTTGTCCGGCCCCGGCTACGTACGGCGTCCACGACTCCTGTCGCCGGCCACCCGCTCCCCAGCTCAGTACGCGCACCAGCTCGTACTCGTCCTGACCCGGCCGCTACCACAAGCTAGTGGGAATGGTTTTCTCCCAAGACCTGACTGACCTACAGGCCTACAAGCCGGTGCGACGTCTGCGCCGGTCGCTGTGAGTGTGAGCCCGGATGCTCTCAACCGCTTCCGGTTGTACGTGTGGCTTCGACATGCACCCGCCCGTGCGCAGCATGCCGCACCAGGAGCGCATCACCTAACGCTGGGCGTCGCCGAGGGCCGCAGCGCCTCGTGCCACCGCGGAGCGAGGCGCGACTGGTTCTACACGTTGCACCGTGTGCCGGGACCTCGACTTCCACGTCTCGTTCGTGGCGGCCGGTCTAGCCCGGGGTGAACCCTACAGCACGCGAAGAGGAAAACGTGGATTACGGGAACGGTGACTCTCTTGGCTTTCCAGGTGAATTTCTTCGCGCCAGGATCGCCGCACAGAGTGGCATGGCCACCGCGGTTTCCATGGCAAACGCCGGCTGCAGCTTAATTAACGAATGATCAGTGTTTTTCTCTTTTCAACCGATTGTTGTGTACAATAGTGTTCGACTTCCGTGACCAGCATCTGGTCATAATAACATATAACTTATTTCATAGAATGTACAGGAATCTGATGACATGGAACGAAAACGCACTACGAGGGAGGCTGCTTCGCGCTGCCTGTTGCAATGGCTTTGGTCGCTCGGACAAAATACTTCCCGAGTCCTGACCACCTGAAGTAGTCAACATATCGGCTCCATGACATTAATCGCGAGGATCATGTTCACAAATCCACATGTTTTAAGTTTTTCTCTTTCTCCGTTCATATGATCAGTGTGCTGCGTGCATGCAGTTTGTATCCTCATTGAGTCCAACTGTCCATGAATTCAGGCATCTGTAGTTCCATCCGATGTCCGTACGAGGTAACCGCAAGTCTTTCCAAGGCGTTTAGAAAGTCTTCTCACAGCCCACGCCATGATCTCGAGCGTGGTGTATTTTGATACCGGAGGGACCAGCCATGGGCGTCTTTAGCAGTGCAAGGCTATAGTTCAACACCTCACCGGCCACCACTTGATACAAATATAAGATTGTACTACTTAAAAGACAAATGGCAACTTCAACGTATATATATGGTTTTCCATTGTTAAATATATATGATGTGTCCGTCCTTGATAGAGACACAATTTGCCCTGTGCATTAGTGCATTTGTTTTCAGTTCCTTAATGCGAATGCGATCATGGAAGCACACCGGGTGACCGGAGTTTAAACATGCTATCGTTTTTGCTGGCTTGGGTTTACTTTACTGATGAAAACCACGTGTGATGTAAAACCGATCGAGATGGTTAGAAAATGAACTTGATAATCAGTATTTCCATCGTTACAAAATAAATACTAATGATATGTTGCAAATGTCTATACAAAAGTAACCCTAGTACGGCGATTGACTCGCCAGTTCGTGAGCTCCTTTGCTATAGAATCTCTATGCGCAGAACATTTAAAAGCTATTGAAACTGAGAATTCCTGCAAAGCTGATGCCTTGGAAAGAAGAAACCTTGCAAGCATCCTCTCGAAAGGCCTCCCTCTGTATTCCGCAAGGTTGATCCTTCTCAGCCTGTGGTTGAAGCACCTAACGGGAGCCGTCCACACCCCTCTGGGCACTCGCACGTAGCTGCCGTAGCAAACTTCCTTGTCATCACCGTCGTCTTTGTTATATTCTCTGTCCATGTCTTCGAAGTCATAGAGGTAACTCTTCTTTTTTGGAGGGTCCGGAAGCAGGGGAAACAAGGATAACACTTCCAGGCTTGGGGTGTTCTGAAGCAAGACGGAGACCGAGCCAACACTATGCTCGTTGTGCAAGCATCCTTTGAGCTCCAGGTGCCTTAGGCGCGGCAGGAGGCGCAGGACGCGCGTGAACAAGCTGCTGTAGCACGCCATGGCCGGGCGCAAGGCGAGGTGCAGGAACTCCAGGTTGGTGCACCGGCCGACGAGCTCCGTGAAGGTGGCGATTTGGCGCGGCGTCTTGCTGTCGATGTCTTCACAGATATCAATGGTCAATGATGTGACGGCTGCATGGTTGGCGATCCAGAATAATGACCTGCCAGGAGGGAGGCCTCCTTTGTAGTGCAGCGAGTGTAGGCGCTGCGAGTTCAGCGTGACGTGTCTGGCGTTGTGGCAGCAGACCATGGCGAAGCGTCGGAGACACGCGCTGGTGACTGTAATCGTTGTCACGCCCGGGCACTCCTCTAGCCTGAGGTTAGTGAGTTGCGAGCAGCTCGAGACCAGCCGTCGCAGCGCCTCGCCCGACCCCATGATCCTGTACAGGACGAGCGTCTCTAGAGACATGAAGGACCCGTCCGGAGGGAACTCGAGCGTCCACCTAGAGAGGCTGAGATGCCGCAGCGCGGCGCTGCGGAAGAGGGCGGCAGGCGTCCTGACGTATCTCCCGAGATCGCCCTCGTGGAAGTCCGCCGAGCACCCCTTGTATTGGCCAAAGGGGCAGAGCCGGAGGCGAGAGGCTTCATGGCACCTGAGCTTGAGGTCCAGCTCCTCGGCTCCGGACCTGAGGGCGACGAGGATGCACTGGACGAGCACGGTGAACGTGGGGTGGCAGGAGTCGAGGCGGAGCGCGCGGATCGGCGCCGTCGGGTCCCGGGTGAGCAGCGCGCACGTCACCATCTGTTCGAAGCACATGGGCAGCCGGTTGCCGCCGTGGTGGCCCCAACTGTTGCCTGTCTTGGGATCGATGAAGTCGAGGACGGGGACGGACGCGTGCAGGTCGCGCCACCGGCGGGAGAGGATGCTTGTACGGACGGCCTCGTTGGTTGGCAGGTGGGACAGGACTCGGGTTAGCGCGGCGTCGCTGAGAGCGCTTAGCCGGTCACCGAGCGGCGTCGCCGCCATCGATCGATCTCTGAAAATTACTGCAGGTGCGTGTCTATTGAAGGAACAGATTGTTTGGTAACGTAAAGGAGAGATAATATAGATGCGTGTCTAAGTCGGTGCAGGTAACAAACCGAGGGAGAACATAACCGATGTGGATGCAGGTAACAAACCGATTACAAGATCGCATCGTCTAACATGCCCTATAAAGAAATACAGAAACGATGACAAAGATCTACCTTCTCGATCTCCTGGCGAAACCAAAAGAAAGCTAGGGATCAATGACGCATAAGTGTGGCGGCGGCAGGGACCGCCTGAGCGACCTCCCCGACAAAATCCTCGGCCACATCCTCTCCTTCCTTCCCGTCAAGGAGGCCGGCCGGGCTGCCGTGCTCTCCAGCCGGTGGTGCTACATATTCGCAAACGTCCACACCCTCGAGTTCCAGGACACCCAGCCTTACAATTTTTGGGGCGACACCTACACCTTCTACTCCGACTCCGAGTAACGGCGCAGCGTCAACGGATGCTTCATCGACATGGTCAACGCCGCGCTCCTGTGCCGCCGCCAGTGCGTCGGCCTCTCCCGCAACGCGCCGCTTCGAGCCTTCCGCGTCGCCTTCAACTACTACTACAACTGGGACGAGGACATGTTGCACAAGTGGATCTCTTCCACGCTGCAGCAGAGCTGCGGGCACGAGTTCCACCTTGACCTGCGCCTCCACGAATACGAGCTCTGCGACAGCGGCGGTGCGCCTCCGCCTGGACAAGAGGACAGGTACTACAGCGAACGCGAGCAACGTGCCATAGCGGGGTGGTCACTCAGGTTTCCGAGAAAGCTTTTCTCCTGCGTCGGGCTGCGATCGCTGCGCGTCAGTCACTGCATGCTGAACCCGCCGGAAGCGATCGCCCTGTCCTCCCTATAGAAGCTGCACCTAACGGCTGTCGGCGATTCGGGGGAAACCATCCATCGGCTCATCGCTAGCTGTCCCCGCCTTGACGACCTGACGCTCGATTCATGCTCCAACCTGAAAAGGGTTTCCGTCGTCGACACGCGCCTTCGCCGGTTTTCGATCCGGTGCTGCCACTACGTGGTGAGGGTCACCCTTGACGCGTCAGAGCTGCACGTCCTTGACTACAGGGGTGCCGTGCCTGCGGAATCTCTCTTCAGGTTTCACGGCTCGCCGCCGAGGATCCGCTCCGGCACCATCGAGTTGTGCGGCCCGAGCCTCTCGAGCAAGGCGGAGCTCGCCGCGTTCCCAAAGTTCCTAGAAAACTTCATGACTGTTAGCGTATAGGATTTGTTTCCTAATCTCGTACATATCTTAACAGCTGTAACCCGATCATGCGATCGTTGTAATCTCTGATTGACTCCATTGAGTCTTTATATAAACGGAACCCCCAGCTCTCAAGCTGTGCGAGGCTTCCCCCAAACCACGTCTACGTTTCTACATGGTATCAGTTTAGGTTTTTCTTTCCTGTGCCTAAACCCTACGCCGCCGCCGCACCTCCTGCCGCCGCGGTTCTCTCCTTCCGCTGCCTATCATGTCTACCGAGTCTACTACCTCCAGCTCGTCCTCCAGCTCGATGAGCAGCACCACCGCTAGCACGATCTCTGTGTTCAGTGGCCATGTCTCCGGTGCTGCCTCTCTCGCTGCTGCAAGTCGGCCGCCGCCTCCGGTCATCCTTGACCTGGAGAACCACAACTTCACGAAGTGGAACCTCCACCTGTGTGCTCTCCTTGGACGCCATGACCTCCTCCACCACATCGACGGCTCCGTCGATCCCAACCCTACAGATGTAACTTGGTCTCAAGATGACAATGCTGTCCTCACGGCCATGTTCGGCCTGATCAACCACGACGTTCTCGACCTCATCACTGACGAGGAGGACAAGACGGCGCGTGAAGTCTGGGTCGCTGCTGAAGAACTCTTCAACGACAACAAGGAAGGCCGTGCTATCGTCCTCCTCTCCGAGTTCCACAGTCTTGTTCAAGGCGACATGACTGTCTCTGCCTACCTCAAGGAGCTGAAGCGCCTCGCCGATGCGCTCCGCGACGCCGACTCCGCCGTCGATGATCGTGTTCTGGTCTTCAACATGATTCGTGGTCTGAGCCCACGCATGTCCCAGGCAGCGTCCTACATCTCCATGTCATCCACGCTGCCGACGTTCGTCAAGGCGCGTTCCATGCTCCTCTCCGAGGAGCGGCGCATCGAAAATTCTGCCAAGGAGGCCGCAGCTCAGGCAATGATGGCCACAGCCGCCAAGAGCACTCCCTGCACCGGCTCCAACTGTCGCACGTCGACTCCTGCGCCGTCGTCGCACACCGCCTCTCATGCCTCGTCCGGCTCCTCCAACAACAACAACCGGTACAAGGGCAAAGGGAAGAAAAAGGGCTGCGCACCCAGTCTGTTCCGCTCCTCCGGCGGCCCTGGAAATCTTCCCGGCGGTCCCTGGATTTGCTACAATCCAGCAACCAACACGTGGGCTGCACCTGGCCTTGGACGTTCAAGCGTTCTTGGGCCGGCGCCACAGCAGGCACTCACCACGACGGCTGCTCCTCTACATCAGTCGCAGCCGGCGCCCAGGTCCTCATCGACACCGTCATGGGACAGCTCCTGCCTTGTCGCTGCTCTTAACAACCTCACCCTCAATGGCGGGTGGGTTGTTGACTCCGGCACCTCCTCACATATGACCTCCAACGATGGTATACTTCGCTCTGCTCGTCCCCTTCATACACCACATTTTGTCACTGTTGGGAACGGCGCCTCCATGCCCGTATCCATTGCTGGTCGTACCTTTCTTCATACTCCTTCTGGTCTTTCCTTTACACTTAACGATGTGCTTCATGTTCCCTCACTTGTCCGTAATCTTTTGTCCGTACGAAAGTTTACTCGTGACAATTCTTGTTCCATTGAGTTTGACGCTTTTGGCTTCTCTGTGAAAGGATCTTTGGACGAAGGCCGTGATTTTTTGCTGCAATAGCTCCGGCGACCTTTACACCATCCCGCCGCAGCCCACTACCGCCAATAAAGTCTTTGCCTTCTTATCCACCGTCATCGATGCTGAAGTATGGCACCGGCGCCTTGGTCATCCTGGTCGCGACGCCACCACCTCGTTGCAGCGCTCGTCGGCGATCCCCACCAATAAACTCAGTAGCCATTTGTGTCATGCTTGTCAAATTGGAAAGCACGTCCGTCTCCCATTTAGTAGCTCTACTTCAGTTTCTAGTGCTGCTTTTGATTTAATCCATTGCGATTTATGGACATCTCCAGTTTTGAGCACTTCGGGTTATCAGTATTATCTAGTCATTGTCGATGATTACTCACATTTTTACTGGTGCTTTCCCTTGCGCACAAAGTCTAGTGTTTCTGCTACACTACAAAAATTTTTTGCTCTCGTTCGCACCCAGTACAATGCGTCAGTTCGTTCTCTACAGACTAATAATGGCAAGGAATTTGTCAACAACGTGACTAGCAGCTTCTTTGATGCTCATGGTGTTCGCCTCAGGCTCTCTTGTCCATACACCTCACCACAGAATGGTAAGGCGGAGCGCGCCATTCGTACCATCAACGACACAATGCGCACGCTCCTCCTTCAAGCTCACATGCCGCCGTCCTTTTGGGCTGAAGCTTTAGATGTTGCTGTCCATGTACTCAACCTACGCCCATCTCGCGCTCTCCGTATGGCCACTCCCCATTCTAAACTTCACGGCACCAAACCCTCCTATGCACACCTTCGAGTGTTCGGCTGTCTCTGCTATCCAAACACCGCTGCCACCACATCCAACAAACTCCAACCTCGGTCTATCGCCTGTATCTTCCTTGGCTATCCTTCTTGCCATCGCGGGTACTGCTGTTACGATCCTGTCTCACGCTGTGTCATCATCTCGAGGCATGTCACCTTTGACGAGTTTGTTTTCCCTTTTGCGTCGCTATCCTCACCTCCACAATCAGTGGAGACTACTTTGGATTTTTTGCAGGACCCTTATGTGCTTCCTACGTCAGGCCACCAGCACCGGCCTAATACTTCGTGTGGCAGCCATGCACGTTCGTCACCTGCAGCACATACTCCTGCCGCGGTGCCAACGTCCCCGTCCTCTCCTGGGCGTACCACACCTGCAGCTACGGGGCCGACCTCCACTACGGATGGTTCGGCACCCGTGCCCACGTCCGACGACTCCCGGATCGTGCCCGCGCCCGATGACCATCAGGTCGCTTCCGGCGCGGCCTCCCCGGCGCCTGCAGCAACAGCGCCCCCGGAGTCTCCACGTGCTTCCCCTGCTGCTCCTCGTCGCCGCGGCCCGTCTGGTCGCAGACCTGCGGTTGTCGCTTCGCAGCAGCCGACTGCCCGGCCTGCCCCCGGTCCGCATGACATGCGCACCCGGGCTAAGGCCGGCATTGTCCGCCCTGTTGACAGACTCAACTTGTCGGCCTCGCTCCACGCCACGGTCTCTCCTCTGCCCAAGACATATCGTGAAGCTCTTCTTGATGGAAATTGGCGTGCTGCCATGGAAGATGAGTATAAGGCTCTCCTCGCCAATGATACTTGGAGCCTTGTACCTCGTCCGTCCGGCGCCAATCTTGTCTCGGGCAAGTGGGTTTTCAAGCACAAGTTCAACTCGGATGGCTCTCTCGCCTGGTACAAGGCACGATGGGTTGTGCGCGGCTACTCCCAACAGCCCGGCATCGACTACGACGAGACTTTCAGTCCGGTTGTGAAACCGGCCACCATCCGCGTCGTCCTCAGCATCGCTGCCTCCCACTCATGGCCTATAAGACAGCTTGACGTCAAGAATGCTTTCCTTCACGGTAACCTTGATGAGACAGTGTTTTGTGCTCAGCCTTCAGGTTTCGTCGACTCGCGACATCCTCACCACGTCTGCAAGCTACGGAAGTCCCTATACGGCCTCAAGCAGGCGCCCAGGGCCTGGTACCAGCGTTTCGCCACTTACGCTCGTACTTTGGGGTTCTCCTCGTCGGCTTCGGATACTTCTCTATTCATCCTCAAGGATGGTGCTGATGTCTGCTACCTGCTGCTCTACGTCGATGACATCATCATTACGGCTTCCTCGACAGCTCTGCTGACTCGCCTGATACGTCGTCTGCATGGCGAGTTCGCTATGACTGATCCTGGCGACCTCCACTACTTCCTCGGCATCTCTGTGACGAGGTCTGCGTCTGGGCTCTTCTTGTCACAACGCCAGTATGCGATGGACCTTCTCTAGCGAGCCGGCATGGCCGATTGCCACTCTACCACAACTCCAGTGGACACTCAGGCCAAACTCTCCGCTACTGATGGCGCCCCAGTGGAGGATCCATCCTCCTACCGTAGCATCGCCGGCGCTCTTCAGTACTTGACCCTCACACGGCCTGACATCGCCTATGCCGTCCAGCAGTGCTGCCTTCACATGCATGAACCCCGTGAACCGCATCTTGCGTTGATCAAACACGTCTTGCGATACATCAAGGGGACACTCGGCTACGGACTCCAGCTGCATGCTACCTCGACCTCGACACTTACGGCCTATTCCGACGCGGATTGGGCTGGCTGCCCTGATTCTCGGCGGTCTACCTACGGCTTCTGCGTATACTTGGGAGATAGTCTCGTCTCTTGGTCCTCCAAGCGTCAGACAACTGTTTCTCGCTCCAGCGCCGAGGCAGAATATCAGGCGGTCGCTCATGCCGTTGCTGAATGTTGTTGGCTCCGTCAGCTGCTCCAGGAACTACATCAACCTCTGCGCTCCGCCACGGTGGTATACTGTGATAATGTGAGTGCAGTTTACATGTCGTCTAACCCCGTTCATCATCGGCGAACCAAGCACATTGAGATCGATATTCACTTTGTGCGGGAGAAGGTCTCCATTGGTCAAGTGCGCGTCCTTCGCGTACCCACGGGACTTCAGTTCGCCGACATCATGACGAAGGGCTTGCCGACACAGCTGTTTCTTGACTTCCAGTCCAGTCTGTGCGTCCGGGCACCTCCCGTTTCGACTGCGGGGGGGGGGGGGGGGGGGGTGTTAGCGTATAGGATTTGTTTCCTAATCTCGTACATATCTTAACAGCTGTAACCCGATCATGCGATCGTTGTAATCTCTGATTGACTCCATTGAGTCTTTATATAAACGGAACCCCCGGCTCTCAAGCTGTGCGAGACTTCCCCCAAACCACGTCTACGTTTCTACAATGACCGCCAAGTACCTGCACCTGCAGTCCCGGCGGCTTGGTTGCAGCATCGAGAGCGAATTCTTCACGGGTTTTCCCGCGTTTCCTAGCCTGCAGAAGCTTGAGCTCACTGGATGCCTAGATAGACAGGCCACTGTCGGCGCAGTGCCCAGGATCTTGCAGCAAACCCCGAACTTGGAGGTGCTGACGCTGTTCCTCACGAAAATTGCCAAGGTAAGCTCGAATGCCCCTTCGAATGCCCCTCTCGAGTACGATCGAGCTACCGTCCGGGATGCGCCAGTTGCTAAGGAAAGCTCGAATTCCCCTCTTGAGTACAATCTAGCTACCGTCCCGGATGCGTCCACAGTGCTATGCCTGCGGCAGAGGCTGAGAGAGATCAACCTGATGCACTACCAGGGTAGCGACGAGCAGAGGATGCTAGCCAAGTTGCTGCTGGGCAATGCGCTGGGTCTGCAGGCTCTGTGCGTCGTGTTCCCAAACCCGCCATTGGGGCTGGAGACAACAAGACTGATGAAAGAGATTAAGCGAATGGTGGTGAGCAAGTTGGCAAAGATGACATCTATGTAAATTTAGTACAAAGTTCGTGAGTGCCTTTTTTCTTAATTAGTTAGCTCTGTTTTATTCGCTACATTACATGTGACGCTATCTATGGAACACAAAGCATTATGTATTTCATCGTGGTTGTATTATGTTAAATGCATTATTTTTCTATTACTGTATCACCAATTGTTATTTGTTTGTCATTGTTATTTCCAATTTATTTTGTTCCTAATGACAATTTGTTTGCCATTGTAATTAGTAAAGTTATATTTAGGTATCTCAGGCTATTTTTCATAATGTTAATGACGGGTAGTTTTTAAAATATGCGGAGAGCATTTTAAAATTTTTAATAATGGAAGTGGGTAATTTTTAAAACATGTTGAAGGCATTTTTTGGGCTAATTTTTCATAATGGCAGCGGTGAGTAATATTATTACTCCCTCTGTCCCAGAATATGTAAACACTGGTAATGAAAAAAAGGAATAACGGTTAATGATTCCTGGATTACATATATTAGCTATGATTCATAAACGAGTTTGATCTTGAAATTATGTGTGCTTCCCTAATGTTACAACAATTAATAGTTTATTGGGTATACTCATAAATATTTGAGAATTTATGAGTATGCATTTAATGGAGTTTTCAGTTCTGTCCGGTATTATACTGTTGCTGGTTTCTTCATTGGGTATGCTCTCTGCACGACTCTCCTTCCTTGATACATCTTCTTTTTTCTCTTTTCTTTTTTGTTAAGATCCACTGTGGTGCTCCTGTGCACGACTGACCTATAGCTACAATAAAATTGAATTGGTCCATTCGTTATTGGGCTGATACCGGAGTAATAAAGCTCTTGAGCTCCAAAAACGCTGTCATGTAGTTGACTTGCATTTTCTAACTGATCAAACCAATCATGTACTACTAATATATGTAAACGCTGGATTCGTGCAAAGGTACAGTGTAGTGGTCTAGTGGACCAACTGACAAATATTAATGGTAGTACGTAAGGCATGTACAACAAATGACATCAGCTGTCTATGGCGACGCGAGCTGGTTCTGGTTGCATTGTTTTTTGAAGGAAAGTTCTTGTTGCAATGTATAGGACGTGTCGCAGTGTATGAGGACGTTATGATCAATTACTCCAGACAGCTCTGCATTATGAGTGTTTATACATGAGGTAGAGGTACATTACGGACAGCCAGTGCTTATTAATAAAAAAGACTGACTATCACAAACGCAACTAAAAATGGAATAGACAAAGTCGGCACAACTTATGTCTTTCGCAAAAGGAAAAAAAAAAAAACTATGTCAATGTTGACATCGTTTGGTTGAGCTCCTCCATGACTAAATGCACTTTGCTCCTGGAAAGCTATAAATACAGCTTGCAAATGGAGTTCTAAGAGTAGAAATCCAGACATACACAGAGTGTATCAGCGACCTCGATCGTGAGAGAGGGATGGCCGCCCATGACTCCATCAGCCACTTCTCCCACCCAGGCCATGAGCTGGTGAAGCGCCACTACATTGGATCGTTCCGCTGCGACATGTGCTGGGAGAACCTGACCGGCGCCGCCTACGGCTGCGGCGCCGGCTGCGACTTCGCCATCCACGAGTCCTGCGCCGCTCACCCGCAGACGTACTTCTGCCCGGCCCATCAGCCGCACTCGCTCGTGCTCGTCCAGACGCGCCACGACGCGGCGATCATCTGCGACGTCTGCAAGAGCGGCTGCGCCACGGGCTCCTTCCTCTACCGCTGCCCGCCGTGCGGGTTCAACATGCACCCGCGCTGCACGGCGCTGCCCCTCGCCGCCGTTCGCAGCTCGTGGCACCCGGAGCACGACCTCACGCTGACGCTGGTCGTCCCCGAGGGCCGCTGCTCTGCGTGCTAGCTCGGCGCGGAGCGCCCGTGGTATTCGTACCGTTGCTCGACGTGCCAGATCGACTTCCACGTCTCGTGCGCGGCCGGCGGCGAGGACAGAAACGCTGGGAACGCGCATGCCCGCGTTGTTGTCACGCAAGTCGTGGCGAACGACGCTGAGGAAAAGCTTCGTCGAGCCAGGATCAGACAAGCTGACCTGGCTATTGCGCGTGCCAACGCCTCCCTTAACCGAATGAGCTGTGAGTTGGCTTTGAACTCGTAGCTAGGCCGGCGTTGCAAATTTTACCTGCTGCGCATTTGTGTGGATAACACACTAATTTTTCTAGTTTATTTCATGAATTGTATACAGGGATCGGCTGACATGGAACGCCCAGTGGCGGAGCCAGCTGAACAAGGAAGGGGGTGCTCATCTTCCTTCTTCCTCCTCCAGCCCCCCCTTCCCCTTCATCTTCCTCTTCTTCTCCCTCCCTCTCCTCCCTTAATCTCCATGGGAGATCCAACAGGTAGGGGGGGGCTCGAGCCCCCCTTGCCCCCCCGCTGGATCCGCCCCTGGGAACGCCCTACTATACGGCACCTGACGTCACGGATTGGAGAAAGTACTTCCAACGCATCGACTTGCCAAGCAACATGAATAAAGTGCATCATTTCGTCTCCAAATAATGTGTGTTTATGTTCAAAATTCAAGTGTATTTTTTCTCTCAATTCATATGCATGGTGTGCTAGCTTCGTGCAGTATTTATATTCTTTTCTTTAATCCTAAAAGCATACTGTATGTGTCTTCATTGTGGACATATTCAGTTTATTTTTTATATGAAATGCAAACGAGTCCAATTATTCATACGAAAATGCTTCACGTACGGCCGGATTGTCCGACCCGGTCGTACGACCGATGTTTGCTGCTTGCTCAGCCGTCGATTACTTGCGCCTGATTAATGATAATTGCTCCTGGGCTGTTGATTAGCTGGCCGCACGGCCGGGTCGGAAGACCTGGTCGTGTGTATAGCATTGTTCTTATTCATACGAAAATGCTTCACGTACGGCCGGATTGTCTGACCCGGCCGTACAACCGATGTTTGCTGCTTGTTCAGCCGTCGATTACTTGCGCCTGATTAATGATAATTGCTCCTGGGCTGTTGATTAGCCGGCCACACCGCCGGGTCAGAATACTCGGTCGTTTGTATAGCATTGTTCTTATTCATATGGTCCCAAGATAAAATGGCCCTGCAGTGGGTGTCCAGCACAGTAAAAAGTGAACCAAGTTCTATTCGTGGAAGATGAAAAAAGCGCTGAAAATGAAGTACATTTCATCGCATTTGCACACCAGTACCCTTTTGTTTCTTGTAACATCCAGACCCAGTGCTTAATAAGATTGATAGAATACTCATATCAGCAAGTTGCAACTTCTTTTCCGGAAGCTTATCTCGAAAGAACTCCGAGGTTAAGCGTGTTTGGCCTAGAGCAATTTATGGATAGGTGACCGACTGGGAAGTCGTTTCCGGGTGCGCATGAGTGAGAACAAAGTGCGCAGAAAAGATATGTGTTGGTCTGTGAGGGAAGTCTTGATTCCTAGAGAGTTGCTAGGTGTGCGGGCCTGGCCTCGGGGTGTTGGGACGTTACAGTGGTATCAGAGCCGACTCTCGCGGTTTCACAGGCGCGTGTGGGCGCAGTTGTGCAAGCATGGTGCGTATGGCTGGTGTGGGCCTAGAGTGGTCACACAGCATGGCACATGCGCTGGCACTGGACGCACGGACGTGGCCAAGAGGGAACGTTCCTGGACTGGGGTTGACCGACGAGGACGTCGGTCTTCTAAGGGGGTGAGTATGTAACATCCTGGCTCAGGACTTAATAGGATTGATAGAATACTCATATCAGCAAGTTGCAACTTTTTTTTCGGAAACTCATCTCGAAAGAACTTCGAGGTTAAGCGTGCTTGGCCTAGAGCAATTTCTGGATGGGTGACCGACTGGGAAGTCATTTTCGGGTGCGCATGAGTGAGGACAAAGTGCGCAGAAAAGACATGTGTTGGTCTGTGAGAAAAGTCTTGATTCCTCGAGAGTTGCCAGGTGTGCGGGCCTGGCCTCGGGGAGGCGGGACATTACATTTCTCTTAGGCCCGTTATTACAAGAGTCGAAATCATTTGTCTTGTTGATGATCAGTGTCCTTGTTTCTTGGTATTCTGAGTTGAAGTTGTTCTAAATTTACTTTGGCATCGGACTCATTTGAATGAACATTACTCGTGACTTAGAAATAAAATTAATAGTATCCCTTTAAGGGAGAGTTAGAGCCGTGGGGATTTGCGTATCTGGTCCTATTCTGAAGGTCAATCGCATGTTTGGCCTCGTTTTTTAGGGTTTGCGTGTTTGACCATCTTTTTTCAAAGTGAAGCCTCCGTCTGACCCTCTTTTCTAACTCCGTCAAATGCAGCCGATTTTCAAGATTAAAAAAAATAAAAGAAAGATGGGGATAATGAAATGACAAGGCAAAAGACCAAAGTGCCTTCTCTCTCTTACCGATTCCCTGCCCGTTCTCTCTCTCTCTCTGTTCGACTCGTTCTCGCTCGTTCTCTCTCTGTTCGGTCCCCTGCTGCCATGGCCATGGCTCAACCCTAACCCTAGCTCTTCCTTGAGAGAAGGTGAAGCAAGGAGGGAGGGGGGCGTGGAAGCAGGCGCCGGAGGCGGCGACCTGGGGCATGGGCGCTGCCCCGGCGCGGTTCCGGCGCAGCACCAACCCGACGCGCGGGTGCGCAGGAGGCCGGCGCAGGCTGAGGAGCTGCTGCTGCCTGTTGGATTCGGGAGCTGCTACATGGTGGCTGCTACGGCGGCAGCTACACGCGGCTTCTACGTCGAATTGCTGCGGCAGGAGCACGTGCGGTTGAGCAAGGACTTGCGATGCTCGTCGGCGTCGTCGCGGTGTTGATTGCTCTTCTTCACCGCTCAGATGAATGGGTGCCCCATTGCCTCAAGCTCAAATTCCTGCTTCCGTTGGCAACTGAGATCGATTCTCTCATTTTGTTTTCCTTTCCATTTTTCCCCTTTGTTATTTGCTTCGATTCTGTTACCACAAAATTAGTCATGGGCTCCTCTAATCAGGTCCACTACTTCAAGTCTGTACAACACATATTGGTGCTAATATGTTATGTGTTTATGTGTGAGAAAGAGGCATTCATGGGCTCCTTTAATTGTTGCAATTTTGGTTCAAAAAATATACAGCCTGTTCGCTGCGCTGCAGCTGCGGCTGCAGAAAAATAACTGCGAACACTGTAGCTGCTGCTGAAAATACTGTAGCTGCTGCAGAAAAATAACTGCAGAACACTGTAGCTGCTGCAGCTGCTGCTGCAAAACCTCCTGCCGAACACGCTATAGTCATTCATGCATAAGCCGTTAAAAAGTAGGGTCATTCGTGCAAAGGGCACAAATGTCTTTTTACCATTGACTTGACACCGTTAAAGGGCTCTAACAGAATAGGGTCAAGTTGATAGTTCAGTTTGAAAAAAAAGGGTCAAATATACAAACCCTAAAAAAGAGGCCAAATATACAATTGGCTTTCAAAACAGGACCAGATATGCAAATGCCCCTTTCATATAAATAATTGCTCTCATTTGGATTTCATACACAAATAAAATAATTTATTTTCATAATGAAGATGCAAACTGCAAGCAGTATTGAGACCATAAGAACCGAGTAAAAGAAAACAAAACACTCATCATGTGAAAAGCTGTACAACATAAACACTCAATTCGGACACACTGTTTTGTAGCAAAATGACAGACGCGCTTTATTCATGTGGCTTGCCGAGCAGACGTGTGATCTAGAAGTAGTTCCTGTAAAAATAATGAAAAAATTAGAAACACATTGTAAACATGTTCCCAGGCCACAGTACGCTGTTATGAGCAAATGTTAGACAAAATTTGGATGCAGCAGCAAATCCGATCTACGCATCAAAGGGAAACTTACAGGGAGGGCTCAGTAGTCAATAGGTCAAGCGCGGCGCTTCTACCCCTTGCTTGCATATTTGCTCGAACAAGCGCAGCTTGAATGTCGCGCTCGGCGGCTTGCGCGTCACCCGCCGGGACATGGCTATTCCAGTCGTGGCGAGCTCCTGTGTTGTTGCCGTCGCCACCGGCTGCACACGAGTCGTGGAGGTCGACGTTGCACGCCGAGCAGCGGTAGTACCACGCGTGCCCCGCGCCGAGGTGGCACGCGGCGCAGCGGCCGTCGGCGACGACGAGCGTGAGGTCGTGCGAGGGGTGGCGCTTGCTGCGCACGGCCGGGGGCAGCTGCGCGCAGCTCGGGTGCAAGTGGAACCCGCACGGCGGGCAGCAGTAGAGGAAGGCGCCTGGGGCGCAGCGCCCCGCGCAAATGGCGCACCCGTGGGCGACGTCGCGGCGCGTCTGGAGGAGCACGAGCGAGTGCGGCGGGTGGGATGGGGAGTAGTACGTCTGCGGGTGGGCGGCGCAGGACTCGTGGATGGCGAAGTCGCAGCCGGCGCCGCAGCCGTAGGCAGCGCCGGACAGGTCCTCCAAGCACATGTCGCCTTCCTTGTGTAGTGATTTACTTTCCCTAGTCTAGTTTTGCTTAGTATGGCAGTAGATCAATTAGACGCACCCTTCTCCTGGTTATGGCATGTATCTGCCTGATTAGGAAGGCCTTAATTACTTTCCAATGTATTAGTCTATATAAGCAATGCAATAGCAACGTGAAAAGCTGCCTAAATTGCAGCACCAAAAACAAGACCGTGTACGTGTGTTCTCACGTGAGTTTCTTGTGTGCGTGTGTGTGTTGGCCGTGATCTCGCCGGCGACGTGCGCGTCGTATCTCCGGCGAGGTTCTAACAAAGAGCAAGGTTGCGAGCCTAGGCGATGGCTGGCGACGGGAAGGACGGCAAGACCGGCGCCAAGGGCGACACCTCCGGCGAGGGCGTGGTGATCCAGCGGGTGATTCGTGAGGTTGGAGGCGGGACTAGCTACCCCGCCCTCACCAAGACCAATTATTCTGATTGGGCGCTCCTGATGAAGGTGAAGCTCAAGGCGCGCGCGCTCTGGAACCTCATCGAGAACGGCGGCGCCGACGCGCAAGAGGAGGCGATGGCGCTTGATGTCTTGTGCGGCGCGGTGCCACCGGAAATGGTGCCGACGATCGCCAGGAAGGAGACGGCGAAGGAGGCCTGGGACGCGATCGCGACCATGAGGGTCGGGGACGACCGCGTGAAGAAGGTGACGGCGCAGCAGCTGCGCCGAAAATTCGATCTCGCCACGTTCAACGACGGTGAGACCGTCGAGGACTTTGCGCTCCGCCTGGAAGGAATGGCGGCGCATCTCACCACGCTGGGTGACGAAGTGAAGGATGCGGACGTCGTTGCGAAAATTCTTCGCAGCCTGCCGCCTCGCTTCAAGCAGATCGCGCTCGCCATCAAGACGCTGCTGGACGTGTCGACAATGAAGGTCGCCGAACTGACGGGGCGGCTCAAGGAGGCAGAGGAGTCGTTCGATGAGGCACCGGCGTCGCTGCAGCACGAGGGCAAGCTGTACCTCACGGAGGCGGAGTGGGACGCGCGGCGGAAAAGGCAGGAGGCGGAGTACGGCGGTGGCGCGAGCGGTGGCTCGGCGCGTCGCGACGGCGGCGGCGGCAGGCGCGGACGCGGGCGCGGGCGTGACGGTCCTTCGAGCGGGCCGTCGAATTTGAACAAGCCCACCGGCGATGAATGCCGGCGCTGCGGGAAGCTAGGCCATTGGGCTCGTGACTGTCCGTCACGGTCCAGGAAGGAGCGAGCCCACGTCGTGCACGAAGACGAGGAGGCCACGCTGCTGTTCGCGAGTGCAGCGCCGACGGGCTCACCGGCGACTCCGCCCCCGCATGCTGACTTGTTGCCGCAGGAGGCGGGGCAGGTGCATGGCGGTGGCGGATCTGAGGCGGCGAAGGCACTGCCGGGAGCGCAGTTCGAGCTACGTGAGAAGAAGGTGTTCGCCCACCTTGGAGAAGAGGAGGAGCGCGATGCCAAGACTTGGGTCTTGGACACCGGGGCGACGAACCACATGTCTGGATCGCGGGCGGCGTTCGCGGACATGGACATGGAGGTGTGCGGCACGGTGCGGTTCGATGATGACTCGGTGGCGCGGATCGAGGGCCGCGGCACGGTCACGTTCATGTGCAAGAACAGTGAGCTTCGATCGTTCTCCGGGGTCTACTTCATTCCCCGGTTGACGACGAACATCGTGAGCATCGGACAACTCGACGAGGTCGGGTACAAGGTCGACATCGACTCCGGCATGATGCGGATTCGGGAGCCCAACAGCCAGCTGCTAGCCAAGGTGACGCGCGCGGGGAACCGGCTGTATGTGCTCCACATCACGATGGCACAGTCGGTTTGCTTGGCGGTGCGCGGCCGCGGCGACGAGGTGGCGTGGCGCTGGCACGAGCGCTTCAGCCATGTCAACATGGCGGCGTTGCGCAAGATGGCTCGGGAGGAGCTTGTACGCGGGCTGCCGGAGCTTGGGAAGGTGGCAGAGCTGTGTGAGGCGTGCATGGCTGGCAAGCAAAGGCGCACCACGTTCCCGGCGCAGGCGGAATATAAGGCGCAGCGGCGTCTGGAGCTGGTGCACGGCGATCTTTGTGGGCAGATCACGCCGGCGACTCCGAGCGGCAACAAGTACTACTTGCTGCTCGTCGATGACCTCACCCAGTTCATGTGGGTGGCCATGCTCCCGTCCAAGGACCGTGCGGCGGAGGCGATCAAGGAGATCCAAGCTCGCGCGGAGGGCAAGTCCAAGCTGAAGCTCGGCGCACTCCGCACTGACCGCGGTGGCGAGTTCAACTCGACGGAGTTCGCGGAGTATTGCGCGGCGGAAGGAGTCCACCGCCAGCGCACTGCTGCCTACAGCCCGCAGCAGAATGGTGTCGTCGAACGCCGGAACGGCACGGTGGTGGCGACGGCGAGGAGCATGCTCAAGGCCAAAGGCTTGCCCGGTTGGCTTTGGGGCGGGGCGGTGAGCACCGCCGTGTACGTGCTGAATAGGTGCCTGACGAAGAGCGTGGAGGGCATGACTCCGTTCGAGGCTTGGCACGGGAAGAAGCCGGCGGTGCACCACCTGAAGACGTTTGGCTGCATCGTCTACGTTCGGAACACAATGCCTCATCTGAAGAAGTTGGAGGATCGTGGCCGCAAGATGATATTCATCGGCTACGAGCACGGCTCCAAGGCGTACCGCGCGTACGTCCCCGTCGCGAAGCGCGTGCACGTGACGCGCGACGTGGTGTTCGATGAAGGAGCCCAGTGGGACTGGGGCTCGGAGGAGGTCGGCGGTGACACAATTGGCGATGACGACGTGTTCAGAGTGGAGTACTCCATCTCCACCCAGGGACTTCCAGTGGCCGAGGGCATTGAGGAGGTTCCTGCAGCTGCGGCCGAGGAAGGGGAGCTAACACCGCCGGCATCGCCCCATGTCGGCGGAGGCGCGATACCAGCGGGACACGGCGAGGTGGAGTTCTCCTCACCACCAAGTGAGGCCGACGAGCTGCTGGACGCCGACCACGACGACGACGCCCCACTGCGGTTCCGGAGGATCAACAACATCATCGGCCCGACCTCTCCACGCGGCTTCGCACCACGTGCGTTGGTAGCCGAGGAGCTGCACATGGTGAGCTCCGACGAGCCCGCCTCTTTCGCCGAGGCAGAACGCAGCCCGAGCTGGAGGGCGGCGATGATGGAGGAGATGGCGGCGATTGATGACAACGGGACATGGTCTCTCGCCGATCTCCCTCCGGGTCATCGTGCCATTGGCCTGAAATGGGTCTTCAAGGTGAAGAGGGATGAGCATGGGGTGGTGGCCAAGCACAAGGCACGCCTCGTGGTGAAGGGGTACGCGCAGGGGCACGGTATCGACTACGACGAAGTGTTCGCGCCGGTGGCGCGGCTCGACTCGGTGCGTCTGCTCATCGCCCTCGCGGCGCACGAGGGGTGGGAGGTGCACCACATGGACGTCAAATCGGCGTTCCTGAACGGCGACCTGGAGGAGGAGGTCTACGTCGAGCAGCCGGCCGGTTTCGTGGTCGGCGAGAAGCACAAGGTGCTCAAGCTGCAGAAGGCATTGTACGGGCTACATCAAGCGCCGCGTGCATGGAACGCGAAGCTAGACACAACTCTAGTGGCGCTCGGCTTCATGAGGTGCCCATCGGAGCACGCCGTCTACGTGAGGCGGAACGGCGTGGCGCAGCTGGTGGTCGGTGTGTACGTTGATGACCTTGTGATCACCGGGGCCAGCTGCGACGACATCAAGCGTTTCAAGGGAGAGATGACAGCGGCGTTCAAGATGAGCGACCTCGGCCTGCTTCACTACTATCTCGGCATTGAGGTGAAGCAGAGCGCGAGCGGGATTTCGCTAAGCCAAGGAGCTTATGCGCCCAAGCTGCTAGAGAGAAGCGGCATGGCGGGGTGCAATTCAGTCCATGCACCTATGGAACCGAGGCTAAAGCTGAGCAAAAAGAGCGAGAAGCCGCCGGTCGATGCTACTGCATACAGAAGCATTGTCGGGAGCCTCAGGTACTTGGTGAACACCCGCCCCGACCTTGCCTTCTCTGTCGGCTATGTGAGTCGGTTTTTGGAGGAGCCGCGTGAGGATCATATGGCTGCGGTGAAGCATATCCTCCGGTATGTGGCGGGGACCCAAAATTGGGGACTCTGGTATGGCAGAAAGGAGAAGAAGGAGGCGCTCCTGACAGGGTTCAGCGATAGCGATTTCGCTGGGGATGTCGATGCTAGGAAAAGCACGACAGGGGTGATTTTCTTCCTCGGCAGCAGTCCGATCACCTGGCAATCGAAGAAGCAGAAGGTGGTGGCTCAATCAAGCTGCGAGGCGGAATACATGGCAGCGGCAAATGCTGCTTGTCAGGCACTCTGGCTCAGGCGCGTGCTAGCGGAAATGCAGGGAGTAGCGCAGAGCGTGCTGGTGTTGAGGGTGGACAACAAGTCCGCCGTTGCGTTAATCAAGAATCCGGTGCTCCATGGACAGTGCAAGCACATTGAGGTGAAGTATCACCTTGTTCGGGAGTCCGCAGAACAGGGCCTGTTCAAAGTGGATTTCATTCGAAGTGAAGAACAACTTGGTGACATTCTGACCAAGTCTTTTGGCAAAGTCAGTCAAGTTTCATGAGCTGCGCTCCAAGATCGGCCTTGTCAATGTTGATAGCAAGTACGGCAAGGCTTAGGAGGAGATTGTAGGAAATAATTCTTGCCTTCCTTGTGTAGTGATTTACTTTCCCTAGTCTAGTTTTGCTTAGTATGGCAGTAGATCAATTAGACGCACCCTTCCCCTGGTTATGGCATGTATCTGCCTGATTAGGAAGGCCTTAATTACTTTCCAATGTATTAGTCTATATAAGCAATGCAATAGCAACGTGAAAAGCTGCCTCATTTTGCAGCACCAAAAACAAGACCGTGTACGTGTGTTCTCGCGTGAGTTTCTTGTGTGCGTGTGTGTGTTGGCCGTGATCTCGCCGGCGACGTGCGCGTCGTATCTCCGGCGAGGTTCTAACTGCAGCGGTAAGGCCCGACGTAGTGCCGCTTCACAAGCTCATGCCCTTGATGGGAGAAGTGGCTAATTGTGTCCTGGGCCATCTCTCTGGCTCTCTGGATTGTGTATGTGTTTGCTTCGAACATTAGAATTGCAATCCACACGGGTATTTATTTTTGGGAAACTCTACGGTAGGCTGAGAGCTGATTTAACCTTTTCCATTATTTTTACATCAGAAGTTGTAGGCACGATGCAACAAATTACATCGAAGAGAGAAACATAAGTTTATACTCATTAACTTTTCATCATTAGAATTATTTTACAGAGTCTTATGGATGGCATAACCCATATATACCATTAATCGATTTTAAAAATCCTTATATTATATATATGAACAAATATGTAGTACACTGTATGATAGAGCATTACAACTATAGAAAGACACATTCTTGGCCGTAGTAGTCGTTGAGCACCCTTGAGTCAGGCAATGATTTGTTTTAAGTATTGTTGTTTTTATTACATGTCAACTGCATGACAGCTTAAATCGTGGACAAAATCATTCTTAATCAAACCTATCACTTAATTACGCTGATTCTTAACAAGGAAAAGCTAGCATACATAGACACAGCATACAATTCATATAGTACACTATATTTGCACAATCAAGGACATCAAGTGATTCAGTTTATTCATTGTCTTTCTTCTTCGTTTCGTATTAGAGCCCAGAAGCGAATCCATTGCTTTGCTCTGAACACCACCAGCAGAAGGAAAAACTTATCCTTGTTAAAAACATCATCATTCCGACTTGACCATAGAGCCTAACAAATAGCATGCCTCCACCAAGAATTTGTACGTTGTTCCCGTGTGTAACAATCCATTAAGTATATATGGTTTGGATGAGAAATATAAAAAAAAATATACTAGTCTCCAAATAAGAGTTGTTGAATTGATTAATTGATATTACAAAATAAAATTTAACACTTCCTTTTCATTGCATCTTAGCCAAATCGTCCTTGATTAAAGTCACGGGTCTCTACCATATGAAAATCTTTATCTTCAGGTATATTTTAAGTAGAGTGAATTGCACTGGTGATACCGCAACTTGTGAGGCGAGTGCAATTTAGTCACACAACTTGAAAATTGCTCATTTAGGTCACACAATTTGTTATGACGGTGCATACGAAGTCATAAAGCATACCACAACATCACATTTGATGATATCAGAGCAAAGAACAACCATTATCTGTAAGAAAAAGGATGTCACATCGACATAGATATATAGTGTGACTTATGTGCTAATGGTAATGAAGAATTTGACTTTGTTGGAATAGTGGCATTGATAGAAAAAGAATTTAGCAGAATTCGCAAGTGTAAGAAGGAAATATAGTGAATTTTCTATATGCCACATGAAATATGTTTTGTAGAAATATATATTTGAATACATATTGAAACCTTCATTTTTTTTAGCTCCATATGAATTTATCCTATAATCTATTTTTAATTTATGACTTCATTTGCACCCCTATAACAAGTTGTGTGACCCGATTGAGCAATTTTTAAGTTCTATGACTAAAACGCACCCACCTCACAAGTTGTTGCATCACCGGTGCAATTTACTCTTTTAAGTATATGCACGTTATGTTTTATGATGCAGCATTGGTAACAACCAACGCTCTAAGTTGATTTAAAGCCAAATGAACATGTCTCTTCTATCTGATAATTCAGTATTCATAAATCTATTCACCAGGTCATGCCAGGCTATTAAGTTATTTCTAACTAAAGATCTTCTAAAAGAGACATTCAAAGGATTTGACCTTAAACCACATTTACAGAAAACCTTTTCTTTCTCACTATATTGTACAAACTAGGATAGTGGTCTGTAAGTATATTATACAAACTAGGATTTGGGTCTATAGAGGCCATAGGACCTAAATTTTTTTACGAGTAAGAGAGAATCCATTGATCACTCAACATGGTTACAACTGACAATCTTGAGAGACCATTGGGTCAATACAACAGTGAACCTACGCACACCAAACCATCATGTGCGTCATGCATTTCGCAAGTTGAGCAAGCTCATGGGAAGCACAATTACATTCTCTCTTAGCAGCCTGGAATGAAACATCATCCGGCAAGCTTTCACCTATCTCTCTGATCTTAGTCCGAGCAACCACATTTACTTAACCAAAATATATTCTATAGATCTAAACTAAGAATTCCAACCCTCCTTGTTCATAAAATCCATGAGTACTCATCTTCCATCTTCATATTTTTTGGGCCTGTTCGAGATCATTTTTCATAAAAATTATAGTATTATCATCCACATATTTTAGAGGTATTGCCTGCTATTTGTCTATTCTCTATAGCTATTAGAATTGCTAACATGTCTACCAATATGTTAAAAGGAATTTGAGAAAGAGTGCAGTGTTGCCTACTTCTTTTCTAATCTGAAAAAAAAAATGATAACGTTGTCATTTATTTTGATTCCTACGTTAGCTGTGGTCATTCTCATTACTTGAGTCATCTAAGAACACCATTTGGGTGAGAAGTCTTTCATTCACAACACTTGTTGGGAGGAATGGCCATTTCACCTTCACACTATAAGCTTTTTTCAATATCTTGTTTTAAAGTGACTCCACTCTTCTTCTTTTTATGCATCTCGTGAATGCTTTCATAAATAATGTGACCATCCATAATGTATATCTACAGAATAAAAAAGGAAGTTTGAGAAGGTATAATTACAGCATGGCCCTGATCCGGTCGCCCTCAGTCTGGACATGCGCCCTGGTGATCTCGCCGACGCTCCGGCAGCCGCAGAGCCCCATGGCTCGCTCTAGCTCCGCGTTGAGCATCTCGATCACGTGCCGCGCCCCAGCCTCCCCTCTCGCCGCCAGCCCGTAGAACACTGGCCTCCCCACCTGCAACCCAACACGACGTCAAAAACTTGTCTCCACGCCGGCAGAAAAAGGGAGTCCTCTGTGCTCACCATGACCGCCCGCGCGCCGAGCGCCAGCGCCTTGAACACGTCGGTGCCCCGCCGGATGCCGCCGTCCACCAGCACCGGCACCGCCCCGCCCACCGCCTTAACCACCTGCAACGATAACAGCAACCTCTCAGCCACTGTGCAAGGCTGAAAGGCTCTCCCGCTTGCCTGTGGCGCGTGCCGGCAACCTGGCTCCCCATCATCGCCGAAGGTCAGGAGGTAAATGCGTGTGGGTTCATGACACCGGCTGGCTGACATTGTGTTACCTCTTCGAGCACGGAGATGGTGGCCGGCGTGTAGTCGAGCTGCCGTCCGCCGTGGTTGGACACGATCACGCCGGCGGCCCCGGCCTCTACCGCTTTCCTGGCTGTGCAATCAAAACGCCGTAACAGAGTCAGAGCACGGTAACGATACAACCGGATAAGTTGGTACCCCAAATTAACGCGGGTAACCACAGCGTCGACAGCGGTTTTTATGGCAGTATATTACCGTCCTCGGCGGTGACGATGCCCTTGAGCAGGATCGGCAGGGTCGTTATGGACTTGAGCCACTCCACGTCCTGCAGCACGCAAAACTCCAGTCATTTACATGATGCAATTCAAGGTCTGTGTCCTCGTGGCAGGACGGTAGTAGGTCGCCGTCTATAAACCAGCATGTCTTATTAAGAGCCATATGCTGTTCTCAAAGCAGGCTTTCAGTATGGGATTCACAGCACGGATGCCCGATGCAGACGCGTCCTTGCCTCCCCACGGGCGCCATGATCGCGCTCCGTATGATGATTGAGTGCTGTACTGGGGATGCCGGAGCAAATGCTACGGAATTCAACATTCGAGGAAATTATAGAGCCAGTGCTTCTGTTTCTGTACCTTCCATGTCAACGACTGATCCATCATCTGGTTTGCGAAACGTCCCGGATCCGAACCGCCTTCCTGGCGATCACGATGAGAAGAGAAATCAGAGGTGGGTGGGGGGGGGGGGGGGGGGGGGGGGTGTTTGGGGGGGAAGCCTTCATGCCCTGTGAATCATGCGCTTCACTCACAGAGTCAAAGTCGTCGTCGTGTGACACGAAACCTTCAAGGTTTGCCCTCCGTGGTGGCGCGGTTATCCTGCACGGACAGTCAGCTCGGTTTGAGATAATCACAAACGAAAAGAAAATAAACTATTTTTTTGCAACGTCGTGATAGTCAATCTATCAAAATGTTCTTTATAAATATCTTGCAAAGATGTAGGATACACCATAGAAAGGCAATAACTTATCCATTCTTAATCTTCAGCAGCAATTGATTGGCAGGATGAATTTGTGATATGTAAAGGAACAAATTTGATTGGCTGAAACAATATTCAGTAGATATGGATCCAGCACCGTACTTGTTTCGGATATCAGCTTCACGCCTACCAAGCACCGGTGCGTCAACTGTCAAAACAATTGCCTTGAATCCCAAACTCTCAGCCCGGCGTACTAATGTTGCTGAAACATCCCTTCTCTTGTATATCTAAGGTGCACAATGAATATTTTTCAACACATCACATATAACAACAGAAGAGGAGTTTATTAGGTTGAGATAATGTCTGGCCTCATACATATAATTGGTAAAAGCGAATGGCGTCGCAACTGGAAGCAACCTCCTCAATTTTGCAGCTGGATGAGAAGGAAAGCACCTGTATGACATATATGAGCACGTGTAACAATCTACAAAGGACACACAAGTAAGACATCAGAAGGAAAGGATCAGTAGTTACCATTATGGTGTTGCATGCTGCTGCAGCTCTCGCTGTAGCCACCTCCCCTGAAACGAACATTTGACGGAGAGTTGCAGAGATATTACCAGGAGGTATATGGTAAAATTTATACTAGTTTACAATTCGGATGAATGGAGTTTCCTACCTTCAGGATTTGCTATTTTTTGGTGCCCTGTTGGAGCGACAATAATGGGCGACGGCAGATCATATCCTAACAAGCTTGTTGACATGTCTATCTTGCTGACATCTACAAGAACTCGTGGTCGTAACCTGCAGAATCCACATAGAGAAATTAGGTCCTACTTTTTGTTGACATTCTGAATTATTGATGATGTGAATAATACAGAATTCTTCCATATGCGGCAATATTCTCCCGGTAGACTCATCCTCTGCTCCGCCATTGATGAAATCATAGTGCATCTTTGATAGCGCTTTCTTGGCGAGTTCCTGATACTCATGGATGTTGACCGGTAGACTGTTCTCCATTCTGAAGCATCAATTGTTAAAACTCCGTCAGCTGTTGAATTTTTTTTGTTCTCCTGAATTATACAGCAATTCAGAAAATTTAGAAACACTGACGACAATATATTTTTTCCTCGGTACAGGTACCAAATCAATTTATTTAGGTTCAGAAAAAAGCAAACATTCTGCTCCCTGAATTTCATAGTATGTGCAGATGTACTAACGCCTTCACAACAACCATTCCTTCAAAGAAATACTAGATATATTTGTTGGCTGAAACATCTGAGTCCTCTTATCTTAAAGTATGTGGAACATAGCAGCAAGATCTACTTAGCTATTTTTTACAACAGGTTGGTTGCCGTCCACTTCTTTTTTTTACAACAGGTTTCAGATTGTATGTCCCAACGCTGAAGATGTAGATTTTACTACGAGAGAATACATATTGATAATTAGTCCACAACTGGTCAAAGTGAACACAATTCATTCCAATTCTGCACTTATTTTGAAGAAAAACAATTCTACCATTTTGAAAGTAGAATGTACATATTGATATTAGACTTTTGCTTTGCAAAAATATCAGCAAGATCTACGAGAGAATACATATTGATATTAGACTTTTCACTATAACAAAAAAGCCTTGTACAGACGGGCCAAAAACACCTGTACCGGCGGTCTTGACTGCCCGCCGCTGAGCTTCCGTAGTTACAAAGTGGCGGTGTGTAGCGACGGCCCCCGAGAACCGCCGCTATAGTCACGTTTGTTGCGGCGGGCAACTGAGTCACCCGTCGCTACTACCGATTTTCCAAAATAAAAAAAAAATCTCTCCACGCCGCCGTTGTTGTCGCTGCTGCACTCGAGAACCGTCGGACTCGTTGCGGCTGCCACCGTCCGGGGAGGGCACTGGTTGATGACGAGGGCGGTGGACAGCTTGGCCCCGACGAGGAGGAAGCGGCCGTGCTTGGTAGTGAGATCCTGCCGCCTTGCCGTCGAGATCCGCCGCCACTCGGACGTCGAGGAAGCCGTGCCGTAGAGGTCGGCCGCCACTCGCCGTCAAGGTTCCCTGCAGTCGTGCCGTCGTGTTCCGCTGCAGCTTGCCGTCGAGGAAGTTGTGCCGTCGAGGAGCCCCTGCACGGATCTGAACCTGATGGCCCAAATACACGATGGATCTGCACACATGTAACAAATCTCACACGAATCTCACACCTGCAGGAAAAAAATCGCACAAATACAAGCATGAATTGCACACGAATCACACACCTGCAAAGGACGAATCGATGGATCCACGCCGGCTAAGACGAATCACGAACGGAGGAGGTCGGATCCACACCGGCTGAAAACAAATCACAAATATGAACGCCGTCTGAGAACAAATCACGAATGAACGGAGGAGGATGAGGAGGAGAGGGGAAGAGAACCTGGAGGGCGGCGCGTGAGGAGCAAGAGACGGAACCGCCGTGCCGCGCCGCATCGCGCCGAGGCCGCCGCAGCCACGCCTCGGAGCCGCCGGCGCAGGTGCGACCCGCCCGGAGACGCCGCGCCTCGTCGGCCAGGATCCAGAGGAAGAAGAGGAAGGAAAGGAGTCGGGTCGGAGAGAGGAGTGAGTGAAAGGGAGGAGTTTCGTGGGCCGGCTTTATGTTTTTTTTTCTGCGGCGGGTGAAGAGATGGGCCGCCGCTACAGACGCTGCTAAGTAGTAGAGGCGGCCCATGAAGTGAACCGTCGCTATAGAGGAGTTGTAGGGGCGGTTGGCTTCTCGGGCCGCCGCTACAGAGGTCCAGTAGCGACGGGTTATGTTTTTTTGTCCCCCACAGGCCTGTAGAGGCGGTTTTCTTTCGTGTCCGTCTCTATTATGTTTTGGCCTGTGTCGCTACAGACCCTTTTTGTTATAGTGTTTGCTTTGCAAAAATATCAGCAAGATCTACGAGAGAATACATATTGATATTAGACTTTTGCTTTGCAAAAATATCTAACGTAATATGTACCCTAGTCGCTGTAGTCGGGGCTGAGGCTTGACAAAAAGAAGCTCAGACAACAAAAGAGGCAAAAGAGTCTACTTCCGATCCGTATGTAACCACAGAAGGGAATAAAAAGGAAAATGCAAAGTAAAATGATTACTATTAAATCAAGTGGCAGCCCTATCATACATCTCTATCGAAACAAAGACTGATTTGTTCTGTTCTTCATAACACTCTCATGCTTCAAACAAGCTCAGTGGCGCATGTACCCATTCAACACCACATGAGAAATCAGATTGCTCGTAGGGCAGTGCTGGTAGCCAGTACAGGAAACCCGAAAGTACAGGAAACCCGAAATTCCGCTTCTTTTAATATTATCATTCAAGTGTCCACAACAACGCATAGATGGAATTTGAGATGAAGGTGTAGCGACTGGTATTCTTTCTAAACTCTGAATTATGTTGAAGGATGAGTCAGAGATAGCTGAAATTTCTAAGGATGCATTTGTGTACGTAGCTCCCATGTGCTTTAGCTCCCTACTGTGCGTCCACTATTCATTGAAGCAGGTCGAGCTACAAAATCGACTCTTCCTACTCCTCGCTACAGTAAACGACGTTTCAGAATTTTGCTCCTCGCTACAGTAGCGATGTCAGACGGAGCTGCTCCAAATGCACTCTAAAGTTTCCAGATATCTAATCTACATTTATATCAATGGGGGCATTCAATCCTCTTATTGTCACAGTGGAAGGCATTCAAAATTTGCGGTTATAACATCCAACTTGGACATCCACCCAGGGTTCCACAGAAATAAAAAAGGCAGGACTAGAGACCGAATTAGAGAAAATGGTAAAAAAAAAAAATGTAAATGGATTCAATCACCACACGTTTGGAAAGGGAGGAAGCGAAAACCTCATGCATACTCGAAATGGAGGAGCCAAGCAGCACCATACCTCTCGGGATTTAGGGGAGGCAGGACTGCAATCACAGATGTCAGGAGGAGTGAAGAGCAGAGGGGCCTAGAGAAGAAATGGTGTTGAAAGAGCTTTAAACGTGAATTCTTGCCGTGATGTCTGAACCTCAGGTAGAGGACAACAAGACCGGTGGTTGCCATATCAACCGAATTGACAGCCATGTTTCAACGGTCCTTCGCTCCTCGGTAATCGATCCATCTAGCTGGACAGAATATCGTCCTGGATTGATCAATCGATAAAGCTTCGCTCGCATTATTGACGCGATGTAACGAACCCAATCATATGCCTCAGAAATAGCGCTTTTACAGTAGAACCATGATACCGAAGGATAATAAATATCATGGTTACAATCCAACCGTTCATTTGAAAGGGCAACTTCGTTATTAGATTGTTGGTTACTCTCAATGGCAACTTTCATGGCCACTCTCAATGGCAACTTTTTTGTCCCTTAGGCCACTCTCAATGGCAACTTTCATTTCATTGTTTTCAAGACAAATTTTAGGAAAGAGAGCCACCTTCCTTTCATTAGAATGAAAGACCTCTCACAAGAAATGAAAGTTTGCCTTCTCTTTCCTCATAATTACCTTGCCAAGTCAGCAAAAAATGCATATGTGGCATAGAATTTAATGCAAATGAAAGGCCCCATTGAGACTGGCCTTATGGGTAAATGGGTCCAAGGAAACGAATAGCTTTGTCGTTTTGTTTCAGATCACACCGTCGAGGCAGTCGAAAGGACCAGCGCCGCCGTCAGACGCCGTCCGGATTCACGCCGGCACCACACCACCTCAAGACGTTCGGTCGCCTCCGGTACCACCACCCTAAGACTTTCGATCCTCTCCGACGCGCCGTTCTTCCATCTGCCATCCAACGCTCAGGGACTGCTGCACCTGGCTGCTTGGCTCGACTACGGCCCAATGAAGCCGAGCCGCGGGACTCGGTGCTGGTGGAGTGAAAAAGCAGAGGCTAGTGCAGGAGCCGAAGGAGAGCAAGAATGAACCATCTCTGAGGAAGGAAATCAATTCTTTGTACTCCTTTGATCGCCATGCATGATGCATCGAAAGTACTCCAAGATTACTCCATGGTTTCCTTTTGATATCGCAATCGCAGTTGGCAAAACAATTCTGTTAATCTACTATGTAATTCGATCAGCAACTTTTTTAAGAACACGGACATGCTAGACGACGGGGAGCCCTTGTTGATGACGGCGTCGCGAGGGCGCGGGCTCGTCGAGGGCACTGATGCGCGGCTTGCAGTGGCTGCTGAAGACTCGTCGCACGGGCAAGACTCGTCGATGGCGTGGCAGCTCTCCCGTGGCGCGCGCAACCGGTGGGTTCTCAACCTCGTCGGCGGCGTGGGATCGTGAGGTGCGCCACGATGCGTCGGCTCCGGCAAATGCGGCATCAGGCTAAACGTCGTGGCGGCGGAGGGTTAGTGCCACTCAATTCCAACCACCGCGCACTCCTCCTCGCCACCCACCTCGCACCCCTCCTCGCCGCCTCCTACCGCAGCACTGCCGCCGGGCCGAGCGTCGCCGCTGAATCGCCATGGCCACAGGCCCACAGCCGTAGATCACGATCTGAGACGATAAGGTTGTCCAAAACGTCTCAATGGACCGTAGTTTGCATCCATTGTTTCCGATAATACCCTTGCGATTGTCATGATACCTGACAATTGATACTTATAATACCGGTGGGATGGAAATGTATCATGGTTAAGATCTAAATCGTCGGATGAAGAAAATGGACGATGTGCATTCATTTGGGTCTACCGTAAAAGAGCTCCTCGGAAAAAGGGTAACAACCCAATCATATGCATGCATGGCGTATTCATGCGTGTGCCCCGGCCCATCAATGGCATTGTGGAAGGCATGTGAGCTGCTGGGCCTTGTGTTGGTGATGAGATCTTCTTTCCACGGATATGGCGATACGATACCGGTATGCGATATGGCGATACATTTCTCAAAAACTTTGGTACGGTAATATACATGTATAGAATTAGACAGATTATTATACGTCTGTTAATAAAATCCACAAATGCGCAGCAGATAATATTTGCAATGCCGGCCTAATCCACATATGCATTCAAAGCCAACTCACATCTCATAATGGAGGCGTTGGCACGAGCAATAGGCAGGCAGGTCGGCTGCTCTGATCCTGGCTCGACGAAGCTTTTCCTCAGCTTCGTTCGCCACGGCTTGCGTGTGGCAACGACGGGGACATGCGCGTTCCCAGCGTTTCTGTCCTTGCCGCCAGTGGCGGATCCACCGGGGCAGCAGGGGGGTCTCAAGCCCCCCCTACTGGCTGCCGATCAGTGGAGCCCCCCCTTGAGCCCCTCCTAA
This sequence comes from Eragrostis curvula, assembly GCA_007726485.1. Lineage (NCBI taxonomy): Eukaryota > Viridiplantae > Streptophyta > Magnoliopsida > Poales > Poaceae > Eragrostis > Eragrostis curvula. The sequence goes on from CM017442.1 coordinate 7,294,268, forward strand.
ATTTTCGTGGCCATGGAAGAGAGAGACCGATGGCTGGAGGTTGAAGAACACAGAAAAAACGAGATTCTAGTGGAGAAGTGGGCTAGAACTTCACCTGCTGGCCCATCGCTCTATTGATGCATTGAGCCCACTCGCTGCAGCCCAGTCCTAAACGACCACAGCCCAATATACTTCGATCTAGCGGTCCAGTTCATCTCCTGGGATCTCGCTGGATAGCTGAGTGCGCCTTGAGGTAACGAGATTGCAGGGCGAGAGGGAGGAGCTGGGCAAGTGAGGCAAGTACGCGAGGGCACGTCTGTTTTTAGCTGACCGGCAGCAGACGCAAGAAAGCAAGCGACGCGACGCGAGCAGAGCAGGCGCACTGCCGCACAGCAACGTGGCAACCGACGGTCAAGCTTATGCCAAAGTGCAATATTGCTGGTTCAAAGGTTGCTGATTGCACTACTCTATAGATTTTTTTTAAACACTATAATGGCTAATTTTTCCACTACCCTGTACATATGCAAAACGTGTACAAACAAATTGCACTCGCTTGTTATTATGTCTATAACTTTGTGTATAAAATCGTCTTAAACATGTTTAAATTATGCATGACACAATTTGAACCTTGGTTACAGAGATGTGGTTCCAGAGTTAAGACGTTGAGCCCCCCCTACAATTTTGGTCTGGATCCGCCACTGCTCGCCGCCGCCGCCGGCCGCGCACGAGACGTGGAAGTCGATATTGCACGCCGTGCACCGGTACGAGCACCACGGGCGGCCCGCGCCGAGGTAGCAGCGGCGCAGCTGCCCTCGGTGACGACCAGCGTTATGTCGTGCTCCGGGTGGCGCGAGCTGCGCACGCCGGCGAGGGGAAGCGCCGTGCAGCGCGGGTGCACGTCGAACCCGCACGGCGGGCAGTGGTAGAGGAAGGAGCCAGGGACGCAGCCGCCCTTGGCCCCTTGCAGACGTCGCAGACGATCGCCGCGTCGTGGCGCGTCTTGACGAGCACGAGCTGGTGCGCGTGGAGCGCGGGGGAGGAGTGCTTCTGCATCTACATGGGTATTTATTTCTGAGAAAATTTACGGTAAGCTGAGAGAGCTGATTTGAATGTTCCATTACACACCAGAAGTTGCAAGCACAATGCCAAGACTCATGCACAAGATCTTTTTGGCAAAAGAGAGAGAGAGAGAAAGAGAGGATATTTATAATTTTCCAGGAGCAATTAAAGGGTAGTCATGGAGGAACCCAACCAAGGGATGCCAACAATATTGACATCATTTTTTTCATTTTTCTTTTTGGCAAAAGACATCAGTTGTTTAAGTCATCGTGCCAACTTTGTCTATTCCATGTTAGAATAATCGACCCTTGAGACGAGAAGCCACCCACCGATCCGTACGCTGAAGCAACATGGATCTACCGAGACAAACAATGCAAGATCACAGACGACACCGAAGACACGATGTTTGTTGACGAGGTTCGGCCGAAGCCTATATCCCTGGGGCATGACTACGGGCGCTTCTCCCCATGGGTGCAACACCGGCCGCCCGGGAATCGGCACAAGCCGCCACTGCGCCCCGCGAACCCGTTGCGTTTATGTCGTCATGGTTACAACATCAGCCCTCCTCTCATATTTATAAAGAGGCCAAGATAAGAGTCCGACTCCTACTCTATCCTATACTGCTAATACAACTCCAAGTTCTATACGTAACCTATCTTGTCTACAATATTCGACACATATCCCAACATTTCATTCTTAGTTGCATTGTGCCGGTCAGTCCTTTTATCAAATATATAAGCGCACTTGTTGTCCGTAATGTCCCTATATATCAATGTATAAACACTCACAATGCACTGTCTCGAGACTGGAGTAATTGATTCTAACGGGCTCGTACCCTGCAAGACATACTATACAATGCAACCAGCTCTCGCGTCGCCATAACAGCTGACGACACTTGTTATACATGCCTTACACTACAATTATTTGTCAACTGGCCCACTAGACCACTACACTGCACCTTTATGTAAGTAGATGTTTGCACGAATCCAGTGTTTAAATAATTAGTACATGATTGGTTTGATCAGTCAGAAAATGCGAGTCAATTACTACATGACAGCGTTTTTGGAGCTGAAGGGCTTTATTACTCCGGTCTCATGAACCCAACAAAGGAATGAACCAATTCAATTACATTTATAGCCCAGTCGTGCACAGAGCACCATATCTAAAAGACCATACCAAGAAGAAGAGTCGTTGAAAGAGGTTTTACCAAATCAAGAAATCAAAGATGTGCGATGCCGTGTTTTTATTCCACTTTTTTTTTGTATCTTAATTATAAGAAAATTCTGGGTCTATGAAAAGATACATGGCCCTGCTGCCCTGCAGTCCAATATCTTAATTAAGTGAACCGAATTCTAGTATTGACGGCCAAGAAACATCTGACAATGGAAGTAAAGTACTTTACATTACATATATTAATTGTTGTTTGTATGGTGAAATAGTAAATCCAGCAAAAGTGGTATTTCACAATTAGAGTAGTTGGCATCTTAAAAAAAAAACGGCTTATCTGTGATCTAAACCAATAAAGAACCAGTTAAGAGGAAAAATCAGTTTTACCTTGCCAAATTACACCCACCTACAGATGCACTTTAGATCTAAATCAAACTCCTCCTAAACACTGTCCAATCCTACCAGGTGGGGGTGGGGACAATTGGAAAAGGGACAAGGAGACGGGACAATCGTCACGTCAACCTAGTAGAAAAAGCCTCAAGATATTTTTCAAAAAAGAATACTTATTTTTGCTTGTGTTTGCAGATAAGTTTTTGATGCATATTGCAGAAGAATTAATTTTCCAAGATAGGTCCTGCAGTTGAAGGATGAATTTATGTGGTCTGAGGCTCTAATTATGTTTCTTGATACGGATGCTCCCCCTTTGTATCAAGAGAGAACATGTGAACATGTGCTAGTACATAAATTATTCTGTCAGCTCTTGTCTACTGCTTTGTTTGGAAACCACTGCGCATGCAGTTACTTGATTGAGCATGATGCTATCTGCGAGATGGGGTTGTCTTTGCAGAGTTGACTTTGCGAACACTCAAACTAAATGAAGTAGCGGACCGATTCAAACACTCGAACTACAAACAAGTCCTGCATATGCAATCCCTGTAGGTACTTCTAGGTAGCATGCACAAATATTTGTTCAACAATGTTGTTATAGGCAGCCAGCTGGGCCGTATGGGTAACATGCATGATTGGCTTGCATATTCTGACCTCAAAGTAACCCTATAATTGTCAGATATTCTTACACCATGTGCGCACTCAAAGAAGTAGCAGACCAATTCAAAGACAACTACTCCAAACAAGTCTTGGAGACTGAAATTGAATGTACTTCCTCCCTGATTTCTTTATAGCGTTCAGATATAAATCGGTGCGTTCGTATAAAAAAGAAAGAGTCACTGTGCAAATTTGAACTGAAAGCTTTGTGTGAGTGTCAAAAAAAATCGAAGGGAGTAATCCCTGCAGCTAGCATTCACAAATTGTTTATTCAACGATATCAATGAATGAAAAACCCTTTCCTAGATGATGGATGTCTTCAGTACTTGGTATAAAAATTACTGTGCAAATATAGTATAGCTACATGAATTGAATACTGTGCCACACCGCGTGATGTCTGCTAGCTTTTTTCTGTTAAGAACCACCGTTAAGTGATAGCTTCGACTAAGACTGATGCATGCTCTCCCCGATGATTAAGCTGTCATGCAGTTGACTTGTAACTTTGAGAAAACAACAATATCTAACCGAATAATGGACTGATTCAAAGATGCTCTTGGACGAGGACCGATGAGAAATCTTCATCAGGACCGATGAGAAATCTTCATCACTACATTTTTGCATCCTGGAGAACTCACTACAGGAAATCCCTTATTTGCCGAGTGCCAGGGACACTCGGCAAAGCCCGTATTACACTCGGCAAAGAATTTGCCGAGTGTAGCACTCGGCAAAGACCGGACGGCAAACAACTCTCGGCAAAGGCGGGTTTGCCGAGTGCTTTTTGTCGGGCACTCGGCAAAGATTTTGCCGAGTGTCGAAAAGGCACTCGGCAAAATAAAGTAACGAGACGGTGGGAAACGGCCGTCAAGAGGGTTTGCCGAGTGCCCTGACGTCAGGCACTCGGCAAACAAAAAAAATTTGCCGAGTGCCAGAGGCCTGGCACTCGGCAAACAATGCCGAGTGCCAGGCCTCTGGCACTCGGCAACCGTCGAAAGTTTGCCGAGTGCCTGGCCTCTGGCACTCGGCAAACAATGGTAAGTTTGCCGAGTGCCAGGCAAATGCACTCGGCAAACAATGGCATATGTGCCGAGTGCCTCAGTTTTGGCACTCGGCAAAAATCTGAGGCACTTGGCAAAAAAAATCGACAGATTGCAATAAAATATTTAAAATCACTGCAACCTGGACCAAAATCACACTAAATCATACATATATGCTCACCATCATCACATACACATATATATCATCACAAACACATAGAAATCACCACAAACACATAGAAATCACCACAAACACATAGAAATCCATCACAAACACATATTTGTCTCCAAGTACACATAGAAATGTTTCAACTTGACATCCCCAAGCACAACTAGTTGGTTCATGCAATTGAAGTACAAATACAACTCCAAGCTACATCGGAGGAGGGCGAGGATAAGGAGGGAACAGTGACCAAGCATTGGGAGGGGAAACCGGCTGATTGTTGGATCCAGCGGATATATTCTGCAAGAAGAAGATATTACATGATTAACACAAGATTTCAGATAGAAGCATACAAGCTGAAGCATTCGATATTATAATTGAAAGTTAGAAATGAAACTACAAGGATTTAGATAGACTCACCGGAGTGCCCTGACTCGGACTCGAAGTGCCGACAGGAGGAAGAGGTAGTGGCGGCGGTTGCATCCCACCACTGTGCCACTGGTGAAACATCATCTGCATTTGCCGCTGCAAGTCCTCCTGCATCCTTGCGTGCTGTTCCTGCAGCCTCGCATCGTACCTCGCCTGCTGTTCCATCAGCTGTGCCTGGTACTTCACCTCCTGTGCCTGCAACTTCGCCTCCATCTCCTCCCGTAGCTGGGCCTACAATATGTCATCCCAATGTTACAATACAAAGCAATCAATTCACCACTGCAGAATGGAAAAAAAAAGAATTTCACATTACCTGTGCGTGGACGCGAGCAGGGAGCGAGGGGCAGTGGAGCGGGGGGTCGGCAACGGGGAGCACGCGGTTGGCGACGAGGCTGTGGCGGCGTTCGACGGCGGCAGCGCCCCCGGGCGGGGCTGGATGGGCCCGGGGCGAGGCTGCACGGCGCCGGCGACCCCGGGGTGGAGGAGGAGGCCCGGTGGAGGAGGTCGTCCGGTGGAGGAGGAGGAGGAGGAGGTGGCGCGCGGGTGGCGGGATCTGCGGTGGCGGAGGAGGGGGCCGGGGGCGGACAACAGGTGCGGCGAGCGGGGGAGGAGGCGGAGGAGGGGCCGGGTGCGGAGGACGGGTGTGGCGCGCGGTGGAGGAGGGCCGAAGCCGGCGCGTCGCGGGGTGGCCGGGCCGGGTGGTGAAGGGCGGCGCGGCGCGAGGTGGCAGGTGGTGGAGGGCGGCGCGGGGTGGCCGGGTCGGGTGGTGGAGGAGGGCGGCGCGGCGTTGGCGAGGCGGCGGTCGGCGGGCGCGCGGGAGGGTGGCGACGGCGCGCGGGTGAGCTGGAGGAAGAAGATAAGGGAGAGGGAGAAAGGGAAACAGCGGCCCGCGCCTAAGTCATGAATAAAAAGTTTGCCGAGTGCTAGATCTAAAAGCACTCGGCAAACACAAAACACTCGGCAATATTTGTTTGCCGAGAGCTGTGGGACCGGCTCTCAGCAAACATTTTCAGCAAGAGTTTAAAAAAAATATAGAAATTTGAAATAAATTCAAAAATTAGCCAAATTTTGTCATGATACAATTCATATCATCTGTTATCTATAGAAAAAGATTTAAGGTCAAACCATATTATGACCGTCGTTTTGGTTCGAAATCTAAACAATCACTTCATAAGTTTATGGATCTTCTTCGAGGATGCTATGATTTGTAAACAATGTACATGACAACTTTTGCGAAATTTTTTCTACAATTTACCATGACCTCCACGTGTGATTTCATGATACCAGGACGAGTCTCGTAATTTTTAGACTTTGTTTGAATTTTATAAAAATAAAATACTATTTGACCCCATGGTTCAACTTCATATTTTATGTAAAAGATGCGCGATTTTTCTCTTGATTTCATGGTTACGGCCTCACATTTGACTCAAGAACATGAATATCATTTTTTCAGTAACTACGTTTCAATATTTGAGTCACTTGTAGTTCAAATTTAAATTATCTTCAATAAATACTTTAAATGAAATAATTTACTTAAATATAACAAATGAATAGAGAAAAATACCAAATTTGGACATGGAGTAACATGCATACGTATATTGATGTCCAAAAAAAAAAGAGACCAAAACCAGTTTTAAAAATTTTTTGCCGAGTGCCATGCGGAGACACTCGGCAAATCCATCAGTTTGCCGAGTGCCTGACGCATGGCACTCGGCAAACGTTGACGGCGCCGGCCCCGTTCCCCCCTACGTCGCTCGTGCGCGGCACGTGCCCAATTTTGCCGAGGGCCAAAATAGTTGTCGAGTGTTTTTGCTTGTTTGCCGAGTGCCAAGTCATGTGGCACTCGGCAAACTTGAATAGTACCGAGTGTCCACTATATGCCGAGAGTCTTCACGTTGGCACTCGGCAACCAAGCTATTTGCCAAGTGCCCGACAGAAAGCACTCGGCAAACAGCTTGGCTCTCGGCATATACGGGCTTTCCTGTAGTGACTACATATATCCATGCGGATGCAGTTCCGATGTCCAAAGCAAACACAAAAGTCCAAGAGAACAAGCAGCGAGCCGCGAGCCAGAGAGAGAGATATGGCCCAGGACACCATTAGCCACTTCTCTCATCCGGGGCACGAGCTTGTGAAGCGGCACTACCTGAGTCCGTACCTCTGCGACATGTGCTGGGAGGATCTGTCGGGCTCCGGCTACGGCTGCGGCGCCCGCTGCGACTTCGGCATCCACGAGTCCTGCGCCGCCCGCCCGCTGAAGCTCTCCTCCCCCGCGCACCACGCGCACGAGCTCGTGCTCGTCCAGACACGCCGCGACGAGGAGCTCGCCTGCGACGTCTGCGTCGGCGGATGCGCCCCGGGCTCCTTCCTCTACCGCTGCCCACCATGCGGATTCGACATGCACCCTCGCTGCGCGCAGCTGCCCCAAACCGCCGTGTACAGTTCGCTGCATTCGGAGCATGACCTCACGCTGGTCCTCGCCGAGGGCAGCTGCGCCGCGTGCCAAGGCCAAGACGGCGCCCCAGCCCCAGGGCGTGGCTGGTTCTACCGTTGCTCGGCGTGCAACGTTGACTTGCACGTCTCGTGCGCATCAGCTGGCGATGGCGAGGAGGCGGAGAGCAACCATGTCACGCCGGGTGACGTGCTAGCCGGCGTAGCCGCGGTGCACAACAATATTCAAGTTGCGCAGGCTCTAGCAAGGCTCCGAGTGCAGGGTGGCCAATCGGTGGCTGCCCTAGCGAGGCCTTCCTGTAAGTTGTTCCCCTTGCATGCGTCGACCGGAGTTCCTGCTTTGTCTAACATTTGCTCATAACAGTGGTCTGGGAACATACATGTTTACAATGTTTCTAATTTTTTCCATTAATTGTACAGATATTAAAGAACGGACGAAGTACTTCTAGTTCTAGATCTGAAATCCTCAGCGCGTCTGCTTGGAAAGCCACATGAATAAAGTGCATCTATCTTTCTGTGACAAAATAATGTGTACGAAATTGAGTGTGTTTATGTTCACAGCTTTTCACGTGATGAATGCTTGTTTTCATTTCCTCGGCTCATTTGGGCTGAATACTGCTTGCAGTATGCATCTTCATTATGCGAATAAATTATTTCATTTGTGTATGAATCCAATAAGAGCAATTAATTTTATGAAGATACATGGCCCCGCAATCCAATATCCAAAGTGAACTGAATTCTAGTATTGACGGCCGCGAGAAACATCTGACAATGCAAGTACATTCCATTGCGTATGTTAATTGCTGTTTGTTTCCCTCGCAAAAGGACACCTTAACAAGAAAGACTGATCTGTGATCAGGGGCCAACCTAGCATATTAGTGTCGGTAATGAAACTATTGAAATACACTATTTACTACGAATAAAATACACTAATCCCTTATTAAAATAATTATATACTGTTAGAGCGTTGAATATAATTATGAATGATGAAAAATATAAGGGATAAACATATGTAAAATAAGGTCATATTCATATACAAATTACATTAGCCACCTCGCTAGTTATATTACAACCGGAATATCATGACGCAGTTACACCCTGATGAACGGTATCATTACAATACATATTTTACAACATGCATTCACCAACGGCTGGAGCCATACGTGAAGCAAAGACGAACAGCAGTTACAATATTAGGACGCAGTAAGTGACGTTACTCGACGGTGGGTACTTGGTGCTTGGACGCCGCGTGCAGAGCTGTCCGCCCCCCATGAAAAAGCTCAGCTGGTACGCACGTCTGGAGCAATTATCAATCCATCAGCAAAGAAAAAGTAGTATAGTAGATGGTACTATTTGACCACGGTAGTGGTTTGACGCGGCACACACAGCGGCCATGCGGCTGCCTGCCTTTACTCCGACTCCTCGACCGGAGCCGTTGTCGCCCGGCTCCTCGCCGCCGTCGCCGCCCGGCTCCTCGTCTTCCGGCTCCTCGTCGTCGCCCGGCTCCTCGTCTTCCGGCTCCTTGTCGTCGCCGCCCTTGTCGCTCGACAGATGCAGCAGATTTCCAAACGATGTAGGCCCTGTTCGTTTCTTTTAACGTTAAATTTAATAGGCCTCTAAACAAAGAGAACCTAGTACTAAATAAAGTTTAATGGCAAAACCTTTTTACAGATGGATACATCTTTACGAGACGAATCTAATGAGCCTAATTAATATATGTTTTGCTACAGTCATGCTACAGTAATGCTACAGTAGCCATCATCTAATCGTGACGTAATTACCCTTATTAGATTCGTCTCGCGAATTAGACCAGGGTTTTGTAGTTAGTTTTGTAATTAAAGTTTATTTAATATAGCTTATCTAGAGTTTAAATCCCTCTAAAATTTAAACCCCTATACGCCGAACACCCCCGTAGTCACGGATTCGATTACCGAGCCGGCGGTTAGAAGATCAGCACCCAAGCCGGCGATACCTAGTATGCTAGCACCGCCCGTGATGCCGCCTGCTAGGGTCCCGTGGCGATGCCGCCCGTCACCCCGTGGCTTCTGATGACGATGGTTCTTCGTCCCTCCACTACCCCGTGGTGCTGGCTTCTTCCGAGGCTGCTGCTGTTGCTCGGCAACAACCAGCTTCGTGCACCGTGGGTGCACGGCGTAGTCGCAAGGCACGCAGCGGTACAGGTAGCGTCCCGCGTGGGAGGTCTCCTTACAGAGATCGCAGCTTCGGCTGGCGTCCAGGCGGGTAAGAGTGAGCTCGTGTTGGGGGTGCAGCTCGAGGGCGTGGGACTGATCTAGGAGCTTGATGCACGCCTCGTGGATGCTGAAGCCGCACTCCTCGCAGCCGTAGCCTGTGCCGGTGACTCTGAGCTCGCACGCGGCACAGACGTAGACTGAACTCCCGGCGTACAGGGATTGGACCAGCAAGTGCTGTGGATGGTAGGTGCTCTTCACAGTAACGCTCGCAGCTTCCATATCTCTCTGGGATAGGATGGCTCCTACTAGCTCTTGTGTGGTTTTCGTTTCTGTAGGTTGCGGCCCTCTGGCGTCTGAATAAATTTTTTTTAGAAAATAGAAATAGTTTCCGGCCTCTACGGTTCCGTACACAGCCTGTTCATATTACAAAGTTCAGCACAATAGCTGGCGACTCAGGGATCGAAACAAATAAATCAAGAAGGACAAAGTCTAATATTATGCTTCCATCCATGTGATGCGAACAGCTCCAAGACGGCACCGCGTGGTTGACGAGTTTGCTTTGTTATTAGTAGTTTGATATTTAACCCTTTGTGACCTGCAAGACAATATTAGTAGCATTTGATCCACATGTTCATCGACACGCATATACTCCCTCTATCCCGAAATATAAGAGAACAAGGGTTTGATCAAAGTCAAACTTTCTTAACTTGTACTTTTAATAACTAAATATTGAGAATCATTAATAAAGTTGGTCAAAGTTGACAAAGTTTGACTTTAACCAAACCCTGAATTCTTATATTTTGGCACGGAGGGAGCGGGAGAATTTTTACGACACATGGTACAGACACAAACGCTAACACACGTAAGAGCGTTCACCCATATGAACACATATATATGCATACTCTACCCTTAGTCGACTGATTTTAAGATTCACGAAGTCACCGCAGTCGTCTTGTTGTCAACGAAGACATTGCCTCTTAGTGAAAAAACAAATAGCCCAACATCCGCGCCAAATCAAAGACTAATCCAGATGGTTTCGAACAAAGGTTCCCTGCTTTATTTTAAAGCATGATGTTCCCACTTAGACAATGTTCGCGGGCTCAAGGCCCCCCACAGAGTTCAGCAAAAAAAACAATCAAGGTTGTTCACACAAGTCTTCACGCCAAACAGAACTAAAACAAACACTACCCGAGCACACTACCAGCACAGCCCTATTACAGAAGAACTCATGTGATCATCAGTGGGATGCTTCTGGCCTAGATCCAGCTTCGTCTTAATTCTGATGAAGAGGTTGTCGATCAGTGGGATAGCACCCTCCATCTTTGCATCATTATTTGGGTTTGTGAAGCCAAGTTAAGAAAGCAACACAAAGCGCGGCAAGTGGGAAGACGTGTTGTTGCCGGCACCCGCGGCTCAGAACGGCCAAGGTGAGAAGACTAACGTAGCGATCCAAGTCCGATGTAGGACGACGAGGACCGCGGACCGCGAGCTGATCTTTTGATGAGTCGCTGAAGAAATTTCAGCTGTCTTCAGGTAAGTCTCCGCTACAGGACGACGACGCACGGAGAAACAATCGCATTCGGATTGAGATGGCATGTGATTGGTGACGCCTGTGGCCGTGCGCACCCGCGACCACGTGCTGGTCGTCGCTGTACCGCGTGCTTTGTAACACCCTGTGTCTTGCCCATATTTAAAAATCACTAAAAATTTGAATTTTTTCAATTTTGAACAAAATTCAATCAAAGTAGAAGTCAAACTCATGCCAAATTTAAAATTTCGAATTTTAAATGTGCATCAAACACCACCATCTGCATATTTGAAATTTTCTGATTTTATTTATGTGTTTATTTGGTTTTGATCCTTTTTCAAATTTGAATTTCATTAAAATTTGAATTCTAGAAATTCTCTGGAAATGTTTAAACCATTTCTTTTTCTCTTGGGCCGTCCCTCCCCTTTCTTTCCCGCCGGCCCACTTCCTCTCTTCCTTCTCTTTCTCTCTCACGGACCGAGCAGGCCGTCTCCCCCTCCAGCCCAGCAGCCCGCGCCAGCCCGTTCTTCCGCGCCGAGCCACTGACAGGTGGACCCCACCTGTCAGCGTCGTCTCCCTCCTCTGGCAGCGGCGCAGAGCGCCCATGCCGGCCGTCGCCGATTCGTCTCGTCAAGCTACACCGCCACCGCGTCACGCCCACGCTCGCGCGCGTCGTCTCGTCGCATCGCCTTAACTGCGCGCGACCATTCCCCGCGCGGACCGACGCCCTTGACCCGAAGGCCGGCGAGCCGCCATGCCGCGACGTCATCCTCGCTCACCCGCGCTCCCGTTCCGTCTCTTCCGGCGCACTGTGACCCGCGCATCACGCTCTCGTCACGCGCCCAGGCCTTGTCACCCTCCCGTCACGAACATCGCATCGGCAATAACTCCGGCGACGACCACCGTCTTGACCGCGCTCAACGGCTCGCTCCGCGGCCGCCTTTAAAAGCCGCAGAGCTCCGCGCAGCGTCCCTCCTCTCTCTCCCGCGCTCAAACCATCTCCATTGCCACCCGAGCACCCCCAATTCCACTTTTCCCCGTCACCTTCCCCAAGTCCGGCGACCTTCCGACAAGCCAACGGTGGAGCTCCGCCCCCCTTCTCTTCTTCCTTGGCGTCTCTGTGCCTTCCCTAACCTCGTGAGCCTCGCCATTTTTGCAGTTGAGCTGCGGAACATGGCGGGCAAGGGAGGCTAGGGTTCCGGCCACCGTGAGTACGTCAACGTGGAGCTTCTGGGCTCCTCCGCCTTCTTCGAGCCCACCGTGAGCTTCCCCACGCTCTCCTCTCTCTTCCGCGCCATTCATTCTCCTTCCCCGCGCACGGACACGAGCTTGGCTCCGAGCTCCGCCACCCACCGCCGCGCAACCTCAACGCCGGCACGCCATCCGGCCGCGCTCGGCCCAGCCGAGGTGTGCGCCAGCTTCCCCGAGCACGCGCGCACGCATGCGGCCACACGAACACACGCAATCCCCCGCGCGCACGTCGTTCCCTCGCGCGCAGTAGCACCGCCGCACACGGCGAGCCCGCGCCACCGCTCCGCTCGCCGTCGTCGTCAACGCGTAGCGCTAGTAGCTTCGCCTGCGCGCGTAGAAGCCGTAGGTGCTCACCGCTTCGCCATCCCTGCCCTGTAGCCGCCGTCGACGAGCATTCCGGCGACGCGCCGCCGCGCGCGCCGCCGCGCGCGCCGTGCTCCGGCGCCATTTTGACCGCGTCGCGCCGCCGTCCGACGTGGCGTGCCACGTCGCCACGCGGGCCCGCGACGACCCGGTCGCTTTGCCTCGTCAGCGTGAGTCCACGGACTCGGCGCACCGTGGACCACCCTCACATGCACGCGCGGTCCACAGCACACGTGGACCAAGTCCACAGTATAGTACCGCACAGTACACCGGACCCCACGGGCCCATCTTTCAGCGGCACACAGTCTCTGTAAATGCTAGGTTCACACCGCCAGTGTACACAAAAGTTTATTTCGAACACTTTCTTTTATCAGAAAATTCCATAAAAATTCCTAAAAATACTAGATTATCTCCTGATCATTTTGCAACACTTGTTTACTCCATAATAATTAGGATTATGTCTATGGTTAATTACTTAGCTTAATCCTAATTATTTTAATGTTGCAAACTTGTAAAATTCATATCTCCTTCATTTTAGCTCCAAATTTGATGAATCTTTCGCCAAAATTCATCAAATTTCATTATCTATCTGTTCATATCGAAGCTATCTGTTGTTGTTCTCTATTTGAGTTCATTTGGTTTATTTGCTTGTTAGTTAAATTGTTTGATCGATAGATTTATTGGATTGTTGTTCGCTTTGAATCATTAGAAGAGCAAGCTTCTAAGGAATGAGCTGAGGATCCGGATTACGAGGACTTAGAGGAAGAAGACTTTGGTGAAGGCAAGTTCTAACCCCTTTGATCATGTTGTCCCTATATTTACAAATATCCAACTTAGAGCCCAGTTTAGAAATAAATGTGCATGATGTTCAAATGTGATTTAAATGCTAGTATGATCATAATTACTTGTTGATTGCCATGCCTTGATATTGCTTATCCTGATTCCATTGTTAGACCTAGGGATCACTATCATTAATTCTCTAATGATACGTTGAAATGATATGCTGCTTAGGACTTATTACCATATGTACTAAATTAATCTTGCTATATATGCTTTTTGTGTGAAACGGTGTGTATTGGTGGAGTGTGTGTGAATATGAAATGTGGGATGGTTTTATATTAGTGATATTTGTGCAACCCATAGTGGGGATATTCTTTGGCGGGAGCAAGCGGGGTAGTCCTCAGTGGGGAGGGCTATCTCTGGGATGTGACTCCTCCTTTGAGGATAACTATTGAAGATGCTTGCTTCGGTCGTATAAGGACCGGTTCATGTGCCGCCTTGCCTAGCACCTTTCGTACAACCACATGCCTTGAATGGGAAAGGTTTGGAACCACACCCTACTATAGTGTTCACCCGGTACCCACCTGGAGGGCAGGAGTCGCAGCGGAAGCCAGGAGAAGACTCGACGTAGTAGGCGTCGGGGTCCGGCATATGGTGATTATTCAGGCCTTCTACATGATGATAATGATAGTGTGAAGCCCCTGGTTGTAGTATTTCCGTGATGGTGCCGTGGTGACACCAAGTAGGTACGGGACCATTAGTATGCCTGTCCAACCCATGACGATGGGAAGGGCTGGTATGCTTTGTGGGAAATTGTGTACAACCTCTGCAGAGTTAAAAATCTATCATGATAGCCGTGTTCCACAGTAATGGGCAACGCAAAAGCTTGTGCCACACAATGATTAGTATAATGGTGTGAGTTACTCCCTTAGGGTGTGTTTTTAGAATACTTCGGTGTGGAACCGTGTGCTGGTTTCCTGCCAGCATTAAAACTTGGGAACTGGCGGGATGGACTGCATCTCCCCCAGGGCCACAACCCCACTAAATACCACTGATAAGCTGGATAGTAGTTTGTGAACTGTTTTGTTTTCCAAACAACTTTTGCATAAAACTGGCTTTCCGCCCAGATGATAAACCTTCAACCTATCCATTGTACCCTTGCATATAATTATCCCTCGTTGTTAGAACTTGCTGAGTACCTTATGTACTCACCCTTGCTTTAATCAAACAGATGAAGAACCAGAGTACATGGAGGATGGTGATAAAGAGTAGGGTCCTGTCCGCACTCAAGATGCCTGTGCTAGTGCCGTTTCCGTCTTCTGCTGTAGTAGTGTTTAAGTGGTTCTGCTGTTGCAGCCCATCAGCTTGATGCTTGATGTAATAATTTGGCTTTTGGCCGGATGTTGTAAGACCTTTTATGTATGAAGGCTTGTATGAGACTTGGTAATATTCATGTAAGTGTTGACTCTGTGATATCAATCTGTGTAAAATGTTCGTATCAACGACTGATCTCGGGACTGATACGGTAAGCACCAGTGCTTCAGAAATAAGGTACGACATGCTTCCTGCTGAGCGTACATTGCTCCAGCATTGCGCGGCGTTGCCGTCGTCGACGTCTATGTCCCGTGCGCTGCCGCCGGGAGCGTCGAGAGAAAAAGTTGGCCACCGCGAGAACAGCCATTTCAACGTCGAGCCAGGACCGAAGCACCGAACGGCACACTACAAGAAATCTAGTCTTCTATGACGATTATGGTGTGACAATGGAGCAAAACGTCACTAAGGATGTGTGTTTTATGACGATTCATGTGGTTCACATAAGTTTTGTGACGAATATTACCGCTGCGTCACAAGAGCCAGGCAGAAATCGTCACAAAGCCATGTTGTGACAAACACTTATCTGTCATGTGAGGCTAAACTAGAAATGTCACAAATTTATGATAGTGATAATCACAAATGTTTTGAACTACCAGTTAGCACTATGAGTCTCACATCTACCGTTTGTTGTAAATATATATAAAAAAACAACACTTCTATTATACAAGAGAAATTAATTGTGGCTATAACTATTATTTTGACTTTTCCATGTCGTAAAGTACACTTGGTTGTTTGTAATTTAGAGAGAAATAGATTGAAAATAGAAATTTTTCTCAGCAATTATTTTATCAAAACAAAATAAATACACCGGCGTTGAGATGATTTTAGCTAACTTTGGCTCATCAGTCCAGCCCATGCGCCTTGCTTTGCTCCCCCAGCCACACCGGGCCGCACCAGGTCGGCCCATGCAGCAAATGCTCCCTCCCATAGTCCCACCCGTGTCAAAAAATGAAGGAAAACAAAAATGGGCCATCTCCCGGAATCGAACCAGGGACCTAGCATATAGAAAGCGAAGTATCTACCAGTATGCCTCAAAGTCATTTATGTTAGATGCTATGTTTTATTTTTTTAACTAAGGGCCTTGTCTGCTGTTATCCGGGCCAGGCGCACATGTCGGCCTACTTCGCTTTCCACTGACATATAGGTCCCGCGTGTCGGCGCCAGTTCATGATGAAGTCCTTGTTGCATTGTCAGTTTTTTCTTTTGATTCACAATTAAAACTTTAAAAATGTATGGATTACTCATATCTGCTCCAAATGCGCTGGTTCTCTTTTCCAAATTTTTATAAAATTTGGGTCTATCCTTTAGATTCATATATATCATATTAATTGAGTCGATTTCTGCACTTCTTTGTTGATTCATTAATGGTTACTATTTAATAGTTGCTTCACTTTTTCGTAGCTCTTAAAAAAAAATATTTTCGGAATGAATTTTTGTGAACATGTACAACTTATGCATATACACATATAGTATTTTTTTAAAAATTTAGGAACCAACTATATATGTGGTTATTCACTTAGCACATAATTTGCTTCTAGACTTCATACAATGTCTACATGATGCATGAGTTTCAATAGACATACATTTTTAAAAGTTTCGAAAAAATTCCAAAATAATTATAGAGGTTGTAGTGGCCATGAAACAAGGTCACAACAAGTTTGAGATCATAATTCAACATATTTTTGGAGATACAAAAAGATTAAGAATTGGAAATTTTGCTATTTATTTGTCTTTTTTGTACCTCTCAATATAAGATGATATTGGACCTGACGTTCGATAGAGATATGTAACATACCTACCTCTAACAAAAATAAATTTTGTATGAGTTGTGGAAACTTATGACCCATGTGCACCTAAAATTGTTTTGTCACATAAATTATATTTAAATACACATACATGGTCAAAAATTTGTCAAACATTTCAATAAAACAGATGTTTGTTTTATTGGACATAGTACTGGCTGAGATGCAATTTTTTACAATTTCATCGCACTAATAGACATTTTAAAAAATATCTCACTTTGGTTCGAAAATGAGAAAAGAGAAAACATTAAACAGTACTGGGCTACAACTCTCTGGGATACGGCCGGCCCAATGCAACTATTCAACCCACTCGGCCCAAATAGATCCACCATGCCTCATCTTAGACCGTTCAATCGAAAGGGACGGTTGCAATTGACTTTGCATCCTTTAAATATGTGGAGCCTCCTGTTGCCCAGCCAAAACCCTAGCCCTCACCCGTCTCTATCCCTTCCCCAGATCCATTTCTCTCTGCTATTTCCGGTCCTCTCTCTCTCTCTCTGCGGATCGCGCCCGCGCCGCGCTCGTCGCTGCGGCGGCCGAGCCAAGTCGCGTCCACAGCCTCCGCGTCGTCGCGGTCGACGACGATGCCGCCCGCGCCGTGCTCTTCGCTTAGGCCGCCCGCGCCAAGTTCCTCGCCGAGGCCGCCCGCGCCATGTTCGTCGCCGCGGCGGCCGAGGCCACCAGCGCCTCTCTCCTGGTGACAGCCGAGGGCGCGAGAGCTCGTGACCGTGGCGGCCGAGGCCACAAGCGCCGCGCTCCTGGGGACCGCCGACGGTGCGAGAGCTCTAGCTTCCGGCGGCTGGCCATGGCGCACCGTCGCACAGAGCTAGGCAGGTCTGTGCCTTGATCTGATCCGTTGGCTTGGTGGGTTATTAATTTTGATCTGATCTGTGCTTACCGAGATCCCATGGGAGTAGGTACTATTTTCTGCGAAATTGGGAACTTGTCCAACTAAAAACCTTTCAGTCTTAAGATCTTGACCTTAGAAGAGGCTTTTCTTTAGGTTCTGCGTTTCTTTTAGGTACACTGAATCTCCACTTGATGAATAATAAACTGTGAAGTGTATCATCCACAAACAGTGAATCCTAATACTACCTTTCTCGAGTCCCCTTTGATGTGCTAAGGAATGCATGGCTATGCAGATGCCTTTTGCACTTCAGTTAGGAGAAGCATCGATTGAGTTGTGGGAACCTGTGTTATATTGTTGTACCAGGCTTCAGGCACACCACACTGCTGTATGTTTATCTTAGTTGGCTTTGTTTATATGATGAGGCCGCCTGAGTGTGGAGCAATTGAATTTTCTTTATGCCACTCTGCACTCTAAATTCTTTTTGTGTGGACTTCTTCACGGTAGAAGTATATGCTCTAATTTTTTTTTTCATGATAAGTACTGAACTATTCGGGCAACAAGTATCCTGGAACACATTTTCTTACGTTTCTGTTGCTAGCTTGGTATTTGGTGCAGTCATCTTATATCTTATATATGAGCGTACTGCTATTTTACCAAACATCTACCTAGTTGTGACAACAGAGGTAAGATATCTATTGCAGAGAGTTGAGGTTCTTATGAGCATCTTGTGTGAAAATTCTATACTGCTTCTATTGTTTCTCTGTAATAAATCAACATAACCTATGGATCGGGTAGATAGCTGATAAGCACTTGAGCAAAGCTGTTCTAATGGTCTATTGGGCTTGTTAGATGTATATAGGGGTGTTATAACTAGTCTTTAGGGTTTAGCTAATTACACTATGATATCCAGTTCCCCATTGCCCTTTTTTTAATCTTTTGCTCTTCTGTTGTTCAGGAAAACAGCATATGGAGTCTGCTATCGTAACAGTGATGCTAGTTTCCATATGATATCTCAGGTGTGCTAATCTTGAATCCATGTCTTTGCATTACATAATCCATTATCCTGCTAAGTTTTTGGTTGGCAAATTCTATAACTGTATTTGTGGATTATGCTTTGTCTTAGTGGATTCAGCACATGGCTGATTGCGCTCTTATTCTTTACCTGCATCATGCTTAGAGGAATAGGAATTAATGAACTGCTAGAAGCGCAGAGCATGTTCAGTCAACTGAAACAACACCTAGACTGTATGACCATATTGACATTCCATGCTTTTAGCCATGGTGCAGTGCAGATTTTACAGTCACATATGGCATCTGATTACTATATCACTAGAAATTTTCTCACGACATGTCTATAGATTTTCTCTTATGATTATTTAGCCCTGATTTTTAATCTATGCATTAGTTTACTCATGTAAGCCTTCAGACTCGGTCACTAGCAGGTACTTTCACATGTATGAATGTGATACCTTCACATGTATGAATGTTTAATAAATCGCTATTTCATGAAAATTCAATGTAGTGTTGGAACCATTTCATAAAAAATTTAACAGGTTCTTTTGTTTTGCAGGTTGGATCAGAATCATACAAGGATGAAGGTTGTACCTCCCTCCAGAGCGTGGTGCGTGGACTATGGGTATCCGGATCCCTCCTGTCTTCCAGAGGTAGTAGCAGTGTTCGTTCGTGAACAAAATCAAGACCCTGGAATATGTCTTGTTGTATCGGCTACATGTTTAGGTGGACATGAATCTCCTGTGTGTACCTTAGAGTATTGTTGGTTATTGATTGTTCTATGTTATAATGAAAATAGGGTATTTGGATTGTCTTCTGTAATATTAATGATATTTTGGTGGGAACATGATTATTTAATATTAATGGCGTGCTTGAAATATAAGCTTCTTTAATTGGGTTGAACCATCTATCCAGAATAAAATGTTTCCGAGCTATCTACGAAACAAAAGAAAATAGGCGACCTGTCTATGGAAAAAAAAAAGAAACGAAAACGGGCTGACCTAAAATGTAAATTTCGTATCCATGTGGCCTAGGCCGAAAAAATGTAATGAGCAGAACCCAAAAACCTATGGGCTGAAAAGTGATACAGGCTGGAATGTATGGAGGGCTTTCAATTGGGGCTCTGGATCCAAATGGGCTGGTTTTGATAAGGGCCTTGTTTAGTTTTGTGACGTTTTGACGAAGGATCGTCATAAACAATCTATGACGAAAACATAATTTTTCGTCACAAAACATGTTTAAACACATATGATAGGTGACAAATTGGTTTTCGTCACTAAATCGTCACAAACTTTGACTCGTGACATATTTCTCAGGTTTTATGACAAAAACAAAACGTCACCTATCATACCATTTCTTGTAGTGGCATGGCTGCTGCCGTGATCTCCAACAGGAATGCCGACTTCAGCATATTGACCCAGTTCTTCTGAATGACCCCCTTGGAAGGTTCGGACGTCTCTGGAAAATTAACTGCAGAATTGGCTAACATCGACCTCACACGAAATGTTCAGTGATCTGACACGAAATGAAGAGAGAGAGAGAGAGAGAAAAATGCATCTCAAAGTGACGAACAGAGACTATACTATAATGTGCTATTGTAAGACTTTTGTAGAAAGTTTAAGTAGAAATGCTATTTCTACTTAAACTTTCTACAAAAGTCTTACAATAGCACATTATATTCATCGCCACGGCAGTAAGTACAATTTCCTTTGTGCACGAGAACCTATGACTGCAAATATCGATTGGGTCAGGAAGAGAAGAGAGACAACCGAGCGGGTCCCACGCGTATGATTTCAAGTTTAAAATGAATTCAAACGCTGCTGAATTTCTTCCAAACATTAGGCTCCAAGTATTGTATTTTTGTGAGAAATTTAGTGGAAGCCGATCAACTCCTAAGGAGCAACTTTTGTTATTGTAAGATTTCCAAATTCGAAAACAAATTCGAACAAGCATTTCTGGAAAACAAGATCTAATTGAGGTCTTTTTTATTTATGTGCAAATTTGGAAGTTTCTGTTCAAACCCAATTTGACGATATGTGAAAGATTTGCTTTGATTTGAAATTTCAAATATTGACAAGCAAACTTGTCAAATTATTTCTAACAAAAAAAGGCATGTAGAAATGGAATTTGGGGTTCGTCGGGTGTTACAGGTTTTGCCAATAATTCAACCAGGATATTGGACTATGATTTCAATTGGAATTTGAATCAAAATGACAGATTGAGAAGACGATTGTCGACAAGAACAATACAGCTATAAAAACAATATTATTCCGTGATATTTTTCTCCCATTGCAATACACGGGTAATTTGCTAACTACTATTACTTACTGTTTCATCTAAGTGGGAATGCGCCTGGCAGACCAAATTTTTAAATGAAAATAAAAATACTCATCAGTATTATATATAATAAGTTAGAAGCATTTGCGAGCATATCCTACACTAGGAGAGCATAACATACCCGAGGAACATTCATTATTGCTGTTGAATTTATCGGCCACCATGAAAAACAACAGTGCTTTGTGTTCCATTCATAGGTCACATGTAATGCAGCGAAAAAAACATAGGTAAATAAAAAAAAACCTCTCTTGCACTTTTTACTACTGAATTTACAGGAATGTCATGTTTGCCCACTTGTTCACCACCATTTGCTTAATCTCGTTCATCAGTCTTGTTGTCTGCAGCCCCACTGACGGGTTTGGGAAAACGACGCACAGACCCTGCAGAACCAGCGCATTGCCCAGCAGCAGCTTGGCTAGCATCCTCTGCTCGTCACTATCCTGGTATTGCACCAGGTTGATCTCTCTCAGCCGCTGCTGCAGGCATAGCACCGCCGACTCGATAGGGGCATTACCGCATTAGAGCTTTCCTTGGCAACTGGCGCAAACGGGCTGGTAGCTATATCGTACTCGTACTCGAAAGGGGCATTCCAGCTTTCCTTGACCACTGGCGTGAGGAACAGCGTCAGCACCTCCAAGTTCGGGGTCTGCTGCAAGATCCTGGGCACTGCGCCGACAGTTGCCTGTCTATCTAGGCATCCAGTGAGCTCGAGCTTCTGCAGGCTCGCAAATGCGGGGAAACCCGTGAAGAACTCGCTCTCGATGCTGCAACCAAGACGCCGGGACTTTAGGTGCAAGTGCTTGGCGGCCGTAAAGTTTGCCAGGAACTTTGGGAACGCGGCGAGCTCCGCCTCCCTCCAGAGGCTCGGGCCGCACATCTCGATGGTTTATAAGATGATGCGATCTTGTCGTTGGTTTGTTACCTGCCCCGACAACGGTTCTGTTCTCCGTCGGTTTGTTACCTGCACCGACTTAGACACGTATCTATATTTATCTCTCCTTGATAAATACTAACACAAAGATCTGTATTGTACGTTACCAAACAATCTGTTCCTTCAATAGACACGCACGCATCTGTATTTCCAGGGATCGATCGATGGCGACGCCACCGCGCGGTGACCGGCTAAGCGCTCTCGGAGACGCCGCGCTAACCCGCGTCCTCTCCCACCTGCCAACCAATGAGGCCGTCCGCACCAGCATCCTCTCCCGCCGGTGGCGCAACCTGCACGCGGCCGTCCCCGTCATCGACTTCATCGATCCCAAGAAAGGCAACACTTGGGGCGACCACCACGGCCACCAGCCCATGTGCTTCGAACAGATGGTGACGTGCGCGCTGCTCACCCGGGACCCGACGGCGCCGATCCGCGCGCTCCGCCTCGACTCCTGCCACCCCACCGTCACCGTGATCGTCCAGTGCATCCTCGTCGCCCTAAAGTCCGGCGCCGAGGAGCTGGACATCAAGCTCAGGTGTCAAGAATCCTCTCGCCTCAGGCTATGCCCCTTCGGCCAGTACGACGGGTGCTCGGCGAACTTCGAAGAGGGCGATGTCGGCAGATACGTCAGGACGCCCGCCGCCATCTTCCGCAGCGCAACGTTGCGGCATCTCAGCCTCTCGAGGTGGACGCTCGAGTACCCTCAAGACGTGTCCTTCATCTCGCTGGACACGCTCGTTCTGCACAGGATGATGGGGTCGGGCGAGGCGCTGCGACGGCTGGTCTCGAGCTGCTCGCAACTCACTTACCTCTCGCTCGAGGAGTGCCCCGGCGCGACAACGATTACAGTCACCAGCGCGCGACTCCGGCGCTTTGCCATGGTTTGCTGCCACAACGCCAGGCACGTCACGCTGAACTCGCGGCGCCTACACACGCTGCGCTACAAAGGAGGCCTCCCTCCACCAGGTCCTTCATCTGGATCGCCAACTATGAAACTATCACCGCAATGACCATAGATATTTGCGAAGATATCGACGGCAAGACGCCGCGCCAAGTCACCCCCGTCACGGAGCACATCAGCCGGTGCACCAGCCTGGAGTTCCTGCACCTCGCCTTGCGCCCGGCCATGGCATGCTACAGCAGCTTGTTCACTGTAAAACAATGGATTGGAATGACCTACGGAGGGTCAGCTGCGTGTTGATATTTATAGTACAATGTACAAGGAGCCCGGAGCCACCGGGATAACCCTAGCCGCAACCTTGAGATACAAGTTAGAATCCTAACAACTTACCATTGCGGCTAGGGTTTTGCATTGGCGTTACAAGTAACTTGTGATACAAGTTGATGTATACTAACAACCATATCTAAACATATCTATATCTCTTAACACCCTCCCTCAATCTGGACGTGTCGATGACATGTTAAGATTGCTGCGGAAGCGATTGAACAGAGGAGCTGCTAAAGGTTTGGTCATTATATCAGCGATCTGATCTCCTGATGATATGAACCTTATATCCAACTTCTTCGATGCAACTCTCTCTCGTACAAAATGGTAGTCTATCTCAACATGCTTAGTTCTAGCATGTAGTACAGGATTTGCAGAGAGATAAATGGCTCCTATATTATCACACCACATGCATGGAGTTCTTGTGAGAGAGATACCCAATTCTGAAAGTAAAGATTGAAGCCACATTACTTCAGCAGCTGCATTTGCAATTGACTTGTACTCAGCTTCAGTACTTGATCTAGAGACTGTAGGATGTTTTCTTGAACTCCATGATATGAGATTACTTCCCAAATAAACTGCATAACCACATGTACTTCGTCTATCATCTGGACATCCTGCTCAGTCAGCATCCGAGAAAGCATTTAACAAAGTGGAATTAGACTTGTATATGCATAATCCCATTTTTGATGTCTCCTTTAGATACTGCAAAATCCTTTTCACAGCTGTCCAATGATCTTGTGTGGGAGCTTGAAGAAAATGACAGACCTTATTTACACTATAAGATATGTCAGGTCGAGTAAGAGTCACATATTGCAACGCTCCTACCGTGCTTCTGTATTTTGTTGTTTCTTCATTATCAAGTGGCTCCCCTTGCATCTTGCTAAGCTTCTCTGTAGAACTCATAGGAGTGCTAGAAGGTTTCGCCTTAAGCATATTAGTCTTCTTCAATAAATCTTGAATATACTTGTGTTGAGAAAGAACTAATCCATCCTGATTAGAGGTAACTTCTATCCCAAGAAAGTAACTTAGAGTGCCCAAATCTTTAACAGCAAAATCATCTCTGAGTTGTTTCAATAATTTATCTGTTGCTTGAGATGAAGAACTAACTATGATAATATCATCCACATAAATCAAGATATATATAGGGCTTGTTCGTTTCATTTAGAACTAAACTTTAGGTCAGAGAATCTTGCTATTTAAGGGTATTAAATAAAGTCTAATTATAAAACTAATTGCAGAATCTTGGGCTAAATTACGAGACGAATCTAATGAGGGTAATTAAGCCGTGATTAGACGGTGGTTACTGTAGCATCACTGTAGCAAAACATAGATTAATTAGGCTCGTTAGATTCGTCTCGTAAATTAGCACCCATCTGTAAAAAGGTTTTGTAATTAAACTTTATTTAATATTCCTAAATAGCAAGATTCTTTAGACTAAACTTTAGGACTAAAGGAAACGAACAGGGCCATAGTTAGTCCTGATCTTTTGAGAATAAACAATGAGACATCAGCCTTAGATGGAACAAAACCAAGTTGCATCAATTTTTCACTTAGTCTTGAAAACCATGCTCTAGGGGCTTGCTTCAAGCCATATAAGGATTTATCTAGTTTGCATAAATAATTGGGATACCTTTTATCTTCATAACCGGAGGGTTGTCTCGTATAAACATCTTCTTGTAGAAAACCATGCAAGAATGCATTTTGTATATCAATTTGTCGAAGACTCCATTGCCGTGATACTGCAAGAGAGAGCAAGGTTCTGATGGTTGCATGCTTCACTACTGGACTGAACGTTTCTTCATAGTCGACGCCATATTGTTGCTTGAATCCCTTTGCAACCAGACGAGCTTTGTGTCGATCCAATGAGCCATCAGCCTTTCTTTTTATTTTGAAGACCCACTTGCAATCTATCACGTTGAGTCCAGGACGGGGAGGTACTAGGTGCCAGGTCTTGTTCCGTTGCAGTGCAGAAAATTCATCATCCATCGCACCCTTCCACTCTGGAACCTGAAAAGCATCAGCAGCAGATGTTGGTTCTGTAAATTGATCACAAACAAAGCGTTGGGTACGTGTAGCAGTTTTGGCACAATGAGTAGTAACATTACTCCCCTGTCCAGGCTGCGCACCCGGATCTCCCTCGGAATCAGTATCCTGGGACGCAGCCAATGGCAAAGCTGTGGCCGAAGCCCTGTCGACAGTTTCCTCGCCTGAGGTGCGACACGCATCCGACAGCCGCACAGAACTCCAGGCGACCGTGCCATCCATGCGCGCTTTTGGTTGGCGGAGGTCGAGTGCCGTAATGATGAGCGCCATCAGCAGCGTCGGCAGCCGGGGCAGCAGCTTGTGCTGCAGCCGCATCATCCTCGGGATCAGAGACAGGATCAACTTCGTTGTTGGAGACACCAGGATCATCTGTGTCAACTTGATCTGTAGCATCAGATTGCTCCACAAAATTGTTAACAGGATGCGCATTAGATGTGTGATCATGCATACTATTAGCATTGCTATTAATCAAGGGATAACAAGGAAGAGTAGAAACAGTATTTGATGAAGTGTTATCTAGAGATGGAGTGGGCCGGGAGAAGGGAAAATTTTCTTCATAAAAAATAACATCTCGTGAGATGTATACACGGCCAGAATTTCTATCTAAACACTTGTACCCCTTGTGCAATGCACTGTACCCGAGGAACACACATTCCTTTGATCGATAAGCAAGTTTATGCTGATTGTAGGGTCTGAGATGGGGATAACAGGCACATCCGAAAACCTTAAGAAAGGAATAATTGGGAGCAACACCAAACAATCGTTCTAGAGGAGTTTTGTTATCGATAACACGAGTGGGAAGTCTATTTATCAGATAGGTGGCTGTAAGAAATGCTTCATCCCAGAATTTAATTGGGAGATGAGAATGGGCATGTAAAGTTAGGCCAGTTTCCACTATGTGCCTATGTTTCCTTTCAGCCGACCCATTCTGTTGATGTGTGTGTGGGCAAGAGACTTGGTGAGCAATGCCAAGAGATTTGAAAAACGTGTTGAGTTTATGATACTCCCCTCCCCAATCAGATTGAACACTCTTAATTTTTCTATCAAGGAGACGCTCAACATGTTTTTGGAATTGAATGAAGACATCAAACACCTCAGAACGATCATGCAAGAGATAAATCCAGGTAAATTTACTAAAATCGTCGATGAAACTGACATAATATTGATATCCTCCTACTGATGTTGCAGCTTTACCCCATACATCAGAAAAGATTAACTCAAGAGGCGAAGTAGATCTATGAATTGCCAAATTATAAGGAAGTTGATGACTCTTTCCTAACTGACATGCTCCACAAACGGATGCATGTCCTGACTGCTCAAACTGAATTTTATTAACGCTAAGGATGGACTGCACGACTTGGGACGATGGATGACCGAGCCTTGCATGCCATCGATCTCTACTGACTCTAGACGAAAGCATAGCCACATAGGGCTTTATTGACGAGAGCTTGATAGGATAAAGCCCGGCTTCACACCTTCCTTGATAGATTCTTCTCCTCGACCCCTGACGTTTGATCACAAAATGATATGGATGAAACTCAAAGAAACAATTATTGTCCCTAGAAAATTTATGAACTGACAAGAGATTTTTGGCAATTTCTGGGACGTGAAGGACATTTTTGAGAGCAAGTGTGGAATTAGCAGTGTTAATAGAGCAATGACCAACATTAAGAATGCGCAAACCTTTACCGTTGCCAACTTGAACTTGGTCGTTGGCCTGGTACTTCTCACGCGTGGTGAGACGATCCAGGTCACTTGTGATGTGATCCGTTGCTCCTGTGTCCGTGATCCAGTACGGATCAACCTGGTACGAGGGTGTCGAAGAAGCGGTGAGTGCCGTCGTGGGATCCTCGTTGTAGTCCTCATCATAACGGTACCAGCACTTGATTGCTGTGTGGCCCATTTTGCCGCACACCAGGCACGGCGGTCCAGTGGAGCGGCCACGCCCTTGGCCGCTGTTCTTGCTGCTGCTGTTGTTGTTGTTGTGGTTGCCGCGGCTTTGCTGCGCACGGCCACCACGTCCGCCTCGTTGGCCACCACCGCGGATCTGGCCGCGACCCTGACCTCGCCCAGCAAAGTTGGCAGAGGAGCTGGAAGCACCAAGTTGAATTTGCGACAGGTTGTGTTCTTTGCGCAGCTCATAGCTCATAAGGTGAGAGTAGGCATCCTCCAAAGTGAGATCATCAGATTGCTAGGTAGTGAGCGAGGTTACCAGGGAGTCGTAGTCGGGACTGAGGCCGGTGAGGAAGTAGGAGACGATCTCGTCATCCTTGAGCGGCTTGTCGATGGCAGCCAGCGTGTCGGCGAGGGACTTGATCTGCCTGTAGTACTCCATGGCAGCCAGGTCCTTCTTCCTCATGTTCGCGAGCTGCATGCGAATGTTGAGCACGCGAGCCCGCGAACGCGACGCGAAGAGGTTGTCCAGGGCCTTCCAAGCGCCACGTGCCGTCTCACATGTCATGACGTGAGACAGCATCTCCTCACTCATGGAGGAGAGGATGCCCGTGAGCACCGCTTGATCCTGGGTATACCAGGTGTTCCATGCCGGGTTGGGTGCCTGTGTGGCGCCGCTTGTTGTCGTCGTGGTGACCTGCTTGGCCGGCTCTTCAATGGAACCGTCGACGTAGCCCAGCAGACCCGTACTGTACAGGTACGGGAGGAACTGGGCTCTCCACAACATGTAGTTGTCTCTGCCGAGCTTCACGGTGACCGAATGAGTCGCCGAGAGGGAGATGGATGCGCCGGACATGGAGGTAGTTGAGGTCGACATAGTAGATGGGGAGGAAGATGAACTGGAAGAGCTATCAGTGGACATGGTGGGTTTGGGATCTAGTTGGCTCTTGGTACCATGTAAAACAATGGATTGGAATGACCTACGGAGGGTCAGCTGCGTGTTGATATTTATAGTACAATGTACAAGGAGCCCGGAGCCACCGGGATAACCCTAGCCGCAACCTTGAGATACAAGTTAGAATCCTAACAACTTACCATTGCGGCTAGGGTTTTGCATTGGCGTTACAAGTAACTTGTGATACAAGTTGATGTATACTAACAACCATATCTAAACATATCTATATCTCTTAACATTCGCGAGGGCCCTGCGCCTCCTGCCGCGCCTAACGCACCTGGACCTCAAAGGATGCTTGCACAACGAACATAGCATTGCCTCGGTCTCCGCCTTGCTTCAGAACACCCCGAGCCTGCAAGTGTTATCCTTGTTTCCCCTGCTTCCGGACCCTCCAAAGAAGAAAGAGAGTTACCTCTATGACTTCGACGACATGGACATTGAACGTGAAAAAGACAACGGTGATGACAAGGAACCCTGCTACGGCGGCTACGTGCGTGTGCCCAGAGAGGTGTGGACGGCTACCGTCAGGTGCTTCAACCACAGGCTGAGAAGGATCAGTCTTGCGGACTACAGCGGGCGGCCTTTCGAGAGGATGCTTGCAAGGTTTCTTCTTTCCAAGGCATATGCTTTGGAGGAACTATCGGTTTCCCTGGCTCCTAAATGTTCTGCGCATAGGGCTGGGATAGAAACGGAGCTCAAGAACTGGCGATTCACTCGCCATACCAGGGTTACTTTTGTATAGAACTTTGCAAAATATAGCTAGTATTTATTCTGTAACGATGGCAATATTGATTATCTAAGTTCCTTTTCTATCCATCTCGATTGATTCTACATCACACATGGTTTTCAACTGAAAAGTAAATCCGAACCAGCAAAAACGATAACATGTTTGAACTCCTGTCATCCGGTGTGATTCCATGATCGCAGTCACATTCAGAAACCGAAAACAAATGAACAGGGCAAATTGTGTCTCTAACAAGGAAATTCTAAACCTCTTTGTCTGACTTTCAAAAGGTCTTTCCGGACAGGTGAGTCATTGTTTCTTTAGTTTGATTTGTGAAATGCATTTATTCTGCATATACTTTTTTTTCTTATGATCTCTTGCCACATCCCTTCACCGTGTTCTATTTTCCACCGCCATTTGCACGGTAAACTCATATTCAATTTTCTGGGCGTTAATCTTTTGATTAGCCGCTGCCCGAATGTCCAGCAGTGTTCATGTAAGTCGCCGCTGCAGGTCGCGTGAACATCGATCAAGGCTAACCAGGCCTGAATTAAGTATTGATGCGTTGGTCCTGCCTGAATTGTCCAAAGCAGCCGCAAGAGAACGGTAATTGACAACATGTGGCGCTACCGCCTGCGCACCTGTGGCGCTACCGCCTGCCGCAGGCTACATCCCATGTTGCGGATGACTGGTGTAATCTATTCCTACCCCCATGAACTACTTCTGAAAACTTTATGATGTAACTTTTATTGATGGACGGGCTCGGGCCTGTCCCTGATATCAATATATTTCAGGTGGGGACGCTCTCCCCTCCGTTGACCTGTCTGAAAAATTGACAACATGATTGACTACACGAGCACGAGAAGGAGGCGGCCGAGCTGCCGTCGGACCTGCCGAGAGGCAAATGCATACACACCCAGAGGCCAAGCGAGCTAGCCAGTGAGAGATATGGCCCAGGACACCATTACCCTCCCACATTAGCCACTTCTCCCATCCGGGGCACGAGCTTGTGAAGCGGCACTACGTCGATCGGGCCGTACGGCTGCGACATATGCTTGGAGGACCTGTCCGGTGCCGACTGCGACATCGCCATCCGCGAGTCCTGCGCCGCCCACCCGCAGATCGCACTAGCTACTCTCCAGACGACCCGGCGCACTCGCTCGTGCTCCTCCCGGCGCGCCCCCGGGCTCCTTCGTCTACGGCTCTACTGCTGCCTGCCGTGCGGGTTCGACGCTGCGCTCGCTACCCCAAGCACGACCTCACGCTTGTCATCGCCGATGGCCGCTGCCCCGCGTGCCATCTCGGCGCAGGGCGCGCGTGGTACTACCACCGCTGCTCGGCGTGCAACGTCGACAACTCGACATCCACGTCTCGTGTGCAGCTGGCGGCGGCGACAACGACTACAAATAAAACATAACGGAGTTCGCCACGACGGAACAGCCATGCCCCGGCCGCCGGCGGGTGCCGTGCACAGCCTGACAGCCATGCCCTAGGAGCGTAACATACACCAGGAACATTATTGCTGTTGAATTTATAGGCCACCATGAAATACTATATTGCTTTGTGTTCCATTGATAGCGTCACATGTAATGCAGCGAAAAAAACAGAGGTAAATTAAAAAGCCACTCGCACACTTTTGTACTACTAAATTTACAGGAATGTAATCTTTGCCAACTTGCTCACCACCATTCCCTTAATCTCGTTCATCAGTCTTGTTTTCTGCAGCCCACCTGATGGGTTTGGGAAAACGACGCACAGAGCCTGCAGAACCAGCGCATTGCCCAGCAGCAGCTTGGCTAGCATCCTCTGCTCATCGCTATCCTGGTATTGCACCAGGTTGATCTCTCTCAGCCGCTGCCGCAGGCATGTTACTGTGGCCGCATCCGGGACGGTGGCTAGATTGTACTCGCGAGGGGCCTTCGAGCTTTCCTTGGCAACTGGCACATCCAGGACGGTAGCTAGATCGTAGTCGTAGTCGTACTCGAAAGGGGCATTCCAGCTTTCCTTGACCACTGGAGTGAGGAACAGCGTCAGCACCTCCAGGTTCGGGGTCGGATGCAAGATCCTGGGCACTGCACCGACAGTGGCCTGCCTATCTAGGCATCCAGTGAGCTCGAGCTTCCGCAGGCTGGAAAACGTGGGGAAACCCGTGAAGAGTTCGCTCTCGATGCTGCAACCAAGGCGCCGGGACTGGAGGTGCAGGTGCTCGGCGGCCGTGAAGTTTGCCAGGAACTTTGGGAACGCGGCGAGCTCCGCCTCACTCGAGAGGCTCGGGCCGCAGAACTCGATGGTGCCGGAGCGTAGTAACCTTGGCGAGCCGTGAAGAAACCTGAAGAGAGATTCCGCGGGCACGGCGCCCCTGTAGTCAAGGACGCGCAGCTCCGACGCGTCGAGGGTGACACTCACCACGTCGTGGCAGCACCGGAACGAAAACCGGCGAAGGCGCATGTCGAGGACGGAAACCCTTGTCACTTTGGAGCATGAATCGAGCGTCAGGTCGTCGAGGCGGGGGCAGCCGGCGATCAGACGATGGATGGTTTCCCCCGGATCGCCGACGGCCGTCAGGTGCAGCGTCACGAGGGACGGCAGGATGATCGCTTCCGGCGGGTTGAGCTGGCAGTGACTGACGCGCAGCGTTCGCAACGCGGCGCAGGAGAAGAGCTTTCTGGGAAAGCTTAGTGACCACCCCGCCATGGCCCGGTACTCTTTTTCGCTGTCTCTGTATCGTGGCGGCCGACCGCCGCTGTCGCAGAGCTCGTATTCGTGCAGGCGCAGGTCAAGGTGGAACTCGTGCCCGCAGCTCTGCTGCAGCGCGGAGGAGACCCACTTGTGCACCATGTCCTCGTCCCAGTCGTAGAAGTAGTTGAAAGCGACGCGGAAGGCTCGCAGCGACGCGTTGCGGGAGAGACCGACGCACTGGCGGCGGCACAGGAGCACGGCGTTGACCATGTCGACGAAGCAGCCGTTGACGCTGCGGCGCTCCTCGGATTCGGAGTAGAAGGTGTAGGCGTCGCCCCAGGAGTCGTAGGGCTGGGTGTCCTGGAACTCTAGGGTGTGGACGTTGGCGAACATGTAGCGCCACCGGGTGGAGAGCACGGCCGCGCGGCCGGCCTCCTTCACGGGAAGGAAGGAGAGGATGTGGCCGAGGATGTCGTCGGGGAGGTCGCTCAGGCGGTCCATGCCGCCGCCACGCTTATGCGTCATTGATCCCTAGCTTCCTTTCCTTTCGCTAGGAGATGAGATTGGATATCGTGGCCTGGTTGACGAGAGGCGGAGGAGATCGATATTGATCATCGTTTCTGTGTTTTTGAGGGCATGCTTGACGATGCGATCTTGTAGGCGGTTCGTTACCTGCACCGACTATCCTGGGAAGGCGGCGGCGGCGCCAGGGCATCGATTGCATCTGAAAGAGTCTAATGGCAATACGCATCATATTCATTACAATGAAGTTGTAATGCAGCATATCTCTCCTTGATAAAATACTACTTCACAAAAGGCCGGCACCGTTTTCTCGTGCAGTTACCAAACAATCTGCTCCTTCGATAGAAACGCATCTGTAATTTTCGATGGACGCCGGCGGCGCAACGATGGCAACGCGCGGTGACCGACTAAGTGCTCTCGGCGACGCCACGCTAACCCGCGTCCTCTCCCACCTGCCAACCAACGAGGCAGTCCGCACCAGCATCCTCTCCCGCCGGTGGCGCAACCTGCACGCATCCGTCCCCGTCGTCGACTTCCTCGATCTCAAGAAAGGCAACAGATGGGGCAGCCGCCACGGCAACAGCCTGCCCATGTGCTTCGAACAGATGGTGACGTGCGCGCTGCTCACCCGGGACCCGACGGCGCCGATCCGCGCGCTCCGCCTCGACTCCTGCCACCCCACGGTCACCGTGATCGTCCAGTGCATCCTCGTTGCGCTGAGGTCCGACGCCCAGGAGCTGGACCTCAAGCTCCGGTGCCACGAAGCCTCTCGCCTCAGGCTCTGCCCCTTCGGCCATTACAAGGGGTGCTCGGCGGACTTCGACGAGGGCGACCTCGGGAGATACGTCAGGACGCCGGCCGCCCTCTTCCGCAGCGCCACGCTGCGCCATCTCAGCCTCTCGAGGTGGACGCTCGAGTTCTCTCCCGACGTGTCCTTCATGTCTATGGAGACGCTCGTCCTGCACAGGATCATGGGCCCGGGCGATGCGCTGCGACGACTGGTGTCGAGCTGCTCGCAACTCACTCACCTCACGCTCGAGGAGTGCCCGGGCGCGACAACGATTACAGTCACCAGCGCGCTTCTCCGGCGCTTCTCCATGGTCTGCTGCCACAACGCCAGGCACGTCACGCTGAACTCGCGGCGCCTACACTCGCTGCGCTACAAAGGAGGCCTCCCTCCTACCAGGTCTTTCGTCTGGATCGCAACTACGCAACCGTCACGGCATTGACCATCGATATCTGCGAAGACATCGACTGCAAGACACCTCGCCAAATCGCCCCCGTCACAGAGCTCATCGTGCGGTGCACCAACCTGGAGTTGCTGCACCTCGCCCTGCGCCCAGCCATGGCCTGCTACAGCAGCTTGTTCGCGAGGGTCCTGCGCCTCCTGCCGCGCCTAACGCACCTGGATCTCAAAGGATGCCTGCACAACGAACATAGCGTTGCCGTGGTCTCCGCTTTGCTTCAGAACACCCCGAACCTGGAAGTGTTATCCTTGTTTCCCCTGCTTCCGGACCCTCTAGAGAAGGAGGAGGACTACCTCTATTTTTTTTTGACGGGTCAACGGGGGGATAAGCTCCCCACCTGATTTTCCATTTATATAAATGGCAGCCCTAAACTGGCCCAAAATGTTTTGTACATGCTTTTGGAGGACTACCTCTATTACTTCGACGAAGACAACACTGCACATAAAAAAGATGACGGTGATGACAAGGAAGCTTGCTATGGCGGCTACGTGCGAGTGCCCAGAGGGGTGTGGAGGTGCTTCAACCACAGGCTGAGAAGATCAGTCTCGCGGACTACAGAGGGCGGCCTTTCGAGAGGATGCTTGCAAGGTTTCAAGGCGGCGCACGCCGAGCTTGAAGAAGGCTGGCAACGGGTTCAGAGGCGACGTGCGCGGCACCGAACGACTCCACGGCCTGTCAGCGGGTCACAGGCGGATTCGGACCGGCAACGCCTTCTCCGGGCGGCCTACTTAGCCAAGATGCGAGGCAGATGTTTCAATTGCCTTGCAAGAGACCACCAAGTCGCCCAGTGCAGAGACCCTACTAAGTGCTGGTGCTGCCGGCGTTCGGGGCACATCTCCTATAGGTGCCCCACTCGCCGGGAAACCGCGGGCGAGAAAGCTTCCAGCCGGCAAGGCCAATTCATGCCGGGCAGGAGCTCTTCCACGACGGTCATCTGGACGGATCAACGACACCGCAGAGACGACGACGGCGACTACAACCGCGATGGCGGCCACGACGACCCCCCGGCGCCTCGCCGGCGAGGCCTTCTTCAGCGCCTCCGCTGGGCGGGCGAGTGGGACAGGGTGAGGGAACGCTCGCCACGCCGCTGCCATGGCGAGAGCTCCTCATGCCAAAGAGGCCGCCAGCATGCAGCGGACAGATACCTCTCCCCGGCGACAAGGAGGTCGAGAGAACGCTCGCTGGAGCGTGAGGCACACAGAGTCCCACGTAGGACTCAACATCAGGAAAAAGCAAGACCAGCCAAGACCAAAAATTCATGTGCCTTTTCGAGGAGGGCGTATAGAGATGAGACCTCTGACAACGGCTCGGACGCTGGCCGCATGCCTCGCACGCCTCAAGCACTCCGGGCTGAGCGGGCCTCAAGCCAGTGCACTAAGCAAATGCCGGATAAGAAAAGGTGCTGGGACCCCATCCTAGAAGAACTGCTGGAGTTGAGATCAGAGCAGATGCAAACAGCCATGGCAGGAGACCAGTGCCAAGAAGAAGAGTCGTCGTTGTACCAGGATGATGCTCAGGGCAGGATACACGCACAACCAGAACAAGACCCAATGAGGGAGGAAGCCATGTTTGTGCATGTGACTGGAGAGGAAAAAACTCAGGGTAGCAGTTGCAAGTATTCAGTACCTGAAGAAGAGAAGAAGGTGCAGGATCAAGAACACGTAGAGAAGTCAAACTTGGACAGCCAGAGTGCACACCTGGGAGCAAAACAAACCCAGCCTGAAGAAATCAACACAGGTGCACAGCAGCAGACAACAACGCCAGACTTTGAGCAGGGGGAAGAAGGTGAAGCAGAGCCACAAGCAAGTGATGAAGAGCAGCAAGGGGACTCATTTGAGGGATTTGTCAAGAAGATCACAAAGCCGACGCAACCGCCTGTGCTGAACACACCACCAAAAAAGAAAAGAGGACTTGCTGCTGAACGAGAGAATGAGAAGAATGTAAGAAGGAGTGGAAGGATTGCATCCAAGAGAAAAGCTACAGGAGACAAACACTCAGAGGAGCTGGCCGAAGAAGTACTAGCGAAAAGGCTAGGGAATCTCTCACCCAAAAAGAATTTAACTGAGGAGGCAAGAAACAAGCTTACCAGGCTGTTTAATGGACCAATCTCTCAGGAGGTCATGGACGCCATTGAAGATTTGCTCACAGCCATGTGCATTGATACAAAGAAGAACGTCAAGACCAACAAGAAGGGCGAAGCCAAAAATGCAACATGAAGCATACAGAAGTGCCAATGCTTAGTAGTTTAATTTATATAATGGGATCCATCTTAGCTAGTTATTGTCTATGTGAGACGAATAATCGGTGGCTTCATCACCAGAAATTAGTGTCTCAGCAAGGATGTAGCTCGCAATGGCTCTACCATGCCATATGTTGGGTAAGGCACTATTCTGAGGCCAAATACCGAACATGTAGCATCGCCGGAGGTGTGCTCGGCTGTGTAATGGGTAATCTGCAGTTGTGTGATGCTTGTGTGGAGTGGACAAGCCTGTATGACTGCTGCTGCACCAACCAGAATGAATGGACTCCAAGTGGTGTTCCGAGAACTTTATGGCCCAAAGACATTTCAGAATGCTAAACTGGAACGTGAGAGGCTTAAATGGCATACTGAGAAGGGAGGCTGTTAGAGACATGGTTATATCAACAAAAGCAACTGTAATTTGCCTTCAGGAGACAAAATTACATATATTTGATGATGACATAATTCGACAGACTCTGGGCCAGCAGTTTGTAGCAAACTACTCGTATTTGCCGGCTGATGGTATAAAAGGGGGAATACTTGTGGCAGTGTCAGAAAATCATTTCAAGATATTGTCTACTTCAATATCAGCAAATGCAATCACGGTTTGCATACAGATGTTGGAAGATGGCCAAGAATGGCACTTAACAGGAGTGTATGGGCCCCAAGGAAACCAAGAGAAAATTGAATTTCTTGAGGAACTAAAGAACACAAAAGGCAAGGTGGGACAGATGTGGCTCATAGCAGGAGATTTCAATGTGATTTATAAAGCAGAAGATGAAAACAACACAAGGCTAAATAGGAATTTAATGGGGAAGTTCAGATCGGCTATTGATCACCTAGAACTAAAAGAGCTGAAGCTGAATGGAAGAAAATTCACCTGGACCAATGAACAAGAACACCCCACTATGACCCGCATCGATAGAGTTTTCTGCACCGTGCAGCGGGAGGAACTATTCCCAGCCTCTCATCTTCAGGCCCTCGTTTCGTTGCTATCGGACCATTGTCCAATGCTCTTGCAGGGAGACACTGAGCATTTCAAATACAAGGGGTTCAGATTCGAAGCCTATTGGATCCACATGCCTGGCTTCATGGAGACAGTCATGGAAGCTTGGTCCAAGCCAGTGCAGGCTACGGATGCACTGAGAAAAATTCACATCAAGCTCTCAAGAACAGCAAAGGCCCTCAAGAAATGGGAAAAAAATAATATAGGAAATATCAAGTTGCAGATGGCAGTAGCAAAACAAGTAATCTGGAGGCTGGATATTGCTGAGGAACATCGACAGCTAACAACAGAGGAAAGAGAATTTAGAAAAAGGCTGAAATTAAAATACCAAGGCTTACTGGCCATAGATAGAATTAGAGCCAGACAACGAGCGCGGCTCACCAATATCAAATACATGGACTCGAACACCAAGCTCTTCCACATTAGAGCAAATGGTCGGAGAAGGAAAAAACACATCCAGATGCTTCAAACTGAAACAGGCATTGCTGTACGTCATGAGGACAAGGAGAAGGTGATATATGAACACTTCCATATGCAGATGGGATCAGCCACACACAGAAACCACACAATAAACTGGGACGAACTCGGGTACACTCCGTTTCAGCTACAGGAACTGGACATGGATATTACGGAAAATGAAATAAAGCGAGTGGTGGAGGAACTACCAAAGGAGAAAGCGCCTGGGCCAGATGGCTTTATTGGTCTGTTTTTCTCAAAATGTTGGCACATTATTAGAGCAGACCTTGTCCATGTTTTCCATCAGCTCTCACAGCTAAGAGGCACCATGTTCGGCCTTATAAACTCAGCCAATGTGGTATTGCTGTCAAAGAAGGAACAGACATCTAGAGTGGCGGACTTTAGGCCCATAAGCCTGGTACATAGCATTGCCAAGCTATTCTCCAAAGTTCTCGCTAATCGACTCGCTCCAAAACTGAAGGAAATTGTGTCAGTGAGCCAAAGTGCATTTGTTAAAAAGCGATGCATACATGACAATTTTGTGTATGTCCAGGGGCTGGTAAAAGAGCTACACGCAAAAAAGAGGCCGGCATTATTCATCAAGCTGGACATCGCAAAGGCTTTTGACTCGGTCTCTTGGGACTACCTCATGGAGCTAATGCAAAGACTTGGCTTTGGCAGTAGATGGAGAGCATGGATCAGCACCATCTTGTCAACCTCGACTACAAGGATACTACTAAATGGCTGCCCAGGAAACCCCATACAACACCGAAGAGGCCTAAGGCAGGGTGATCCTCTATCGCCTATGCTATTCATTTTGGCAATTGACCCCCTACAAAGAATTCTACAGGAAGCCACAAATAGAGGACATCTTAAACCGGTATTAGCAAGGTCGACGAAAGTTCGTATTTCACTCTATGCAGATGACGCCGCCATTTTTGTCAATCCATGCAAAGAAGAACTTTACGCTCTCAGAACCATCCTAAATTATTTCGGAGAAGCATCAGGGCTAGTGGCAAATCTAGATAAGACAATGATATACCCCATCAGATGTGAAGAGCAGAATTTGGAAGAACTGCTTCAAGCTTTCCCTGCAAAGTCACAGAACTTTCCATGCACGTATTTAGGACTCCCACTGCACACCCGAAAATTGAGGAAAGTGGACTTGCAACCGTTGATAGACAAGGTAGGGAGTAAACTACCAAACTGGAAGGGAAGGCTCATGCCAAGGGCCGGCAGAGTTCAATGGACGAAATTTGTCCTAACATCTACTGTAGCTTATCATGCAACAGTAATACCACTGCCAAAATGGGTCATTAAGAAAATAGACAAAATCAGAAGGGATTTTATTTGGAAAGGTGATGGAAAGAGCAGCGAAAGTCAGAGCACGCAAGGGGGAGTACCACTGGTTAACTGGCGAACGGTGTGCATGCCTAAGGAACTAGGTGGCCTGGGGGTCATTGACCTCGAAAAATTTGGGTCAGCACTTAGGCAAAGATGGATTTGGCACTCATGGAGTGAAGAGAAAAAACCATGGAAAGGACTGCAAGTTCCGGTAACAGCAACTGACAAATCTTTATTCACGGCATCCACCAAAATACAGATTGGTGATGGACAAAGGGCAATTTTTTGGCACGATAACTGGATAGACGATAGGCCACTAAAGGAACTGATGCCGCACCTGTATGCACTTGCAGCAAGAAAGGGGAGGACAGTGGCAAAAGAGTTGCAAAACAAAAACTGGATTAGGTCGGTCAGAAAAATTACAAACACCGAACAACTCAGAGAATTTGTGCGGTTATGGTGCTTGTTGAGAAATGTAAGTTTGGTGGAAGGGACCAGAGATGTCGTCAGATGGAAGTGGACAGCTGATGGGGAATACAATTCTCAATCAGCGTACAAAGCACAATTTATTGGTGCATACAGTCCCTTCGACACAAAACATGTATGGCAAGCAAAGGCTCAACCAAAAGTAGTAATGTTTGGATGGTTGGCACTCCATGAGAAAATACTAACAGCAGACAATCTTGACAGTAGAGGATGGGATAGCAATGTCATATGCCCGCTTTGCCTGCAGGAAGTTGAAACAACCGAACACCTGCTGATACGATGCCCTTACTCACAACAGGTGGTTACACTTGTAGCCAGCTGGTTCTCTTTTGCAGGCACACAAAGATTATGGTCGAAGGAGGGAGGGGTCGCGCCATGGCTCCAGGAGGCAATAGCGCTGATGCCGTGTGCATAGAAGAAGAAACTAACTGGGATTCTTCTCTATGCCTGGTGGAACATATGGAAGGAGAGGAATAGAAGGATTTTCCAAGGAAAGGAGGAGGAATGGTTGCAAGTAGCAATGCTGACCAAGGAAGAAATAAACGAATACAACCTGGCAATGAAAAACCCGATCTTGCATAGCCTGGTGGAAGAAGTTATAGGAAATGATCAAATGGCAGTAGCGTAATGTTTAGTCCCGGCAATGTTGTTTTCATCTTCAAACTCTCTGCTCCGCTCTTCTCTACAGAGCAGTCCGGATTTCTGTTTTGCTTTTTATCTAGAACTCTTGGGTCAGCAGAAGCTGCCTACAACTTTTTATTTTTTTGTATGCTTGCAAGGTTTCTTCTTTCCAAGGCATCAGCTTTGGAGGAACTCTCAGTTTTCATAGCTCCTGGACGTTCTGCGCATAGAGATGGGATAGCAACCGAGCTCACGAACTGGCGATTCAATCGCCGTACCAGGGTTACTTTTGTATAGACCTTTGCAACATATAGCTAGTATTTATTTTGTAACGATGGCAATAATGATTATCGTTCCTTTTTTAACCATCTCAATTTTGCATCACACATGGTTTTCATCTAAAAAGTAAACCCGAGCCAGCAAAAACGATAACATGTTTGAACTCCTGTCATCCGGTGTGCTTCCATGATCGCATTCACATTCAGAAACTGAAAACAAA
This sequence comes from Eragrostis curvula, assembly GCA_007726485.1. NCBI lineage: Eukaryota > Viridiplantae > Streptophyta > Magnoliopsida > Poales > Poaceae > Eragrostis > Eragrostis curvula. Next base: position 7,333,955 of record CM017442.1, read on the forward strand.
TGCACAGGGCAAATTGTGTCTCTAACAAGGAAATTCTAGACCTCCTGTTGCATGAATAAAACAGATCGTAAATTGACGAACAACATGTATATTGTGCGCTATTTTCTTTCACGGGCCATACGATCGAGAGCTGCGTGCAGCATGCATACTCACCATCACGGCCATAAGTTCAATCTTCGTTGTGCACGAGATACGTACGAGTGCAAAATATTGATATGATAACGCAATACCCTTATACAGTCTTTACATCCAAAGCGGAACAGGTCAAATCCTCGGAGGTGGACAAAATTATGGTAGATGAAGTACATTCCACTGCGTATTGATCACCAATATACAAAAGAAAAAAAATTGAAAACAGTATTTCATTGTTCTGATAGTATTGAGTTTCTATCCAGAACGATGCTTGAGCTCTGATAACCTAAATACGCACTACTCCTAAAGAAAGTGCTCCATGAGTTCCGAAACGAAAAGAAGCTATAGAATCTGTGAAGGAGTAATCTTTTACACGGGGCCAGATACCTAATCATAGTAATCTTCATCTGTCAAAACAAAGGATTGATTTTAGAAAGCTTCACAAATTAACAAGATTACAGGAGCTTGATTCAGAGAAATAAAAGGCAAGCACCCATACGAATAAAAGTTCATTTGGAAACTTACGTGTTTCTTCCTCTTGGTTCCAGTCATCATCATCATCGTCGAACTCAATATTCTACATGGTAACCAAGATATCAAAGTGGTATATAGCTAAAGGATAGTCACAAAGCTAACTGAGATTTATGCATGTTTCTGATAATGCAAACAATGCATTCTTCTACCTCATCGAAACCCAACAAACAGTAACAAAAAATAAAAAGAAACCCAACAAACAAACTCAGGGGCACATACCTGATTATAATCATCATCTGAACTTTCTTCCTCCTCTGCTTCTTCCTCTTCTTGTTCATCCTCATCATCTCCTTCCTTTTCTTCTTTCTTGTCTCCATCCTACAAGTAACAAAACTAACATGCTCAAGAGAGGGAAGCGAAGTTAGCACATAAATAAGGTGCATGCTTCTGTTACCAACATGCTGTTCGACGCTCACTAATTTCATAATGTAAACTGTGGTGCATGTGCATAGACTAGTATTAGTCCTTACTCCTTAGCACAGGGTTCCTTCTGCACCTACTATATGTCTATACAGTTCTTTGGGCCCTACAAAATAGACTGTCTACATATGTGCCTTTTGGCTCTACGAAATACATCATGAGGTCTGCCTAAAAGAAACTAGTAATGATAATGAAAATATCCGTTCCAAATTGGTTCCTGAATCTTGATATATGGTCAAAATAAGAATTTTAAAGCTCAAATATAAGGATGAGGCTCTTGCCTTGTGGGTCTGTTCAAGTTTCTCAAACACTTCAAATGCCTTCGTGTCTGGAAACAATGACAGGAGCATGTAAAGCAGTTAAAATGTTCGTTCCTAAAGATTGTCATGAAGGCATGAACTAATATTCACAGTAGCTAAGCATAATCAAAATGATCCACCGGCTTTAGAACCTGAGTCATTATCCCATCGAAGTTTCTTGTTGGTTGTTGGCTTACTTTTAATAGTGCCTGAAAGAAGTATAATGTTAATTGTCTATTGTGCTTCAGCGGAGCAGCCTGTAACCATATAAAGGGGAAAAAATGCACATAAACAAAATCAAGACTACCTTGTAACAGTTCTGCTGGGAAATTTGACTCAGTAAGTTTCAGATACAATGCAAGTGCTTCACGCTTTGCATGTGTCTTACGTCTCCTATCAGAAAATCTCTCTATCTCTTTATCTTCATTCTCTGCCAAGGCATCAACTCAGAAATTAATTAGCTGAAAATAATGTAAACACCAGCAACAATGATTAACAGGAAACAAAACAACTGTAAAAGGTTCTTTAAGATGCTGAATTGGTTCTATGCTCCTGCCAAGTTGTTTCTACAAATCTCTATAGTCGCAATCCAAAGATGCCTACTACAGAAGGCTATCAAATTGCAAATGAAAGAAATGCAATGCAGAACAGGATATGCCAAACTGAATACAAGAAAAGGTATCAACAAATGTTAAAATAAGGGGGTTCCATATTACAGAGTTTTTGGTGCCAATAAAATTAGGCTAGAGAAACCAGTTTTTGCAATTAATCAACTTACAACAATAGAGATTCAAAACCATAATAACAGGATGCTCGGTAACATAGGCAATAATATCCAGTAATTCAGGAAAAACACACATCATACATGCCGTTGTACCCAGTTCTACAACTAACTATTAGTGAAAACCATACATTACTCTCCGTGGCTACTGACAAATTCTACCTCACTGATTTCTCACATTCCAGTTTTAGCGAACAATGTCAACATCGAGCAGCAAAATCTCACGGTGAGCAGCATAAAAAGACAAGAAGAACAGAACATAAAAGAGATTAGTAAGGTCAGTCGCAGTACTTTTCTTGGGAACATCCTCCTCGAGGTGGTAACAAGACGTCTTCCAGAACTCCTCAAATTTCAGGGTGGAGCGAAGCAGTTCCTTCTCCTCCTTGCTGGCCTTGGAGCACGTCATCTCCGGCAGCTTGATCTCCTGCACAGCCGAACCGTCCGAATCGATCAAGCCAACGATGAGCCCAGGGAAACAGCATTGGAGGGGCGGGCACACAGATTCTACCACCACGAACTAGGGATGATATTGGTACGCAAGGCGAGGGCGAGCAGAGAGAGGAGGAAGGAACTGACCGGGAAGTTCTCATACTCCTTGTGGTTGGCGCGGTAGTCGAACGCCGACCCTCTTCCCCTCCCCCGGCCTCCTCTTCCGCGACCGCGGAACGCCATGGCGAGGACGCGTCGAGGCGGCGGCAGGCAGACGGATACGGAGAAAGCGGAAGGAGGCGTCCGCCGGGCAGCAGCGTTTTTCGGAGGGAGGCTGGTGGTGGGCGCTCGCGCGGCGCGTGCTGATGCGGCGGAGGAGCTCGAGCGTGCGCGGGGAGGGCGCACAGGGGAGCCGTCGACGGCGGCGGCGCGGCGGTACAACAACAGCAAGTAATCGTCGGTTCGTCACAGACACGGGCTGCGCATGATGTGGGCCTCGGGTGGCGAAGTGTACAAGCAGGCCGTGTGGGGCTTTTTACGTAAGTGGGCTATTGTGGGCTAATAGCTGCCGTCATTGCAAATTGCAATATGGGCTTCTATGGCATACTACTATCGTCAGTTCGAGGTGGATGACGAAGGGATTACAAACGTGAAGGCTCCCCACGCATGCCCAAACTCCAAAGAGTCCAAACGACGCCGTCGGTGAGCATGCGGCTCAGCGTGAGGGCGCGTGCGAAGGAGCGGCTCAGCGTGAGGGCGCGTGCGAAGGAGACGGTCTGCGCGTGCGAAGGTACTGTCACTACTGTGACTCCGTCTGACGACGATGCTCTGACTACTGCCGGCATTTTGACCAGAAGTACCTCCCTGTTGGGGCAGGGCGGCGACGGTGACGATTGTGCTAGTTTGTCCATCATGGATGCCGCTGCCTGATCGCTACTACAATGCAGGGTTCTCTGTTTCCGTGAGGATCAAGCTAATCTAAAGGTACGGAGGGGGTATACCACGATAAATCCAGCAAGAAAACTGAAACACACCAGATATTACAGGGTCTGTGAAGCAAGCACGTGCACTTGGCTACCGAGTAGCGACAATTCTGAATGCCTAGCGCCATCTCCATGGCAGTCGTGAGATTCACGTACGTGCTGCTAGACATCGTACGTGGACAACAATTAATGGCCATGGCGATCTACGAGCAATGAGTCGAACCTGCAGTCCTGCATGGGATAGATGGTGTGCAAACACGCACGCGTAGCAACTGAAAACGTAAGGGCAATCAGTGTATACGTATACGTATACATGCCCACGCAAGAGCTAGCACATCTCGCTGCATGCATGCCTCTCATTCAGGTTTATTCATAGTTCTTTGAATCTTTGAAGCCACCTCATTATTTACAGTTTAAAAATCTCAATCCCAGTGACAAAATATACTTATTTCCTTGTACTAAACATGATCATGTATAGCATAAAAGCATAATTTGCCGATACAGCTATAGCCTTCATCATGCTCTGTGATGAGCTGCATGTTTTTACTGCCATGATGTATCGGTCGAATTTTTGTCAAAAATATAGGTTATCCTTCTCTCCGCACACCATGCTTGGTCCATGCTCCCTCTTATTTCTCATCTTGGTTTTGAGTTGAGAGCAGATCAGGCTTCATGTCATGTACGAGAAAGTGGACGACGTGGCTCGCTTTCGCCATAGGGCAGCAGCTAGAACAACATCAACAAAGACGGTCACCGTGCTCCTCCTCGATAAGCATGACATCAAATTGCAGCAACCAGATTATCCTTGTCTCTACAGGCATGCATTGTGTTTGATGTGCCCTGTAAGAATAGCCAGCAGTTGATTAAAATCACCGGTTTGAAATAAATTTGGATGAATGAGTGGTAGCATGATCAGATCAGCATTGTTGTGCCTCAAGGTGGTTCTCTTCTGCATCAGAGTTCGTTAGACATTTTAATTATGTAGTACTGATCCTGTTGACTTCAACCATGTATGAGTGGTAATCTATTGTTTTCATGGTGCTTAGTTTGACTGATCATCCATGCCCGTAGTGTCCATCAATTCAATTTCAGTTACACCAGTGTTGTTCTTGGTCCATCAGTTCAATTTCAGTTTCTAATCTTTTGAATATGTATCAGGTTTAAGCACACAAGTGGCCTTGTACTTTTAATTAGTTCCTTCCATTAGCATCTGAGGTACCGTAGTTTATTTATTTTATTCATACCATGAAATCTCTTGCTGAAAGCAAGGTATTCAAATTTTTGCTTTCTACATTTTTTTTGTTTTGCTTATCCGTAGCAACGCACGGACAAAATGCTAGTATTAATCTAAGCAGTCTATGCGTTTTTTCCGAAAGCCATAGACGAAAATCAGGAAAATCGAGGACGTACACATACACATCACGTAATATAGCAATTACTCAGTTCCGAGGACGCCGATCCCATGCCACCGGCCGGTGCCCGACGATTTGCTCTCGGCAAACCCTTGGGCACCCGGCAAACTATGGGTTTCCCGTAGTGCGGTAGCTGCATCGACGGCCACTCTGAAGCTCTGCTTGAGAAGATACTTGGCAATGCGATCGCCGCGGCTCGACTTGGCACCACCAACACACGCGATGTGCAGGTTGAACGCGCACAAGCCGCATCGGTAGTGCCAAACAGGAAGCCCTTCCCTGCACGCACTGCAGGTCCCGGAGCCGGGAACCATGTGGAGGTAATGCTCCTTGTGGAGCGTGCTGTGGATCACCTGGGGCAGCATCGTGCAGACCGGGTGCACGACGAAGCCGCACTGCGCGCGCAGCAGTAGACGAAGCTCCCTTCCGGGGGCGCAGTCCTCGCGGCACACGTCGCACGCCCAGCTCGGCGCCCTGGTCATCAGGGTCAGCCCGCCGCCGCGGCTGCGCGGGATGCGGCTCAGGCTGATGGCGTGCCACGGGTGCGCGAAGAAGGAGATGGCCTGCTTGAAGTAGTCGGCGCAGGCCTCGTGCGCGTCGAAGTTGCAGCTGCTGCACCGGTAGCCGATGTGGCCGGCGAGCTTAATTGGACCCGCACAGGTCGCAGCCGTGGCCGGCCGTGAGGCTGTACTGCGATCGCACCAGCGGGTGTGGGTCGGCGAAGTGTATTCGGCTAGACGCCATGACTCCGTGGTCTTCTGAATGGGTGCTGGTTTGTGAGGCGGCCTTTTGGTTTGGTTGGTTGTCGTCTCCTTTGAAGAAACAAAGCATTGAGGAGCCAGCTACATATAGCATACATTTGTGAAATGTGAAGCCTTCGTGGATCGAGCTACCAAAGTATAAAATGCTTTATTAGTAACTCGTTGTAAACTCGATCATTGAAGTCTTATTGTTGTGAAACTACACAAGTGAAGTATGTATACATAAATGCATCGCTAGCTAGAGATCCAAAGGAGATGACCGGTACATTCATTTCATTATTCTTTTTTTTATTAATTTTCATTTCATTATTTGACCTTTTAAAATACTTACAACACATATAATTATTCATATAATCAGTAACTGATTGACTGAAAATCGGTTGTGGGAGTTGGTAATATTGCACTAATGTGTCAATCAAATATGACACCAATTGATGTCTTCAGGCGCATCAATATAGCCTAGAACAATTTCATCTTTTGACCACCACAGATCGCTTAGTATTCCTATGTTCAGTTTTCATAGATCGAGGCATCTTTCTACAAGGTCAGTAATTCTGCCCGTTGTTAAGAATAAAATGCTCAAGTATCCACAAGGCTTAGAAACTTTCTGTTCTTTCAAATGCAGTTTTGTTCCACAAAGTGAAAACTTTATGTTTTGGGCAAGCCTTAGAATATATATAGAGACTTGGTCGCCCCTGTGATTTATAGGTTTTGGATGCCAACTACACAACTGGAATTGGTACTATTTGTATTGACACATATGAAATTGGACAACATGGCCGCACATCAGAAGCATGTAGAGATACCAGTCTTTGTTATTTGTTCCAAGAACAATTCAGAAGAACATTAAAATAAGGTTTCCTAGCTAACAAGCAGGAAGATGAACAGAGCTATTCTGAACATAAACAAATTTTGTTAGGAAGAATAGCTTTTCCTATACACATAAAAGATGGAAGCAGGATGAGTTTGTTTCAGTCAATGTGCGTAAATTTAAATGATGAATTTTATTTTGATTAAGTTCTTTTTTTCTCCCTTACATTGTACGGAGTAGTTCGTACTTATCTATACGGTTTACTCTAGTGTGATATTTTATGACTCAAATATACTCTATAATGCTTTAAATATTGTAAAGTCCACATGTTCATTATTAATTGAGCACTTGATTAGTGTGGTACCATGTCTGCAACTGAAAATCTAAAACTTAATATACCACCGGGCAAACGCTGCTTTGTCAACGGGCTAGGCTGATTCTAATGCTAAATCAAATTATGGATGATCCTGTCCACCTAATAAACATTCTTGGTTTTGGCACATCCAGTTGTGCTGCAACTGACACTATTTTTTTCGAAAGTTCCGATACATTGTACCGGCATATATTAATAAGATAGAATGGAGTTTTTACAAGCGCGAGACACGCTAGTGCAACTGACACTATTATTGAGCAACCGAGATGTGCTGATGATTCTGTTCAACTGACTCTGATTTCTTAAAATCAAACCTTGTTTCATATTGTAGGACATATATGCAAGTGTCATTTTTGTCAACGCCCAATGTTCGATGAACTGGGGTAATATAATCAGTACCAATATTGGGTAGTTCTGGTAGGTGATGAAGCACTAAGTGGGGGTACCGACGGCAACTGATGCCATGTTCTGAATAAATCGAAAGCCAATTTGAGCAGAAGATAATTAATAACCTCTCAGATGGACATGCGAAGGTGTGCATTCCCGAAATTGAAACAAAAGAGTAAATTGTGACAGTGGTTCGGTAGATAGCTAGGTTAGTATCGGCATTGAGAATCGAGAGGCGTGTGACCATGCGGGAATGGTGGTCAGGAGTGGAGAAGGAGCAGATGTGGATGCTTCAGTGCATTGACGTGATAGGGCAAGTGCATAACTTCACGTAGTGAAAAGATTCTTCAGCTTGTTGCGCGAGGAGTTCCTTTTTAAAATGATAGGTGAATTGTCCTCCTCTCTATTAACTTAATTAGGTTTTTGAGTCAGTCAAAGAAAATATAATTGATTTTCACTTCTTCCTCATTGGTTTAGATTTTAGATGAGTTGATTGGGACATAGTAGCTCGATATGGTACGGTATCAGAATAAGACATCCTAAGTATGAATTTTGAGAGGTGCAACTAAAATATATACTCCCTCTGTTCAGAAATATAGTGTCCATTGAGTTTTGTCCTAAGTCAAACTTTTCAAACTTTGACCATTAATTATGGAAAAAAATATAAATATTGACAACACAAAAAAGATGTTACTAGATTTATCATGAAATGAACTATCATAATATGTAACTCTTTTAATTTAAAACAATATATATTTATATATATTAATGGTCAAAGTTTAAAAAGTTTGACTTAGGACAAAATTCAATGGATGCTATATTTCTGGACGGAGGGAGTATGTAGTTGGTTCCTATTTTCATATGTGATGCCTGAGCACCTAACAGAGCCTTCACATGAGGGAATCAGGGCGTTGAGTGGTTTGGACATTTCTCGAGAGCAATAAAGCAAATTACCAACAAAAAATAATTTACCATATTTCTGAATAAAGCTTTAAATATAAAAAAAACTATATAGCAATTGAGCTAGAATGTTGGCCATTTAAAATTGAAACATTTGGTAACGGTGAACCTTCTTGTAGTCTCTATATGCAACAAGGCGAGAAAATATGGATCCCGAAAATAACATGGCCCAAAAGGCATCATCCATTCACAATACAATCAGTTACGAGATGGAGCAATAAAACCGAAAATGCAACTTAGAGGTTAAAAAAGGAAAATGCTAAAGCTACGTAATTTGTTTACGTAATTCCTACGCAAATGCTGACGTGTCACCTGAATCAAGCTAACCCCTAACCCTCCGTGAATCAAGGTTTTCAAAACCGCCAGAAACCGGTCGGTTTTCGCGAAAACCGGACTTACCGGTCCGGTCCGGTAAGTCCGGTTTACCGATTTTCGAATTTGAAATTTGAAATTTTTTGAAAATTTGAAAAAATTTGAAACAAAAAATATGTAAAAAAACTAGAAGGAATTTGGAGAATATTGGTGGAAACCAATCTCAAAGAATCGTTCATGCAAAAATTATGCAAAAAAATCCAACATTTTAAGCCATTTTTTGTTGATTTTCAATTCTGCGTACAAAATCGAGCAAACCGACCGGTTACCGACAGAAACCGGTCGGTAACCGGTCAAAACCGACCGGTTTCGTCGGTTTCCAATTCGAAAATTCAAATTTGAATTTTCCGTCGATTTTCGGTCGGTTACCGCGAAAATCGCCCAAACCGGGGTTCTCGGCGTCCGGCGGTTTCCTCGGTTCCAACGATATTGCTAACCTTGCCGTGAATCAAGCTGAACCAATAAGTTGCTGCCATGTCATCACGTGCGTACGTAAGTAATTTCGTAACTGTAGCAATGCTCGTTAAAAAATGAAGTCGCAACAATCGTATAGACTAGTAGCTCCGCCGGCGCTGTCGGCCAGTATCTTAAACTCACGGAAACAGCAAAGCTGGAACACAAGAAATTACAGACGGCGCGCCACGGGTGCAGAGTAGGCTACAACCCATGCATCGACCAAAGCAGCGGCTCGTCAATGGCACACGCGACGTGCGTCCATTGTTACTGAGCACGACACACACACCCAAGCACATGCACACAGAAGAAGAAGAAAGTTACAGAAGGCGACGGCAATGGCTCACAAGAGCATCTGCAGGACGCACAGGCACACCACGTAATTGGCTGAAGAGCAGCTCATGGGATGACTGCAGGACAGGCGGACACAACACCCGGTTGACTAGGGCTGGACCAAAAGCTCGTGGCTCGTTAGCTCGGCTCAGCTCGTGATTGGCTCGGCTCGGCTCAGCTCGGCTCATTCACATTTTCTAACGAGCCGAGCTAGGTTTGTAGCTCGTTATGTTTAACGAGCCGGCTCGAGCTGGCTCGTGAGCCGCTCGCGAGCCAAACGAGCCAGCAAGTCCCCACAAGCCCATCACTTCTCGGTCCCCTCCTCCCTCCCCACACCTTATCCTTTTCATGAATCACGCTGCCACAACACCTTGTCTCTTCCCAAGTCCCCATAGCAAGCCTGCATCGCTCCTTTCGTTAGCCGCACCGCCTGCCTCGTTGGCCTGTCACTCTGCTCCCTCGCTGCTCATTTGCGAGCTTGCCCGGAGGAGGAAACGTGATGCGTGGCGGCCGGCAGCTCAAATCGGACAGTGCCGCCGCTCTCCCTATTCCCCTCGTGTGCGGTGGTGCCAGCTCCTTCACGTCACCAGTCCCCGTCCCCTCTCGTCCAATACGACCTCCGACTTCCCGCCCGGCACGCCTTTTAAGGTTTAGGGTTTAGTGCTCAAGGGCTTGGAGATGTATCCAGCGCCCGGCACGTCTTCATGCTTAAGGGCGTGAAAATGTTCTCCTCAGGTCGCGGCAGAGATGCTGGAGGCTAGCGACGAGCTTAACGAGCTGGCTCGCGAGCCAACTCGAACTCGTAACGAGCCGAGCCGAGCCAGCATTCTAACTCGATAAGATAACGAGCCGAGCCGAGCCAGCTCGTTATCCTAACGAGCTGGACCGAGCCGAGCCGAGCCGAGCCGAGCTGGCTCGGTAGTGCAGCCCTACGGTTGACCGTATCAGCGCGGCTGCGAGTGGTAAATCAATTGTTCATGGCGGCTGATAGAAGGTCGACCAGCGGCGATCCCAAGACGCCGCCGGTGGCAACACCGATCGCGACATCGAAGCTTTGCTTGAGAAGAAACTTGGCTATGGCAGAGCAGCGACTCTGTTTGGCTTTCGCAGGGGCTGCAGGGGCACCGTAGCCTCCGCGGAATAAAGGAGGGCAGTATCCCTGGATGGGAGGGCCGCCGTACATGTTCGGGATGAAAGGACTGTATCCCGGGATGGCAGGAGCAGGACAGTATCCCGGGATGGGATGCCTGTCGAGGTTATAGGGCCTCGATAGATTTTAACTAGGGGCGAAGGAATCAAGAATACGATGGTGAACACGAGACAAGGAATTTAGACAGGTTCGAGCCTCCCGAAGGATAAAAACCCTACGTCCTGTATGTCGTGGTATTGATTGTGTATGTTTTAGAGGAGATCCCTGCCCGCCTTATATAATCGGGGGTACAGGGTTACATGGAAAGAGTCTTAGTCGGTTACATCATGGAAATACTTGGAGTACAAGGCAAGAAGCCTTTCCTACATCCATCCGAGTAGTAGAACCTTCCATCTTGTATCGTATGCTACTCGGTTTTTTCTGGGCTGGTCCGACTACCCTTGTCAGGTTACTCGGCCCTTTGGTCTTGAGGGTACCCGGGGGTCATGGTAACGACAGTAGCCCCAAGTGCTTTTTGATTGATCCAGTGAATTGCTTCCGACTAATCTTCTCCATGTAGGAGTGGATCTCAAGTGATAATGAGAAATTAAAAAGGACTTGACCTGAATCAAGTTTGAGATACTTGACCTCGGGTGGACCAAGGCCAACAGGGCCTTGAATTAGGCATGCTGTCAGTTGGCACCTAACTCTGAATGATATCAGAAAAATTGGATAAATGCTTGTTGAAGCAAGTTAGGTGCCATCGTAGTTAGGTGCCATCGTGCCTTGAATTAGGCATGCTGTCAGTTGGCACGGACCTTCTCTTCCCTCCTCTGTCTTCCGCGCCAGCACATGCACGTCCCCTCGCTCTCTAGCGCCCTTGCACCGAGCACCACCCGCGCCACCTTCTTCCCCCTCGCCGCCGGCCGCCGTGAGGCTCTCCCCGGCCCGGTCGAGGCCCTCCTCACACTCACCATGCCCGCGCGAGTCTATCCCCCCTACGCGTGCACAGCCACGCGCGCCATAGCTTCCTCGCACCGGAGCGCCGCCGTCCGCCGCCTTTCTTCCTCAACTCCGGCCGCCGTGGGACAGCCCCCGGTCTGGCCAAGCGCCCCTACTCACCCCTCACGCACGCGCGCACGCGCGCAGCCACTCCTTCATCCGCGCGCGCACACACACGCGCGTTTGCGCACCACGCCGACCCGCGGCCGAGCTCCGGCGAGCTCGCGCCGCCGCCACGCTTCACCTCCACGTCCACGTGTAGCACTCCTATCTCCGCCGTCGTGTGTAGACCCTCGGCATCCACTCCTTCACCGCTTCCGTCCACCGTAGCGAGCACCGGCGACGTTTCCGGCGAGGCGGAGCTCCGTTCCCCCGCCTCCGCCGCGCCGCCTCGCCGTCCCGCGTGGCGCCCACGTGGCGCCCACGTGGCTGCCGCGTCGGCGCCACGTCGCCAGCCCGCGTCGCGTCACCCCGCACACGTGGCGAACCCGGCGCACCGTGCACCCGCCTCACAGGCCAGACCCGGTCCACGCCCCGTGGACCGAGTCCACGGAATAGTAGCCGCCAGGGGCCCCCGGCCCCACTGGCCCACCTGTCGGTCTCTGTTACACGCTGAGTTTTGCTAGAGCCACACGCGCAGTGTACACAAAACCTTATTCCAGTGCCTAAATAAATCCATAAAAATTCCCAAGAATATCCAAAAAATTCCCAAATTCATTTCTAACCATTTTCCAACCCTTGGACATCTTTGGAAAAATTTAGGTGGAGATTATACTAACATTTAGTTAATCTCCCCTAATTCCAATATAACCCTTTATATTCGAATATCAATATCTTTTCCGTTTTAATTCCAAATCAAGTGTTCTTTGCGCCAAAATTCATCTAAAATCACCTCCTATCACATTCCATCAGAACCATCCTCAGTTGTGTATTTTATCTTATTTATTTTATTATCTAATGATTGTTTAATTGTGTGTCAAGCGGTAGATTTAGCTTTTCTTTTATTTTTCGTTATCGTTAGATAATCAAGACTTCGAGGAGGAGCACAAGGATCCCGACTACGAGGAAGGTCTAGAGGAGGAAGATTTTGGTGAAGGCAAGTCCTAACCACCTTGATCATATTTCACCTAATTAATTCTTACAAAATACCCTATAGAGCCTGTGTGCAAATTAAATATGCATAGTCTTTTAAAATGATTTAAATATTAGAGTAACCTATCTTGAGAAAAGCCATGCCTTGTTTATTGCTATCCTTAATCCATTGTTAACCCTAGGTTCCACAATCATTAATCTTTAATGATTTGTTGGAAAATATTGCCGCTTAGGTTCATTCACACTGTGTTAATTAATAATGTTGCTTCACATGTTTTTGTGTGAAAATGTGTGAGTGTGACTTGGTGATGTGTGTGTGAAATAAAAGGGATGGGCTTAGTAAGTGAAACCCATAGTGGGGGTTATGTTTTAGACGGGAGCAAGCGAGGTAGTCCTCAGTGGGGAGGCTATCTCTGGGACGCTACTTCTCGTTGGAGAGTAGCTATTGAAGATGCTTGCCTCGGTCGTATAAGGACCGGCTCATGTGCCGTCTGGCCTAGCACACAGTGCAACCACGAGGCCCTATTATGGGTAGGGTTTGGAACCACACCCTACTAGTGATCGCCCGGTACCACCAGGAGGCAGGGAGTTGCAATCGGAAGCCAGGAGAAGATCTTTACGATGTTGGCGTCGGATCCGGCAGGTGGAGGTGATTGGCTTTGGCCATGCTATGTTTATATGAGGCCCCTGGTCGCGGATTTTCCGAGGTGGTACCGTGGTGACACTAGGCAGGTACGGGACCATTTGTGTGTCTTTCCGACCCACGACGGTGGGAAGGTCTGGCACCCCTCGTGGGGAAAGTGTACAACCTCTGCAGAGGATAAGAATCTATCCGGATAGCCGTGTTCCACGGTATTGGACAACGCGAAAGCCATGGCCACACAATGATTAGATTTCTGTGTGAGTTACCCTTGGCGTGTGTGTTTTCGGAATAACGCCGGTTTGGAGCCGTGTGCTGGTTTCCTGCCAGCGTTAAAATTTGGGAACTGGTGGGAAGGATTTATTCTCCCCCAGGGCCACTCAACCCCACTAAGACCTTATTAATGATGACTTAGAGTTTTTACAAAATGTTTTGGTTTACAAAACAACCCCTGCATTGAAAATTGGCTTTTCGGCCGATCGATGAAAACTCCAGCCTATTCCTTGACAACACCCTTGCATACGAGACACCCTTGTGCTAGGACTTGCTGAGTACCTTATGTACTCACTCCCCATCTCAATCAATCATTCAGAAGAAGAAGCGGAGTACGACTTTCAAGCTGATGGCGAAGAAGACTAGGGTCGTCACGCGCAAGTTTGCCAGTGGAGTGGATCTGCTTCCGCCGTCCGTTGCGTAGAATAAAGTGTGGCATTGCTGCTTCCCAGTATTGGCCACTGTGGTGTGATGTGTAGTGTTGTAAGGCCTCTGGCCACCTCAAAGACCTTTTATGTAAATTAAAAGGCTTGTAATGAGCTTTGGTAATAAATAAAGGTGTGACTCTGAAGCGCCATTCTGTGAGAATGTCCGTATCAGCGTCTGATCCAGGGACTGATACGGTGGATTCAAGTACCTCTGAAAATAGGGTATGACAGAGTGGTATCAGAGCCATACTTGCCCGTAGGACGACCCTTAGCTTGGAAACGTGTGAGAGAGGAGTAGTATTTTATACAAACTATCTATAAAATTCTACTTCTCTACCTATGCTCTATTTATAAAATTCTTTTCTCCAGCACTTACCTCTTTTCAAAATTTGTGTGTAGGTAGATGGAGGACCTTCGCGCAGAGCTAGCCCAGTTGGAGGAGTGTCGTGCACAGACTGCCCGTGTTCTCGAGGACACCGCCCAGATGTGGGACGAGGACGTTCGCAGACTTCGCGAGACCCAGGCACAGCTTGCAGAGGTCCAGGCACAGCTCACTGCGTCCCAGGACGAGGTTGCACGTTTGACCTCCAGGCTTGAGTTTGTGAGGAGACTTTGGGAGGAGGACGCTCTGTACCTCATCCGCGAGGTGGACCGTTGCTACGTGAGGCTTCACGAGGTTGGAGCAGGACCCCGCCGCAGGATGACCCCGAGGATCGGAGGACCAGCACGTCACCTTCACTACGCTTGCCCGACGGACTCCGACCCCGACACTGAGCCGACTGGAGACTCCTGGACTTCTGGAGGTGACTCAGGGTTAGGTTCTGACAGCCAGGGACACACTGACTCAGAGGACACTGAGGATCTTATGGAGTGGGCCGCAGAGCTAGAGGCCGCACTCATGAGAGAGGAGTCCACTGAGGAGGACGGTTACGGAGTTGCCCCCACTGAGGAGTTAGTGGCGGAGAACTTCGTGGACCTTCCTGGAGACGACGACGAGGTGATGGGCGAGGAGCAGCCTGCCCAGACAGACGTGCCAGCAGAGCAGGAGCAGCCAGCACTATACGACACCCCACCAGCACTGGAGCTGCCAGAGAGCCTTCCGACGCCGACTCCAGCGGACCCAGCGGACCCAGCACTGGAGGAGTACTACCGCCTGCTCAGCACGGACGAGCTAGTCCAGGACCCGTTCGACCTTTTCGAGGAGTGGCAGCAGGCTCAGGGCTTTCGAGCTTGAGGAGCGCTAGATCGGAGTAGCGCAGGAGCTTCGATAGAGTCTAGTCTCTAGTGCTAGGCGCTGTCTCGAGTAGTGTCGAGAGTCTAGAGTTAGGGTTGTCTCTAGTGGAGTCTTGTGTGATGAGAGTCGTGGTCTAGAACTCCCCTTTTGTGGTCGAGTCCTGTTGTAGCCTAGGCTGCGTCGAGTCCTTTTATGTATATAAATAAGAAAGGACTTTGGTATGTGTGATCGAACCTTGTTATTATGAATGCAGTGCTGTGTTGATGTAATGATGCTGGATTTTCTGTTTGCGTGTGTGCAAGATTTCTGGAACTTCTCTTCCATTAATCTTGTTTTGTTGTGCCTCGTAGTTCGTAGATCCCGTGAGTGTCCCATCTCACCTTTCTGCTAAACCCGTTAAACAGATGCCTCCCAAAAGATCTGTCCGGCTACAACAGCGCCGTGAACGTGAAGAACACGACGAAGAAGCCAACGTCCAGGATCAGGGAAATGGACGTGGAAGAGGCAGGAACACTGCCCCACGTGGCAGAGGTAGAGGTAGAGGTGGAGGTAGAGTTGAGAATGACAATAACCAGGAGCAACAGGAGGATGAAGCGAGTCAGAATCAGGAAGGATATGATGAGGTTGAAAATAATAATAATAACAATCAGAACAGAGGTGGAGGAAATCAAAACCGTGGTAGAGGTGGAAGAGGTGGTGGACGAGGTGGTAGAATCCCAGGACCACCTGCCACCAACTTGGTGGAAGTGATGGATAATCAGACCCGCCTAATGGAGGTAATAGCTCAAGGACTGCTAGACCGTGCTCCGGGTCCACAGAGCAAGATGTCCGAATTCATGAGGCTCAGGCCCCCGACATTTGAGGGTACTGAGGAGGATCCTCTAGCAGCCGATGATTGGCTGAGAGACATCACCAAGGAGCTGCACTTGGTGAATGCGGATGACAGAGAGAAGGTGCTGTTAGCATCTCACCAGCTGAAAGGAGCAGCAAGTGAATGGTGGGATAACTACAGAGAAGGTGCAGAAAATGCAGATGCTACTACCTGGGAGGAATTCCAGGAAGAGTTCAGGAGGTATCACATCCCGGAGGGTGTGATTGAAATGAAGGCCGATGAATTCCGCTCACTCAAGCAGGGAGCAATGACAGTCAATCAATATATCAGGAAGTTCATGAAATTGGCTCGTTATGCTCCCGACGATGTCAATACCGACAAGAAGAAGCAGGATCGCTTCCGAAAGGGACTTAATCCAGGATTAAGAGTGCAGCTAGTCACACACATATATCCAGATTTCAACACTCTTATGAATCGAGCACTTCTTCTGGAAGATGCACGTTCCCACATTGAGCATGACAGGAAGCGCAAATTCACTGCGCAGAAGCTCAAGCAGCAGGAGAGGAATCAGAAGCCAAGAATCAATAACAGCTTTCAGAAGCCAAAGTACCAGCAGACAATGCAATACAGGACCTCCGCGTCAAATCAGCAAGGCTCAGCACCATCATACCGCAATCGGAATTCTGACAGCCAGCAGAAGAGCGGTTCTAGTGTTGCTCAGCCCAACAACAACGACAAGAGACCCTGTTTCCACTGCCGCGAGCCTGGCCATATGATTGCAAGGTGCCCTTATCGGAACCAAAGCAATGCTCCAACTCAGCAGCACCAATCAAATAGTGCCAGGACTGCAGCATCAGGAAATGGACGTGGTGGACATCAACCCTCGGGACAACCGCGAAGGAACAATCAAACCTTCGGCCGAGGCAAGGTCAACCACATTAATGCAGATGAAGTTGAGGATACTCCAGACGTTGTACTTCGTGAGTACCTCGTCAACTCAACTCTTGCAACCGTTCTGTTTGATTCTGGAGCTTCGCACTCATTTGTTTCATCGAAGTTTGTTGCTACAAATGGCTTGCCAACTGTTATGTTAAAACAACCCCTAATAATCCGGACTCCCGGGGCCGAGACCAAAAGTTATTTGGGATGCCCACGGGTTAAGATCCTTTTAAGTGGGGTAGAGTTCCTAGCGAACTTAGTAGTCCTAGAATCTCAAGGGATAGATGTTATCCTCGGAATGGACTGGCTAAGTAAGCACCGAGGCAATATAGCCTGTGACACCTGAAAGGTTACTCTGGTAAATCACAAAGGGATTAAAGTGGTATGTGTACCAAAGAGGCCAAAAGATACACCAATGGTTCACCACATGGAAGCAAAGTCATTGGATGAAGTACCAGTGGTCTGTGAATACCCAGATGTATTTCCAGAAGAGCTACCAGGCATGCCACCTGACAGAGATATAGAGTTCATCATTGACCTAATTCCCGGAACCTCTCCAATAGCAAAGAGACCATATCGAATGGCAGCTAATGAGTTAGCAGAGTTGAAGGCACAAATAGCAGAGTTGTAGAAAAAGGGCTTTATTAGGCCAAGTTCATCACCATGGGGATCACCAGTCCTCTTTGTCAAGAAGAAAGACGGCAGTCTTAGATTGTGCATAGACTATCGATCTCTTAATGAAGTCACCATTAAGAATAAGTATCCCTTGCCCAGGATCGACGATTTATTTGATCAGTTGAAAGGAGCCAAGTATTTCTCCAAGATTGATTTAAGATCTGGGTACTATCAACTGAAGATTAGAGAAGGAGACATCCTTAAGACAGCTTTTGTTACCAGATATGGACAGTATGAGTTCACTGTGATGCCATTCGGACTCACAAATGCACCTGCATACTTCATAAATCTGATGAACAAGGTATTTATGGAAGAGTTAGATCGATTTGTCGTTGTCTTTATTGACGACATTCTGATCTACTTTAAGAGTGCCGAAGAGCACGAGGAGCATTTGAGAATAGTTCTGGAAAGGTTGAGAGCACATCAACCGTACGCCAAATTCAGTAAATGCGAATTTTGGCTAAACAGAGTGGCTTTCCTTGGACATATCCTGACTGAAGAAGGAGTATCAGTCGACCCATCCAAGGTTGAAGCAGTCACCAATTGGAAACAACCTACCAATGTGACGGAGGTCAGAAGCTTCCTTGGTTTGGCAGGTTATTACCGCCGATTCATCGAAGGATTTTCCAAAATAGCCAGGCCTATGACAGCCTTGACACAGAAAGGCAAGGAATTTAAGTGGACATATGTTTGCGAAAGAAGTTTTCAAGAATTAAAGAAAAGGTTGACAACAGCCCCTGTGCTGATCTTGCCAGACATCCACCGTGACTTCGTCGTGTATTGCGATGTGTCACGACAGGGATTAGGATGCGTCCTAATGCAAGATGGACGAGTGGTAGCATATGCCTCAAGGCAATTGAAGACACATGAGCAGAACTACCCTACTCATGACTTGGAGTTAGCAGCTGTCGTCCATACGCTCAAGATCTGGAGACACTACCTAATTGGAAATAAGTGTGAGATATACACGGATCACAAAAGCCTAAAGTATATCTTCACCCAGTCAGACCTAAACCTCAGGCAACGAAGATGGCTGGAATTAATCAAGGATTACGACCTGGAGATACATTACCATCCAGGAAAATCTAATGTGGTGGCAGATGCGCTGAGTCGCAAGGTGCCCCGTCATCGCGTTAGAACTTCCAAACGGATGCCTGAGTTACAAGCAGAGATGGAAAAGTTAAACCTACATATCGCCCAACCTGGTCAGTTGAATACACTGTGTGTAGAACCAACACTGGAAAGCCAGATACGCACAGCTCAGGAGACAGATAAGGAAATACAAGAGCTTAAGAAAAAGACAGGGGAAGACAAAGCCCCCGGATTTCGAGTAGATAACCAGGGAACCCTGTGGTACAAGGATCGAATCTCTGTACCAAGTGTGGGTGGATATCGACAACTCATCCTGGATGAAGCACATAACTCTGCCTACTCCATCCATCCTGGAAGTACCAAGATGTACTTGGATTTGAAACAAAAATACTGGTGGACTGGTATGAAGAAGGATATCGCTGAATTTATAGCCAGATGTGACGTATGTCAGAGAGTGAAGGCAGAACACCAGAGACCTGCAGGACTGTTACAACCACTGCATGTTCCAGTATGGAAGTGGGACGAAATTAGCATGGACTTTATCGTGGGACTGCCCAGAACCCAGAAGGGAAATGACTCGATATGGGCCATAGTAGACCGTTTGACCAAGGTTGCCCATTTCATACCGGTGAAGACGGCCTACAGAGGAGACAAGTATGCTCAGCTCTATGTAGATAACATCCTTAAACTGCATGGAGTTCCGAGCAGAATAGTATCCGACAGAGGTTCACAGTTCACCTCAAGATTTTGGAAGAGCTTACATGGATTACTAAAAACCAAATTGGATTATAGCTCTGCCTATCATCCTCAAACTGATGGACAGACAGAAAGGGTAAATCAAATTTTGGAGGATATGTTGAGAGCATGCGTCCTAGTCTATGGAAAGGATTGGGAAAAGAGTTTGGCCTTCGCAGAATTTTCCTACAACAATAGCTACCAAACAAGCCTGCAAATGTCACCATTTGAGGCATTGTATGGTAGGAAATGCAGAACCCCACTAATGTGGTCAGAAGTAGGAGAAAGATCGCTTTTTGGACCTGCCATTATCAGGGATGCCGAAGAAAAGGTGGCACTGATCAGAGAAAATTTGAAAGCAGCCCAGAGCAGGCAGAAGAGTTACGCATACACAAGGCGTAGAGAGTTGAGCTTTGAAAAAGGAGATTATGTATATCTCAAAGTGTCACCAATTCGAGGAACACGAAGATTTCAAATAAAGGGAAAGTTAGCCCCAAGGTACATCGGACCATTCAAGATACTTGAGAAGATCGGAAAAGTGGCATACCGTCTTGAACTCCCTGAGGAGATGTCCGACGTACACAACGTCTTCCATGTATCACAACTAAAGAAATGTCTGAGGGTCCCAGAAGAAGTAATACCCCCTGAAGTAATGGACCTTCAGCCCGATCTCCGATATCAAGAAAGACCTATAAAGATATTGGACGTTGCTACTCGGCTAACAAGAAGGAAGGCCATAAGATTTTGCCGAGTGCAATGGAGCAATCACTCTGAGGCAGAGGCCACATGGGAGCGAGAAGATGACCTCAAGAAAGAGTTCCCGTATCTATTCGAGAGCGAGTCGGAATCTCGAGGACGAGATTCTGTTTAAGTGGGGTAGGTCTGTAGTACCCGTAATTTTGGCCCATGACGATAAACCCTAAAATATGGATTTTCAAAAAATTTCAAACTTAAAATAATTAACTAGACTCAATTAGGGCTCAATTAAAATTTTCTCGAAATAAAAACCATGCATGAAACAATCATGTGCATTTTTGCCTCTTATTGTCTTTATTTAACTGTTTGGGTGAGTGTTGAAGTCCAGACTCAAATTCAAATTCAAATCCCTTTGAAATTCCCTTCAAATTCCAAATCCAGAAATAGATAAACCAATTTTCCTTCTGTTGGGCCGCCTTCTTCCTTTTCCCAGCCCGCGGCCCAATTCCCTCTCCCTTTCCCTCCTCCCGCAACGCGCGCCTGGGCCGCACTCAACACGCCACCGCGTCGGCCCGCTCGGCCCAGCAGCTCCCGCGCCACGCTCGGACACCGCCAGCTGGGCCCGCGACGCCGTCTTCCTCCTCCGGACAACGCCGCCCGACCGGTCGGCGTGCCGGCCGGGAATTACTCCTCCCGCGCGCCGCCGCATTACATCCGCTGCTGCCCACGCGTCACTTCTCCGTTCTCTCCCGCTCTCTTCTCGCCCGGACCCCCTTCCTCTCTTCCCCCGGTCAAGCCGGCATCACAAAAATCATCGCCGCCCTCTCTCTTAACTCCGGCGACCCCGTGCTCTGAGCCCGCGCGACCAAATCGCCCGCCCGCCGCCACCGGGAGTTCGCCCAGGGCCCCGCTCACTCCCTCGCTGCGTGTCAAGCCCCGGCAATGTCGTCCCCCACGCAAATCACCACCACCACACGTCGGCCAAAAGAATCCCGGCGAGCTCGGGATATTTTCCGAGCTCGAACCGCCATTGGAGCCCTATAAAGCAGCCCGAGCTCTTCTATTCTCCTCTATTGCTTCATTCGCCCATCCTCTCTCCTCGCTCTCTCGCGCCATCAATCGAACAACTTGAGCTCACCTCCCCGCTCCAACTCCGGCGAGGTCGCACGCCTCTCCCCGTCGCTCTCCTCCCCCCCACTCTGGTAGGTCCGGTGAGCGTCTCTCTCTCCCCTCTGTCTTCCGCGCCAGCACATGCACGTCCCCTCGCTCTCTAGCGCCCTTGCACCGAGCACCACCCGCGCCACCTTCTTCCCCCTCGCCGCCGGCCGCCGTGAGGCTCTCCCCGGCCCGGTCGAGGCCCTCCTCACACTCACCATGCCCGCGCGAGTCTATCCCCCCTACGTGCACATCCACGCGCGCCATAGCTTCCTCGCACCGGAGCGCCGCCGTCCGCCGCCTTTCTTCCTCAACTCCGGCCGCCGTGGGACAGCCCCCGGTCTGGCCAAGCGCCCCTACTCACCCCTCACGCACGCGCGCACGCGCGCAGCCACTCCTTCATCCGCGCGCGCACACACACGCGCGTTTGCGCACCACGCCGACCGCGGCCGAGCTCCGGCGAGCTCGCGCCGCCGCCACGCTTCACCTCCACGTCCACGTGTAGCACTCCTATCTCCGCCGTCGTGTGTAGACCCTCGGCATCCACTCCTTCACCGCTTCCGTCCACCGTAGGAGCACGGCGACGTTTCCGCGAGGCGGAGCTCCGTTCCCCCGCCTCCGCCCGC